>QUSF01000025.1:10698035-10826056 GCA_003676055.1 Chloebia gouldiae
TTATTATTATTATTATTATTATTATTATTATTATTATTATTATTATTTTAGTTGAAATTGAAAATGTTAGCAGGCCAGGGAGGGAGAGGGCTGTGAAGTACGTTTAACTTAGAGCGAGTATTTTTGGATTCCTCAGCAGTGCCCCCTGCAGCCCGCAGCAGAGAGCTCGAATCCAAAAAAGAAGCTTTTGTTACACACACAGGGTCAGAAATACATGTAAAAGCAGTGATCTTCTTACTGACTGCTTTTTCAGTGCATTTTATAGAAGTTGTCTTCTTTTCTTTTCCTACGACTGCAATTAATAGCATTTTTCAATCGCTGTGAAGTCACACAAATACACCTTAACTTCCAATATATTACTTTAGCAGTTGTCAACATGGTAATTTTGAAGTGTAAGTTTTATTGCTATAGAATTTAATTTCATCCTATTAAAAATGTAGGAATTTTTTTACCTCTTGTCTATGTACTCTGGTTCTGCCAGGCTGCACAGCCCAAGGGTAATGATTTTAGTAAAAGAAGTTTTGGAGTAACCAGTGTTTAGTGTTAGTAATTTTGCAAACAAATAAATCACCAGTTTTGTGGAAATAAAATCCCAACCAACGAAAGAAAGGAAGAAAGAAACAAAACACAAAACTCCCCCAACAAAACCCCTCCATCTGAATACATGCAAAACCCATTTGATTCTGACTAAAATATTTTTTGTAATTGGCTGAGGTTAAAGCAAAGTGGAGCAAATATATATCTATTTCCCTACTTATTTTAACAGCACAGTGATGATTTTTGCATTATTCGACAGTACAATCTCTTATAAGGCATTCTGTCCTATATCTAAAGACAATCAACAGAATCAGAATTTTCATTTCATAAAAACATGGCCATTGTCCTCTGTTATTTTACAGCTGTCATCCAGCATCTAAGAGCTAACTAAAAATTTTCTTCTGACCAGAGGTTTTTCTTTTAAAGCCAAGTATTGAGTAGCAATGTAAACTAGCATAATAGAGATAAGATTTCACAGTTCATTTTTGCATCATTTATTTTAAGGACACTTACATAAACAATTACCAGCTTCTAAAAAGCTAAAGTAAAATGAGCTATTTAGTCAACTATTTAAATACAATTTTTGAGAAGGACAACAGTTCTACTAAGCATCTGAGTCTGAAAAAAATAAAAACAGAAAACAAATTCTTTGTATTATAGCCTGAGCAATGCAAGAAATAAAGATATCTCAATTTTATTCTAACTACTGATTATTGTTATGAAAGCAGATGTTCTTCACAACCTTGACCAACAACTCTGTTCTGTAGTCAGAAACAATCACAGACTCATTTATGATTGTGTGTGCTCTTACTTTTGTGACCATGGACTTAGAAACAAACACCTCTTCAGTAGAAATGCACTTTGCACGCAGAAATGTGCTCTGTAACATTTTTTTCCTGTTTGCACATCAGCTTTGGAATACCATGCTCACAACTGGAATCTGAAAAGAATCAAATTGATCAGAATTCTAAATGATCTAATATGAACTTGCTGATGGCAGCAGATGAACAATAATGCCTACCGATATCAGCTGACAGGACACTAATTACCAGTTACAGGAGATGATTGCTTGGTGAGAGATCTATTTAGTGAGCTACAATTTTGAAAAATTATAAAACAGGCCTGATCTGTGAAAAGATACACAGTATGAAAATACAGCATACGTTCTCAAGATGATTATCATGACAGAGATCTGTCTAATTAGGAAGGAACTATTTTAATGCTTAGATATGAAAGAGCCCAGCTGGGAGAGGAATTTAGAGGAAGACACAGAAACATGACTGTTAAGCTGACAGCAAGTGCAGTCTAAGCATATTCTAATGACAGCGTCTAAAAAAAATTTATCTCAGCATTTAATCAATAGTGGTTTCAGAACAAGCACAGCCTTACAGATAATCTAGCTGGTCATATTAGTGGGAGGGGCTCCATAAAAATATGCCAATAAAATATGCCTTTGCAGAGCAACATACCACTTTCCTCTGGTCAACTGAGCTAGACAGTTATTCAGTCGATGGGCAACCTGAAAAATACCATTGGTGAGGACAAATGGGAGTCCCACTCTATTAGAAATCACACTTTAGTTCCTGGCACTGCCAGTCAGGTTAGAAACTCCAATCATTGTGATAGCAAGTTTCAAACCATCCTGGGCAAGAGATTTATCTTCAGAGTAGCCACCTGGGTAGAAACCTTTTTGCAAGCTCCTACAATAATTAAATGGAAATAGGCATCTGCTGGAAGGCAGACCTAGAGGCAACCACACAATGTGTTCACTGAGTAACTGAACTTCTTGGGTCTGCAAGGAGCATCTTTCTTACATATGGAAAAGCGTTTCAGAGGATTTCTGCTGAAGGTTCTCTTGGACACAGTGAATCAAATGTGCTTCCATTACTACCACAAGCTACTGAAATGCATGTTGTCTAATACATCCATGGCCAAAAAAAAGAATAATAATAATGTAATTTGGAGAATAGTTAAAGCAAAGCTGTATGTTGACCGTCACTGAAAACTAAAAACCCCATAACTTCCATTAATAAATGTGTCTGTGAAATCCAACTACAGCATGGCAAAAATTCTCATGACAGTTGGTGTGGGAACAAGCTATGGCTGTTAGAACATCCAGAACTGTAGGGATTCTTCAAGGGATCAACTGAGTTTGAAGCAAAAAAAAATTTGCTCTAAATAGTTAAGGAAAAAGTCATCAAAGCTTCAGAGGAACATAAGAACAAAATAATAAAGGGAGGAAGAGGAAGCAACAAAGAAAATCAGAAAGCAAGTTCAAATTGCAAAAGGCAGAGATTAATAGGCACTGCAGGAAATGGAATGATCACTCCATGTAAATACAAACAAAAGCAAAACACCCTCAAGACACATTTTCCAGCTTGTACATGACAATGTGTAGAAGATGGGGAATCCAAATCAGAATTTTTACAAAATCTTTCCAGTTGTGACCAACACTGAAAGCCCCAGTTCAGCAGTTATTATAACAAGACACGCAAATGGATTGAGATACACACACACTTAAGTACTCTGCTGAATGAGGGATGGAAAAATATGGGGAAGGAATGCAAAACGTGGATTTGTTCTCTCCTGTTCTGATTACAGATGTGCCACAATAAGAACACAAAGAAGAAAAGTAAATGCCATGAATGGGCATTGTTGTCCACACACTATCCTGTCAGATTGGTGTTATTGCCATACATCTTAGTTTATTAAGAATTCAGAGAATTAATTCTGACATGCCAAAGTTATGTCCTTCTGTTAATTTGAAGGTCTAGTTTTGATGCCTAACAGCTGTAGGAGATACCCATGGAGACAGCTAGCAGAGAGCTTGAAGGGGGAAAGTCATCACTCAGGCACAGGGCCCATCTCAGCCTTTGAGCTGTCACATTGATCTCAAGAGAATCACTGAGGGAGGCAAGGGAGTGGAGAGGATACAATGAGAAGACACTAGGAAAAAGCTCAGAGAGATGAGTCTGCAGAATCCTTGAAGCTTTCACTAGAAATATACATTAACGAACTTAAATTTCTTTACTCATTCCTAAACTGAGTAGCCCACTGCTTCTCAGTAATGACTGCCTCATTTCAAATGAATAGCCTGAATTCACGGGGCAACAAACAAAAAATCCCCTACCACTGAATGCAATTGCCCAGCTTTGGTAATGAGGAAGCAGTCAGGGGATTATTTTTTTTTCTCCAAGGCAATTCCTGTATAGATAGTAGCCATTTATAAGAATTCCAGTGTGAACATGATCACTTTTAATTTTTCGAGCCAGATGATAGACTGAAGCTACTGAAAACTATCATTCTTCCTCCTCCATATGGGAAACTGAAAATTGTTCTGCAATCTTTGACATAATCAATCAAGTTCAACATTCAAATAGGAACATTTTTACAAATTCTTAAATTACAGGGAACTAGAAATAAAGGGTAATTTTCCGTTGTGGTAATTTTTTGTACGTTCTGTCTTCAAAAAAACAAAGTACAATATTTTGCTCCCTGGGCCAATGTGCTGACTGACAACAGCATTGTTACATTGAAACTGCTAGACAACCTACAAATGAACCTTTATATCCCATACATTTGCAGACCTGTATTGAAATTACATAATTGAGGTTGTAGCCTTGCAATGAGTTTAAAACCACCAAAATCAAAGCACTTGTGCAACCTTTGCACAATCCACAGCATGATGAAGTCTTCAAATACATTGTTACACACTGTTTTTCCACAGGATGTCTATTTCATGCTGTACAAAGAATCATCAGTGTTCACCACTGAGGAACATCTTTAACACTGCTTTTTTTCCTTTTAGTTTCTCATATCACCTCATGGGTTTTTATTAATTTAAACCCTGTTCATAGACATTAATTTCCTAAGAATGGCTACCACTCCTGCTCCAGTGTTTCACTTGTACCAACAAAATGATTTTCACAATTCATGGCAGGTGAGAAGACAATGCTCTTACACTGGAGAGTGGAGACTGAGAATGAGGAAATTAAGCTTAAGAGGTTTTGCTGAAATACCTCAATTGAACTGATTTTTTTTTTATAAAGGCTTACACAACTCAGAGCACACTATGTTTTATAAGAGCAGATCACATCAACTGCAGTTGCATATGTAGGTGCTTAGCATTTCTGCCAGACAGAACCTTGTTCTCAAATCTCAAATCCTGGAGAATGAGGAATGCAATTAATGATCATCTGCAAGAAGCAGAGTTTGCTTGAACTGAATAGCATCATGTAAGAAAGCTCAAGCATTTAATCTCAAACACATACAGTTCAGTGAATTACAGGCAAAACCAGAATTAGAACTTACAGGAAAGAAAATACTAAATGCTGGTCTTCAGTAATATTTTAAAAGAAATCTTTTTTTTTTCCATTTTGAAAGGTAGACACACCTTTCAAATAGGTTTTGCTGCAGCTAAGTCAAAACATTCTGTGTTTAGAAGGTACTGCTCACGGAAAGTTTACCTGAAGCCAGAAAATGCTAAAGAGATAATACATTAGAATAACAAGAAAAACTGTAAAAGGATATAAAATAATCCCTGACCACGCTCGATCATGTCAACCAAACTAAAAAACAAGTAACTATTAGCTACATTAAAAACCAAGCCTGTGTTCAGGCTATTTCCAGAGTCATGGAAGTTTCTGGACAGAATTCTTCAGAAGTCTAGGATGCCTCCAATCTTGGCTCAGGCTTGCAGCTAACTAAGGGTTTGCAGCAAACAACAGCTGATTAGATTCCAGTTAGACAGGAAAAGAAATCCTTCTCACAGTACGAACATTTAAGACTTACATTGATTACTTATGACGCCATTGAGTCTCCATCACTGAAATCTTTAGGAACTGGTAAGACAAATTTGTCACTAAAGACACCAATGTAACTGATTTTGCCATGGAACAAAGTGGTGGATTAAGTTCTTAAAGTTCCTTCTAATCCTAAATTCTCATAACATTACATTTACTTGGGGAGCTTGAAAGCCATAAATATATTTAAGCTGTTAATAACTTCATTTATTTAATTCTGACTTTGGTGTACAATGATAAGGTTACATATGAACTTACTGGTTAAGACCACAGGTCCTTCTAGCACAGTGCTCCATCTCCCACAGTAGCCATGGGAGTGGACACTCAGGAAAAAAACAGAACAGTGTAAGGAGTCCCAGCCTTCAATCATTTTCAAGTCAGATTATTTCTCTAGTTAGTGGACTCTACCGCATCTCTTCCAGAGTTTTTTCCAGTCTCTCCTTGCCTCTTTACAAATTCCTTGACCCAGAAAGTCATTTGAGGAGTACCACCACAGGTCCACATAGGCTGTCTAAAGACCTAGTTCCTCTGGTTTGTTTTGAATAAAGATCTTACTATCTTCCAATATCCTTCAATGCTTGTATTAGAAGAGCCAGAAAAAAGTCAATCTCACTCTACTTTTCTCCAGACTTCTCAGTTCTGCAAACACCTTCTTACCTTCCCACTCTGTCATGTGTTTTTCCAAATAAGATTCTTGGATATTCAATGAATGGGTTCCTTGTATGTTGTAATGGCAATCATAATATACCTCTGACCATCCTTGATCATCTCCAAATAATTTCAGTTCTGGAGTATCCTGTCCTAGAAAAATGGACAAGAACCCTGGATTTTTACAGTAGCATATGGACTTGAACAAAACAAACCTTTCTGGTCTGTTCTCTATTTACTTCTTAATCATTCCTAATTTTTTTTTTCCTTGAATTACTACTGCTAAGTGATATTTTCATGGAACTGTCTATCATAATGCAAAGGTCTTGTTCCTGAAGACCTTTAGCTCAGTTTAGAAATTACCCAAGATGTGAAGATAGGATTATTCTTCCCCAAGTGTACCACTCTACCATTAATCTTTCTGTAGGCTATGCAATCTTCCTCATCCAAACTGCCTTGCATAACCTCCTATAGCCAGCAAAGCCTTGTCACCTTGCTGATTACCTTCCTTCTTCAGGACATTTAAGAATATACAGAATAGTATGGAATTCTGCCTGTGTTCTCCCTCGTGTACAAGAACTGACCATTTTATTCCATCCAAATGATGGTCTATCTTATGTTCTCATCTTTTAAATCATACTCTCATCCATTTCAGCATCTTCCTTCTTATGGCAGTGACAGTTCTGTGTTGCTTGATTTTCCTAAAATGCCGTAATTAAAAAGTTCTGTCAGAAGTCTTTCAAAAACCTGAATTGACTGTATCAGTCAGATGCTCCTCATTTATGCTCAGATGCTCCTCTGACCCCTTTAGAAGCACTCTGAGAGCTTTATTAACTCTCACTGTTAAGATAATATTTATTCAGATAGATACTATTTCTCTCTCTTACAATGTCTAGTTGTTCTCCTGGAAACAGATGTCAGCTTTACGTTGCTGGATACCCTTTAACCTTTCTTAATGATATCACGTTTGACACCTGATTTTCATGTACAGAGGAATAGTGAAGAAACATGTCACATGCTGCTTTTAGTAGATATTTAAAACCTGAGGTTTTTTAGAATTCATGGGTAAATCCTTCAGATCCTGGAGATTTATCTGCATTCACCTGTCTTTTGTACCATAACCCCTTCCAGGTATTTCAGTTTTAGAGGCAGTCTCTCCCAAGTTCCCTGAACACCCCAAAAGGACTCTGGAAGGATAATTTCCCTGATTTCTCCATGTTGGGTTTCTGTGGCCAGGTTTTGGTAGAAGGGGAAGGCTGCAAGGGTGGCTTCTGTGACAGTTGCCAGAAACTTCCCCTATGTCTGATGGAGTCAATGCCAACCAGCTTCAAGATGGACCCAGCACTGGCCAAGACTGAGCTCATCAGTGATGGTGGCAATGCCTTTGGAATCATGTATTTAGGAAGGGGAAACCACAAACCCTGAACAAGTGCAGCCATAGAGAGGAGCAAAAATATGTGAGAGAAACATCTCTGCAGACACCAAGGTCAGTGCAGAAGCACAGGGAGGAGTTTTTGCCCATGATGGTAATGGGTGAGTGATCTCTCCCTATCCTTAACTCATGAGCCTTTGTTATATTCTCTCTCCCCTGTCCAGATGAGGGCTGTGATAGAGCAGCCTTGGTGGGCACCTGCCATCATGTCAGGGTCATCAAACCCATCTTCCACAGTGAACAAAGGATATAAATTGTTCAGCTTCTCTCCAGTGACTTTTATCTCCCTGAGAGTTCAGTTTATACTCTTGTCATTTTCAGACTCACTGACAATTTTTTCCTTCCTGATAGATTGAAAAAAGAATATTGAGCAATTTTTGATTCTCAGTATTAGGTCTCAGACTCAATAGTTACAAGAGTATATATATCAGTGTTTATGATACTTTGGTTTTTTGGTGGTTTTTTTGTTGTTTTTTTGGTGTGTTTTTGTGACATTTGCATATGTCTTCAGATTTTGGAAGAACACTTTCTTTATTTTTCTTTGCTGTTAGTCCATGACTGCTTATTTGTACTTCAGGTATGTTCAGTAAATAGTGTGCACTGGCATTCTGCTGCCTATGGGGTCTCCTTCTGTAGTCTTCATCTTGTCATTATGGATTTAATTGTCTTGTGTGGAATTCTTTGTCTGTTCTTGGCAAACTTTCTCATTTTCACATAGTTCCCCATGGTGAAATGAACACAACAGTAATGGGCATTTAGACCTCCATTGTTCCCCAAAGATATGGAATCCAAGGATGTTAGGTCATTCGTAAAGAGCAATCTTAATGTTCAGCAAGATATATATGTATATATGCATATATATGCTTATGTATGTGTGCATGTATTCATTACACGTAATTGTGCAAATTATATATATAGGGCAGTAGTGGCTGGTAAACTGACAAACAACTGCAAAAGGACTTCTAGTTTTTCTGGATGTAACCAGACATAATTGAGGGATCATTTGTATCTGTTCTGATTCCTGGGTTTGCTTGAAATATACACAGATAATAATTAGCATTTATCAGCATGTAACCACTCAGACCTTTCTGAGTGTCATCATTCCTCTTTGTAGACCATTTATGAGCCACAGACAAGAGAAGTGGCAAAAGACAGTACCTCTGATTCTTCATTTCACTCTGCTACCTATACTGGTATCTCTTTTATTTATTAGGATCCCAAACTTTGTAAAACTACTGGGGGCATTGCTTTCTAATTGCTATTATAATTACAGTTGATTTTATGTAGTAAACATGCCCAGGTAAGGTTTTTACACCCTTATTTCCAGTCCCTCTTCCACCTGTTTATAACAAATATTTGTGTTGTATCAATGTAACATAGAATGATTTTAGTGTAACAGATATTTCAAGATGACTTGTTTGCTTTTTAAGCATGTTTAGTATCTGATAGCTCATCATGGCATTCTGATTGAATAAGGTGATACAGACACAACATGGGCCTTTGAGCTCATTGATGTTCCCATGACTCATGTGTTGGACATGTTCTAGAGAAATCCAGCACTACCTACCAAAACCACTGAAGCACTATCTTTGCAGAAATACATAGTCCATAAACAATACCCTATAAAACAAGAAATAATAATTTTTAACTTTTCCAGGGTATAGCATCAATACCTGTATGTATAGATTTTTTTTTTTGCTTAATTCTTGTCCTGTGAGATGTACAGTCATTCATTTTCCACTTCACCTGTCTGACTCCCATTTCTCCTATTAATTTAAATTACTCATCCAGCTTTTTAGTAATATTTTGATACCAAGGCAATTTCTGTGTCACATACCATCTCAAGCTGGAATATTCAGCAGCTATTCCCTTAACCCCATTTTACCAGTTTTGTCCCAAGTGCAGCTATGCACACTGCCAGCTAAGAAAAAAGAAAATCTTTCTTTGGTGGGGTTTCCTTGGTATTTAATGACATACTACTTCAATTTCTATGTCAGTATCACACCATTGGGTTGATATACAGATTACGGAGCTTCATGTGCATAGGTGCATCTTATGATCCACCAAAATGAACCAAGTTGCGTATTGTATTTATTAAAGCATCTAACTTTGTACAGTTAGTTAGAAAAAAAAAACCAAACAAAAAACAACAACAAGAAAAGACTTCAAGATTGTAGTATATTATTCCATAAAGTGCAAAGAGATTGGCAGCGTTAATTATTACTCAGCTGTCAATGTCATTTTGTTAATAAATGAAGAGTCCAGTAGAATGCATACTAGCTCTATAGGCCTATATTTTGCACATCGTAGTTTTATAGCAGTGACACTAACAAGCCAAAAACTGGATACAAGGTTTCTCCATTTTTCTCTCTTATGACTCAGAGAGCTGTCACCTCTCCCACATTTGCCTGGTACAGTAATTACATTGGAATTTCACTTCCAGGACAAGTAGAATTTTCATACTCTGCCAATATTTAAAATTCCCTCACAGTCCTTGCTAATGTACTGATTCTTTGCTGTGCTGAATCACCACAGAACTGAAAGCGAATCTTTCCTCTTAATCACTGACAGAAAGCAGTGCCTTCACAAGGGCAGAGTCAACAAAAAACCAGGATTAAAGTAGACTGAGAGTAGCTGTATCAACACCTATAGCATTATTTTAGAATTATCTTTCATTTCTGGAGCATGTG
Organism: Chloebia gouldiae; assembly: GCA_003676055.1. NCBI lineage: Eukaryota > Metazoa > Chordata > Aves > Passeriformes > Passeridae > Chloebia > Chloebia gouldiae. The sequence goes on from QUSF01000025.1 coordinate 10,708,145, forward strand.
GTTCAATTCTGCATTTAGCCATGCATAAAAATGAGTTCAGCAATCTTGGGTTAGCTTCCACAGAATCATTCACATGATTTCCCATGACTGGCAGATTTTACTGTAAAGAATGAAAATTAATCAGAAAATAAAAGTGAGGTTTTGTCAGGTTGAAAAATCAAACATCAGTAAAGCAGAATGTCAGAATCACAAAACAGCAAATTCAGATCTGAAGTTTTGGACCTTCATTCAACCCTTGAATGGAGAGAATGAAGAGTGGAATAGCAAACAGGATCAACTGTAAGCACAGTGTAGCAGCCACCACAGCATCAATGGAGCAGACATGGAAATGGCTGTGACTGGGAAGTTTGCACACTCATAGACGGCTGCTGAACTCTACTTCTGCACCAGAAGAGCTCTCAGGGCTGCCACCAAGTATAGCAGGCAGTTCTGGATCTCAAATGTGCCCTGCAGTTTGCAAAGGCCAGCAGCCCTGCTACAGGTGAATTCCAGGGTGCTACTTGGAATGAAAAAGTAATCAGTCTGTTCCCGTGACAGTGAAGAAGACTTCTTTTTCATGAGGGAGTTCAACCTGAATAATAAAAAATACAACTGAAAACCTAAAAATACACATGAAAGAGAAAAAATTAGAAACGGATGAAAATAAGAGTGAGAGAAAAGTGAAGAATGACAACACCTCTTCTGTCAATCCTGTTCTCAGTTGCTTTGGGTGCCTAACAGGAACCTCCCATACAAAATTAACCCAGGTGACACTCACTGAACTATCTCAGTAAGGGCAATGGAGGGTCTTTTGACTCTGTACATACAAATGCTTTGTGATTAGTTTTTCTCCTTATGTATAATTCTTATTTTCTGTGACAAATACTAAACTTTGTATAGCTAGAATTCTTTGAAAGTAACCACACAATGATGCACTGTCAGGGTTTAAATGGAACTGACAAGGTGGTATCTTTCATCTGGCAACACAAATCAAGACACATGCCTGATGCAGATGGTTTTCATACACACTTTCAAGAAGGAACTGCATCCTTACATTTGTTTAAACAACATCTGCCTTAAACAGACATGGATTCTAACTTAGAGCCCTGTGCATTACCGTGGTGTAAATACTGTAAAACACACCTATACTTTTCAGTCACTGCTTTGTCTAAAAATTAAGAGCCAAAGTGAAAAAAACATAGACAAACAAAAGAGATTGACTGGCTTAATAGAAATATAAGCTGTAACTATTTGTGTATGATTTAACTGATTTACTTTAATAAAAAGAGTAAAAGACACTCAGACAGGGATGTCCAAAGCACCCATCACCTCTTCAGATTGTATTTAACACTCTCAGTCATACTGTTATATGGGCAATTCTCCAAATAAACTCTAGAAAATCTAGAGCAAGGAAACTGCAGTTGTTTTCATCCAAATACCTGAATCCAAACACTTGGCTCAAACTGAAAAAAAACCCAAATGGGAAAACCTGTCAGTTTCATATCATGTCTACCTGCTGTTTACCAAATTTACAGTACAACAACCTTCCTTCTTGCACAATCTCTCATAATTTTTCAGTTGTAGAAAATTTTTACTAACTGTTTTTCATCTTCCTGGGTGTGTCCAAGACTTTAGTGTCAAGCTGGTGTTAGTGTATTTTTCCCCTCTGGATTCTTGGACAATCTTCTTGATCTTCTCTTGGGAAGATACAGTGTCACTACCACCAGGAAGTAAATGCTCTATCTTTCAGTTCACATCTCACTTTCTCAATACCATTTCAGGAAATATAATTTTACAAAAAAAAAAAAAAAAAAAAGTTAAACAAAGAAGAATAGCAGCAAACCTATTTTAACCATCCTTTGACTAAATACACAAGGCACATTAGAAATTAATCTGTAATAGTCTTATTTAAAAATGGGTGGCTGAAAGGTGCCACAGGATTTATACGAAGAAACAGATTGTCTTGGAAGCTGATGCCAAATAACTCATTGCTCTAGTTATCACTCTTCAATCAAAATATACAAGAAGAAACTACATAAGTCATTTAGACAGCAACCACCATGGAATTAGGCCAGCCTCTCATGTCAGTAGTGAAACAGCCAAGCTCTCTGACAGTGGTGAGTTATTCATTTTATCACTGGCAGAACTGCTTAAAGAAGCATCAAGGCTACAGGTGTGGAAAATATGAGGCCTCTGCAAATTTAAGTGATAAAAATACCAAGTGTTTTATTTTACTTTACTTTAATCTTTATCATTTATGTTTGGAAAAAAAAAAAAAAGAACTCCACAATGCCATCTATAGTTAGGCAGCAGTGGGATTAATTTAAGCTTAGTATTTAATTCCTGTAAGGAAGCTTTCTTCCAGACCATGATCTTTGCCATTCCCACCTTTGTCTGCCTGCAGTCTATCTCATAACTAAAGACATATATTTCAGCCCTGACAAAGCCAGTATAAAGTACTGGGTGTTTTATTACAAGTTATAATTCAGTCACTATGGATGTAATTTTCTTTCTCCAGTAATGAATTAGTGGAGGAAGTTGGTAATTTTTTGTTGCACTTTAATATTTCTAGAGAGGTCACATACTGTAAGTGAGAGAAGAGGTGTTAAGAAATATTTTGCTACCTGACCTGATTGCATTTAAAATTCCTAAAGAAAGTGAAGGTATATTCATTCTCCTGTGTAATTTTAAATATTTGTGTTAAAACCCTACCATGATCTCAAGAAAAGCAAATTTTGTGGGCATGATTTCAATTTGAGCAGAGCTTCAGTTAATAAGGTGCAACACATTAACCCTCTTTTAAAAGTTCATAATATTAAACTGAAGACAGAATTCCTAAAGAACTTTGTTCATTTTTCTCCCTATTAAATCAGTATTACAGACTTCCAGTAGATGTCTTTAAGAGACATTGTTAATAAAGGAAGTATTGTATAAAATAAGGTCAGACCATTTAATCAGTATTACCTTCTCCCACCATTAAGAGCAGAACTTCTCTTGTATCAACAAATTATTTCATTAATGCCTAATGCAAAGAAACAACAACTCATCTCCCTATAAATCTCTGTCAGCATCCATATTCTTCCTATATTTAAAAAACTGAGACTGCTTCCATTTACTCCCTATTTGTACAGGTTTAAAAGCTATTCTTAAGAATGTGTTCTACTAGACATTTTACTCCATGAGCATCTTAATTTTAAGCTGGGAAAAACTACATCTGCTTTTTAAGCTCTTGGGTGCCAAAGAGGTTTTGTAGTGTCAGGTGTTTTTCTGAGCAACGTATCAGCTAATAAATGTACCTTTGAATGTTTAACTGGGAAATGTTATAAAATATAATAATTTTTTCAAGGCAAAAGTCCCACCAAAGGTGATGTCTCTGGGTCAAACAGCCTATAATACTACATGCCTGAGATAAGTACCTAAGTCACAATTACGCTCCTGCCATAAAATAAGCTGTGCTGCTCTGATGTGAAGGTGCAGTTTTCGGTCTCTAACAACTAGGCTATTTATTCACCGAAGTAAACACAGGTTTATGAGCTACGGATCCCTATTTACCTCCAATCTGTGCAGGTCTTGACCAAATCTTTTTATCTTGGTATCAGCCTTTTCCCTCTACAGCCTGATTTCCACAGAAACCTAATGCCTAGTAAGATGGGAATAGCAACAAGTTCTTGGTTTGGGTAACCAAGGAGCCAGGATCTAGGAAAACCTTAAGAAATATCTGGAGACACAATGGACTTTGGTATCGAGAAAGCTGTGAAGTTACTCTTTTATTTTATGTAAAAAATATGTATATTTAGAGCAGGTAAATTAAAGTAGACTTTACATAATTAAATTACATTAAAAGGTACATAATACTCTTTCTTACCTACTTGTAATATGAAGTGAAAGAAAGAAAGAAGCAGTGGCAGAATAGTTAGGCACTAGTTTGGTCCCCATCACAAACCTCTAAATTCTCAACTCATTACTACATGTATCTCAGTAAGAAACCTTTAAGGCTTTCAAACAGGAAAGTTCACCTAAGAAGCCTGTCCAAAGCATCCCAGTTTTAATATCCTCTACTATACTCTAGTAGCAAAGCAGCCATAACGACTTTGAGTTATCCCCCAGATTCAAGCTTAGCTGTAGTTGCCTGGAACAGACATTGCTTGAAAGAAATGCTGATGTGATTAGGCAACCCGTAATTAATCAACACTTTGTGATGTAAGATAACTCACCTGGATGGTAAGTTAGAAGCCCATTTTTCACGTCTTAGAAACAGAGTAAAAGAAAATATCTCAAACATATGCAAGTCACAGTCCTCCCATACCCCTAAATATAATCTTGCACAGCAGGTAGCCTTGCCCACCTTTTCTTTATGCACTTTTGACTGCTTCATCTGTTAAAAACATAAATCACAGTTGCCCAGAGAGGCCAAAATTTAGAAGGATGCCACCACAGACCAGGGAGCTGGTGAATGACTCTAACATCTGAGAATAGCTCTGAGTAAGCTGCTGCTTTTCTATCATGAGTGGAATAATATTTTCCCTCTCTAGGTACATACATTTCATAGGAATATATTCTGTTGCTGTTTAGGATTCTCTGGCCAATTCCATTACAAATGTTCTGACCCTTATAACCACAGCTTTTGTTACAATGTCCACTGCCAGACAAAATTTGCCTCATTCTGGGTTTCATTGCAAAACCAGCACTATGAGCCCCCTTCACTGAAACTTTTGCAATTCTTTTGGCAATCTTGAAGTGATGTAAAAATAATAGATAGCTTAAGGTCTAGCATCAGCAAAAAAAAAAAAAAATCAAATACTAATTGATTTGGCTGTTTAAAAATCAAAAAATGACAAATCCTTTGCATTCAAAGAAGAATCAGCACTGAGTGGAGGGTTGAATCCAATGATAGAAAGCAAAGCAAATGATTGTGTGAACCCCAGCGAGAACCAAAATAGCAGCATTTTGCACTGCTCTATTTATAACTCCATAATTTTAAATGGTAAGACCAAAAATAGTCATTGCAATATGTTAGCTCAATGTAATTTTTCTTTCCAAAAGAGATAAATTAGCCTAATTTTTTTTTTTTAGTAGAGCATATTAAAATAAACAACAAATATTTTTCCAGAGAGCTTCAGAGGGGTCTTTTTGTTTCTGACATTTCAATCCTTTGTGGCAAGAGCTCCTGGCATCTGAATGTGGTCTTTCCTTCATCTGATTTCATTTAGGATCTACATCTATCAAAGGACTTTCAGAAATATGTAATGATTTAACAAGGCAGCTAGTTTAAGTGGGGGATAACTAGGCTTTCTCCCTCCCCTTCACTCTGTGCCACCGTTTTTTACTCTCTCCATCTCCACTGTATCCTTAAAAGCAATGGATGTGAAGCCAAGCATTACGCACTCCCTGCAGCACCTTCCTCTGAAGCTGTAGTGCGTAATTACAATCAGCTGCTAAGGGCTGCTGTGAGGAGGGCAAGCAGTACCTCCCTGCCCAGAACCAAGGCCAGCTTTGGGAGCCCCTAGGATCCTGGAACCCACAGGCTTTGCTACATGGACACCCATAAGGACGTTCCCACTCTATGGTAGTAGAAGTTAAGGAGAGAGCAACATTCCAATTTAGCCTTCAGAGATACTGCAAGGATTGGGTATTTCAGCCTCTCTCTCCCTTTTCTCCTTCCCCTAAATCCATCTGTTTAAAAGGAAGAAAGCCTTCCCTAGATCCAGCGGCTGCTCTGAGCGACCCACTGCTGAGCTACTCCCTCCTCCGCACATCCCATAGTGCTGTGCGGGGGACTTGTGCATTCCACAGGGACAGACACTGGAGATTAAGGCCCTGTTGGAATGGTATGAGCTGGCTCCTGTGAACTTCCCTGGCACTGAAAGATTTTTATTTTCTAAAAGGCAAAACCTAGCTGCCAGTCATCAAAGTTTATGATAAACCTAAATGGTGTCCTGGTGTCCTGAGGCATGTGAGCCTCAAGGACAAAAGCAAAGTATTGAAATAGCTGCGGAGGCTGTGTAGGCACAGACACACACCTGGACTGGCTGCGTCTTTGTTCTGCCTTTTCAATTCAATTTCTGATAACCCCTGAAACTTAATTCCTTATTAGTATTCCTGAAGATGAATGCAAATTTCCATTTGTCCACCTTCCAGGATGGACCTCAAAATTCTAATCTTGACCTGTTGGAAGGAGCAAGCTCATCTGACTTCTGCATTTTAAGCAATTCGTGATTCCCAGTGACTTAGCTATAGGATTTGCTAAAGGAAATTTCTTAGACTTCTAACTATGAACAGACTTAAATGAACAAAAGTGTTTAGGGTCTCATACACCTTATGATGTTAGTTACAAAGCTGTAACAATAGAGTATGCAAACTCAGAGGATGCTCGCATGCAATTACCACTGTTAGTGCCAGATATTATTGTGTTGTGTTTTGTTTTAGAGTTCAGGTTTGCCCCCTATTTTCCTCCCTAATCTTCTCCCCTCCCCAGCTGCCAATCTTCCCAAGCCCTTACCTAACCTCCTCCCTTCCAAGTTGTAGAGCCTCCCTATCCCTACCCCTTTCTTCAGAACATTCCTTGTCAATCCTCCTTGTCCCAACCCCTTCTTCCAGAGTGTTCCCTATCTATTTTGTAATACTCAACACCCCATTTGTTACATTGTATTATTCCCTTCCCCTGTTCTCCCTGGTCAGTTTATAAAATGCTATTCCCACCTTTGACCCCTCCCCAGACTTACCCTCATTGTTCCTACACTCCTCCTGCTGAGTTACTGTAGAAAAACTTCTATTCACCTCCCCAACTTGGTCTTTGGTTTTACTTTTGTCCACCTAATAAACTCATCCAGCCTTTACCCCAAAGACCTGTGTCATTTTTACTGTCCCTGCGCTGGACCAGCAGTTACTGGGAATTGCAGACCTCGCAGGGGGATGGCCGCACAGCGCACGCTGCAACAACTTTTCCAACTGAACCACACCATAGTTGAGGTTAAGAGATATTTCTAGAGATTGTCTGCTCCAAGTCCCCTGCTCCAAGCCACCAGCTCAGAGATGTGCTGAGTTTTGTGACAGTTTTTTGTGATAGTTTTTGACTATCACCAAAGATGGAGACTCCACAACCTTTCTGGGTAACCTGTGCCACTGCTTGGTAATTAGAAACAATCTTTTATTTCCATTTGTACATCTTTGAAAAATAATAACTATAATGACAGCATTTATACAATTTTCCTTCAGAAAAAAAACTGCAATTTCAGGGATGTTAACCATGAAAAAGTCACTCTTATAAAAGTTACTCTCAAGAAAATGAACATCAGGTGGAAGTGCAACAAACAGTGCAAAAATCCTTATTAGCCTACAGACCAAAGTAGAAGTGGTATAAGACTGTAAAGACACAGGCTAGTCATGGATAGTTGTTCTGATTAAAGGATAAAGCATTAGGAAAGAACAAGCATGTTAGAGATGTGAATCCTAAAGAGTGATTGGAATTACTTAGAATGCTTCAAGGTAATAAATCTTCAGCAAAAGGAATATGCTTAAGAAAGGAGAAATTTAGGTCAAATTGCAGGAAGATTCCTAATGGTAAAGTACAGAAAGTTGTGGAGTATTTTCCTGAAGGAAGAGGCATGGCATATCCCTGAGGACTTTTAAAACTACACTGGAAAAAGCACTGAAGTGGTTTGTACACAATAATCCTACACCAGGAAGGAGAAAGGCTAGATGACATAACTGGGCTTTTCCATCTCTACTTTCTGTGATTCAGTGGTAATTCCACTGCCCAGTTCCAGTTTCAAATACAAAAATCCAACATCAACTGTAAGCACCCCCTGTTAAAAGCAAATGTTATAGAAGAACTTATCCCTTCATTCCAGCACAGAATGCAGTGCTCTTCAGAAATAAAAACAGATCCCATGTTTTAACTAAGACTTTTTACTATGCCTACATTTTGATGAAAACATGAAAACTGTGACCACTCATTGTGTTTGTACTTACAGAAGAGTTCAGATGTGTTCAACCTTTCTTACTTCCTGTTGGTTTTGTTTGTTTTTTTTTTTTTGTTTTGTTTTTAAGTTGTTGCTGGAGGAATAAAGGCGGGGGGGGGGGGGGAAGCCAGTATATTTTACACAGAGTCGCCTGAAAATCTTCCTCTTTTCACTTAAAATAACCACTATGTGGTCTTGATGTCAGGTCTGGAAAGAGATGCAGCTACCTGCATTCCAAAATCCACAAAGGCCCATGCTGTTCTTGGAAAGCCCTTGTTCTATCCCAGTTAATCACAGGTGATTAGCAAAGACTGGGCCAGAAGTGCTGCTAAATTTCATGGAATAGATGAATTATATCCACAGTACTAAAAGCAAGTAAGCATTGGATGATAAAAAATATGCACAGAGTACCTTGGCACTACTATTTCATTTCATATGAGGTGTGTTTTTGAAGAGATTTGTCCTGGTAGTTTCATCCTGGCTTGTTCAATCCATGGAGCTGTTTGAAGCTGGATTAATTTCAAATGAAGCTAAACTGGAAGATGTGTTTCAGTCATTACTGGACAGTCCACTGCTCCAGATCAGAGCCAGCACAAAGTGAAGTATCCCGAAAAGCACATATCATGGTCATCCAGCACCAGCAAGATTCACTGTATAGATCCCCTCCCACTGCATCCCACTGCTGCCTAACACAGATACAGCCCTACTGCCCCTGACAGCCCTCTTCCAAAAAACCGATGGTCTGACTAACAAGACTGTTAGGAAATTAATGGAGAACCCGAAGCAACACCGCGGACGTTACAAGTATGGCCCATCAGCGACTCCTTAATTCTGATCTCCTTCCTGAATCTAACCTTTTTGATTACTTGAGCCCTTGCACTAAGTGAAGTGTAAATCCTTCGGCACAGCATTCAAAGCACAGAGCAGGAGCACTGAGGCTCCAGCCTTTCCCCTCCGATCAGCAGCGGGCCCTTTCCAGATCCGCTCCCGCTCCACCGCGGCACCATCGCTCGCTGCGCTCCGCTCCGCGCTGCCGCTGCAAAGGGAGGGAGCGCACGGAGGGGCGAGAGGAGCCCTGGAAAGGCTGTCCCTGACTGTCCCCGGCCGGCCGAGCACCACCACCGCCGTGTGCCGCCAGCGGGCACGCCCGGCGCTGCCAGCTCGGGATGCCCTTTAACCAGCGGCACAGCGCCGGGCTCCAGGGAAACGAGCCTGGAAGAACACACGCCGGGAGCCGCAGCTAAGATGTGGAGTGGCTCTCCCCGGAGCGGGGCGCGCTCTCCGGCACGACAAGCCGGGCAGAGCCGGGCCGGGGCCGCCCCCGCGGAGCCGCCGCCGCCCCAGGCCCTCCCGCCGCTCTCGGGCCCCTGAGCCCAGCGGGAGCCGCTGCAGGGGCACCACTTGGGGGCCGGCGGCGGCACCGCGCCCGGCCCGGCCCGGGAGAGCGGCTTCCCAGAGGGAATGCCCGGCACCAACGGGCAGGGAGAGAGCGGCTGCAGCAACGTCCCTGAAACGGGTTCAACAAGGATTTAGGAATTCAGCAACATGGAGATGGAAATACACCACATATTAATGAGAGCATTAGCTTTCATTTGAGCAAAACGCCATATAGAATGTTTTGATGGGAACAAGTGAAAGCTATGAAGATAAATGGAAAATAAAGTAAAATTAAGCACCTGTTTATCACCTGCCAGATGCCACAGATAATTCTTTTCTCTTTTTTTGCAGTCACCCCAGCCCAGAAAAATAGCAGTCAAACATGCAATGCTGCCAAAGATGATCCTGTCGTTGACAGTACTCAAGACACAGAAGGAAATCAAAATGCCTTAGCTTGTAGGGCCAAGTAACAAAGGACAGGTAGATATCTGTTTTTCCCACAGGTATCTACACTGATGCTGTTGAGGCAGGACCGGTATGAAATGACTCCACTCAGAAGGCAAGAGTATAACTGATTTATTTCAAAATGTGTCACTCTTTATACAGAGCTTTGTCCAGACTAATTCCATTGGTCCTGAAGTGAAAACAACTCACACCATTGGTGCAGAGTGCATGATGCACAGTGGTAGAACTTAACTATAAACAATGTGAACAACAAGAGAGATAAAGAACCTTATTTACATTCTTTTCAGCACTTTCTCAGGCTTCTGCCTGGTTAGAAACTGTCCATTTCTCTCTTTGAATGAATCTGAGACCAACACTACACCACGGAGAAGTTTCTCCTTTGAGAACAAGTGAATACGGTTCAACTAGATCAAATATTTCAGCGCCCTTGGATGGTGACAAACATCCCAGAATGATCCACATGGTGTAAGGAAGAAAAAACTTACATTTGAAGAATGTATAGAAGTAGATATTTCATGGTGATGGCTGCAGTAATGATGGCTTGGGTGGCCTCTGTGCTTTATGTTCCTTTAGCTCTATCTATCCAGTCTAGAAAGGATAAAGACAGCCTGATTCTGAAACTGTAAACCAAATGTCTTGTGACAACTGCAAGGCGGGCACACAGAGGCCAGGCTGGGACTGGAGTGATAGGAAAGCATTTCCACAGAAAAACAGGTCTCCAACTCAGGACAAGAAATGTGAATCAGCAAAGTCACTCTTAGGGGGAATAGGCTATCATATTTGCTATGCAACAGGAAACTGCTCTGTGAGACAAGTGAAGTAATCCTTCTGCTGCATTCAGCACTAATAAGATATCAGGCTTGCAGCAACCAAGGCAGCACCTTGGTTTGGGCACGTGCCAAGTATGTTGTTAACTGGAAAGAGCAGCAGGGAGCAAAGAGAGTGATCAGAGGGTTAGAAAATTCAGCCTACAATGAAAGATCAAAAGAACTGCAACTGTTTTATCTCCAGATGGGAACACTGAGGAGGAGTAGGGCCACTGTCTTCAAAGCAAAGGAGTAATTTTTTCTGCCTGCCCATTGTGAACAAGAATGAATAGATTTAAATTGCAGCAAACTTTTCTAGTGATAAGCACAGGGACACATTGAAACCTATTGCCTGGAGAGGTTGCGATGTATTTGTCACTAGAGAACAAATTAAAAAAAACATATTTTGAGACTGATATTATAAAAAATCAGAACTGTTACTGGGGATTACAAAAAAATACATATTTTTAAATTATTTTATGATAAGAAAAGACCTTTTTGACTTGAAACACAATAAGAATTTAAAAAGGGGAACAATATTTCCATTTTTTAAGCTAGCCCACAGAATGAATTGAAAAACCACAAGTATTTCTGTATCTCAGCCCCCTGTCAATGAAATGGAGGTAGCAATACACAATTTATGATACTGCAAGTCTGTAATGTATTATTGCAACTTTGTGGATGCTGGGAAAGGATGTGATATACAAATGTAAAAGATGTCCAGACACCCTCAGTTTTTTCCTATTTCCACTGCTTTAAATGCAGCAGTTTGTTTTCCTTTCTTCTCTAAGAGTACATTGGGATCTCTCCAACTGAAGTATGAACAAACCAGAGCTCATGTGATTTAACAGAACAGTTGAGAAATGCCTCCAGATTAAAGACCCACAAACTGTAAACATTAAATATCATACTACTACAAGTTTCTTTTATTGTGTAAATTGCATCAGAAGAAATTTCTAATTCAGGAACAGTGATCCTTTCCTCTCACTTAGGCATTTTAGAACACCTACAGGACAAAATCTACTTCCCTGAAACAAGTAGTAAACATGTACAGCCAACACTAACAGTGACTGTTTAAAAGGCTTTTCAAATCAAAGCAGAGCTGAAGTTACTCATTACTCATTACTACTTCCTCTCCAAAATGCAACAGTGGGACTAGATTCACTAGAACTTTAAAATATTCTTTGTTGTTAATAAAGTTTATATTTAAAGAAAAACAACATAGGTGAATATGGCATACTGTATAATCCAAACAAATAACTGCAGATCTACTAAAAACATTGATTCCAAGCTAAAACCATTTTTAGCAGCCTTGATCAGAAAATTCTTTCTAATCATCTTATCACAAATGCTTTCTTTTTGCAGATTTCTGCCATGATATCCCAAGTAAACCCTGCCTCCTCTTGCCACACTCATGTCCTGCTCTCCTGTCAGCTTGGCAACCATTTCTCCAGGAAACCACTACAGACTTCCAGAACCCAATTTCCCAGCAGCACTGTGACTATGACAGCATAGTGGCAGCATTCAGGATGGAAACTCTGCATGAGGAAAGTAATAGTGACAGGGCTGGAGATGGAAATACAGCTGTGGCACACATCAATGCAAGGCCTGTCAAAAAACATTGGGAAGTTCTCCTTGATCCTTAGCAGAAAATTAATCCTCACTCCTGTTGTTTGCTCCATAAAACAGCATTTTCATGTCCAGATCTGGCATCCATTTTTCCTGAGCATCTGTATAAATGTATCATTACTAAAGCGACTGGGATTATTTATATACACTGTTCCTTATGTGTGCACCTATACTTAAATATTTAAGAACACAATCCTGGAAAATAATTGGAAAAGTTATTTCCTTTTTGCATACCAGCTGCTGAGATGATTAAGTCACTATTTATACAGTACTTTTTTAAGTTCTCCAGCTTTCCAGAGACCTCTTACATTTGGCATTATTTGTAGAAGTGCAAAAAACCCAATTCCCTTCTAGCTTTACTTAAAAGTTGCAATCACCTTATTTTAAGAAAATATATTATTCTTACAAATACAACGTATCAAAGCTGCTGCTGTTTTCCACTGCTTCTTTTTTTTTTTTTTTTTTCTGCACTGCTTTTAAACTGATTACTTGTCCTTTATTACAACTCTAGATGGGCCCTTAGGGACATGGCATAGTGGTGAACCTGGCAGTGTTGGGTTAATTGCTGGACTTGATGATCTTAGACCACCAACCAAAATGTTTCTATGGAGACAAGTATAACAAAGTATATTTAAAAGCATATTTAAAATATTTTAATAACTATAGTTCAACATGGGAGTTGATTTTGTTTATAGCGATATATTTAAAGATTAGGGAAAATTTTGGCAAAAATGTGACCAGCAATCAAATGCTTCTAGCACACAGAATGTCAAGGAAAGTCAGACAAGTTTACCCTCACTTGGTTTATCAAAAGCCTTCTCTGCAAGATGCATCATGTGGCTTTTGCTATTAAAAAAAAATCACCATGATAAGCAGAAATTGAGAGAGATGTGCAAATATATTATTAGTGGAGCTGCTCAATAGTTAGTACCATACATTATTTTTAATCTTTGCTTTCTGCAGCTCTCTATGATTTCAAGAGGAAGCAGTGTCACTGACATCTGTACTTGGGGAAATGTTTCAACTTTCTTCAAGACCTTTCAGTGGGAAAATTTGTGAGAGTCAAGAGTCAGTTCTTACTTAGGTAATACAGTTTATTGAATCAGCTACAGAAGGGTCAAGAGTAAGGCATGAACCACTGCAGTTCTGAAAAAAGACCTAATTTGGGGATGGAGTCAATCTAAAAAGTGGAATACGGAAGGAAGCAGACGAATTCTCCTGACAAGTCGCGTAGGAATATGAACCGAGGAGGGAAGCTAAAGATGATGAAGAAGGAGCTGATTCATTGAGGTACCACAGTAAATGAAGTTAACCTGCAAACCAGGGGGCAGTTCAGTTTAGGTGTGATGAGATACCTGAATATCTAGGAGAGCTAATCTGATGTATGCGGACCAAGAAGTGACAGAAGAAAAGGGAAGAGCCAAAATTTTACAACATGTCTAAATAAAGGAGATGGAATTAAAAAGAGGTCAAAGTCTGAGTAACTGTCACTGTAACCCTTACACCACTGTCACTATAACCTGTATTTTCCAGATACAGACTTCTGTTTTGTTGCACAGACTTGTTTCCGTTTAACACCATCCTTGCTAGATACTGAGACAGATCATTACAGAAAACAAAAACCTGAAACCAAGAGAATACAATGATATTCAAATTGTACGTCACAAAGCAAAATACAAAAAGAAGTAAATGTAATAGGTTAAATATAAGATGTTAATTATGACAACCCACAATATTAAATACTTGACTTTACAGTTACAATAACGTTATTACAAATTATTTGTGTGTGGACAGAGTATAGACAGAAACATAAATTATTCTCATAAATGAGTGTCTATAGAAACACAATGAGCAATATATTATTTAAAAATATTTAAACAATAAATTAAGTCATCTTAGATATTTATATTTTATTATGGAAAATAATTTTATTTTGGAGAATGGAATGTTTGATTTATTAATGCTAACTATTCAATGAATACTCACCATTCTCAAAGCAGAAAATTATTCCAACGCAATGGACTGTTTAGTCAGCTACACACACTAGAGCAAGTAGACCCTGACTGAAGCAGGTTTTTAATCTGCATTAAATTGAAAAGCTGTCAGTAAATATCATGCAAAAGACAGGGCTATTGATACCAGAGTATGAAACAGAGGTTCAAATCCTATCCTATTGTCCCATACTTGTTCACAAGAGAAGGTACTTGGTCCAATCAGTGAAAGAGGAAGATGATTAGAAGCATAAGAATGTAATGACACAAGCACACTTAAAAGCATTTCAAGTGAGACAGTGGGTTTTCAGTCAAGATACAAATGTATCAACCTTGATTCAACTGAATTCCTCCTCTAAAAATGCTCTCTGTGCTTATGATGCTACCAACATTCAGATCCAATGAAGTTAAATGAGCCTGGCTCTCAGCAGCCACGGGATGGAGGTTCCCCGGCTTGACAGACGGGGTAAGACAAGGGAACAAGGGAGGTATACAGGTAGATTGACATGTAGATTGATACACATTTTGGCAGGGAAAACCGTGGTAAGCAACCCAGGACTGAGCCATTACAAACTTATAACAAGGAATATCAAAACATACTACAGAAGAACAAACTGTAAAACAACAGATTACCACATTTAAACAGAACTGATGGAAACTGCAGGACACCTAATGAACTGACAGAAGCCATTTTTCCAATAGACCAATATGTCATAATTCAAGACTAACACCATCTACTTGCTATAACTTCAGTGGTGGTATAAGAAACACTATTATAGCAAAATATGAAAAGTTTCTATTCAAATTTGGGTACAGTTTTTTTGATGGAATGTGCTTGAACAGCTACAGAGGAGCTACTGAACAGTCCATTCAGCCAAAACTGTTTGTAGGTCAGGAACTTCCTTGAGCTAAAGGGAGAGATTAAATAGGTCTCAGTCTTTTGTGCTTTGAAAATGTGTCCACTAACCTTGCTGTTACTTTCTGAAGAATACAGCATGATAATGCAAAATAAATTTTGCATCATTTCATGCCAAGTTTCAGGATTAGCTGTGATGCAGAACATATGAATTTTGAAGCAGGATTAGATAAATTACTTAATTAAGCAAGTTTGGATTCCTTAGGAAAGATACTAGGGTTAAAACAGAGTGAAGAATTCTGCAACAGCAGAAATATACATGCAGAGTGTCAAGTCAGTACTAGAATTAGCAGAAAAGGTGAAAAAGCAGGGTTTTTTCTCTCTCAGAAAAATCCATCCAGATTTAGGAAATTATGATTAATTTTAGCAAATGATAGAAATTTCAATAACTTTGGATAGAAATCAAATTTGAAAAATTACAAAATCCACTCTTTCCCTTCTGAGAAGCTAA
The DNA here is from genome assembly GCA_003676055.1 of Chloebia gouldiae. Taxonomy (NCBI): domain Eukaryota; kingdom Metazoa; phylum Chordata; class Aves; order Passeriformes; family Passeridae; genus Chloebia; species Chloebia gouldiae. The sequence continues at coordinate 10,723,720 of QUSF01000025.1, forward strand.
AGGCATCTTATAGCAGTAAATAAAACTGCTATAATGCCCGCCACCCACCCCATGGCATATTAGATATTTTAGATGTGACAAGGAAGTTTTTAGGATGCACAATTCTATAATGTCTGTGCAAAACCAGATGAGAACTGTAGTTCCTTTTCAGTATATCAAGGCAGTAAGAGTTGGCACTTGTGATGGCTACCTTCTGTTTCAGAGCACTTTTACTTTGGAGCTGCTCTGTTGGGAGCTTTGCAAGTGGGGGTTATCACTGCATTCAGAGTCTGCCCAACACACATATACATGCATGTCCAATTTAAGCTTATCCAGCAGACTATCTGTGTTTCATGCACAAGTACCGTGGACTAAGTTTGGAGGAAGAAATTGAAAATAGAATAGGGAATAGATTAATGAAAGGGAAAAGGGCCAAATTTTGGAAAACAGTTAAAGGTTAGGTTGTTCTTAGGAGAACACTGAAAGGAAGTAAATGTGTGATAAATAAGAACTAGAAAGTAATTTTCTTGGCGAACACCAGTTGTTTTGCATAAGAAATGTATTACAAAAACTGCAAGACAAATTCTATTTCAACTTACACCAACATACAATCATGTGCAGCTTCCCTGGAAACCTATCTGCAGGTAATTTTCCCCAGAGAAGTTAGCTCACAAAATTTCTGCTGCTTTTAGCTGCTGAAAATTTGGAGCACAGAATATTATTCTCTTAGTGATGCAATAATTCTATAGGAATCTCATTGTTATTGAATCTATATTTCAGTTTGTATTTTAGCTCAAGTTAAATATACTACATTATTCTAAGTTAAAGAACAGCACTGCTCAAGAGATTTCAAGCCCTACTATTGCATGGTTTGGCTCCCTGAGGCAGATGTCACTGGACCCAAAGAATGTATGCTTTTGAACTGGGACATATGTACTAATTTTATTACTCAATTAACAGAGCTCCATGAATACACTTTTCTGTTTATAAATACCAATGTGTTGTAACAGCCCAAGGCTCCAATCTGTTGGCATTAAAAAGAGGGGATACACTTTATTTCATTCTCATAACCTGGAATGCAAGTAATTTAGAGAATGAACCATATGAGGAAGTTCAGTGTCTGCCTGTAGTTTCATATTTTCCAAACAGGAAACACTTTTAATTATAGAGCCATTTCTAGTAAATCTCCAGACTTAAGTTCCTGGTATGCCCAGAAGGACACCCTCCTCAGAAAGGAGGTGTGGCCATGGTAGCTCTGGGGGCAGGAAGGACAGGGAAGATGATACACACAGTGGAATATTTCAGACCAAAGACAAGTACCTTTTTGTGGAAAGAGCCATGCTAAGCAGCTGTAACCCATCATGTAAGACAAGGAAATTGAAGGGAAAGAAAGACTGATACCTCCAACAAGATGAAGCTTAGTTTGGCTAAATGAATTTATAGGCATGTAGTGAAGCAGAGCAGTAACAAAAGTAATAAGCTGCACTAAGTTGCTAAGATTGTTTCTGCAATAATACTTCTGTGATTTAATTGGATAAATAAGATGTGAGAGGGAAGGGAACAAACTGCACGTGAAGGAAATTTAAAATGCCTGAAATATGGGAGCAGGTATTGAGCTTGTTTATAAAATAGAAAAAAAAAACCCCATCAGTAAAACAATTTTCACTCATTCACAACCTGAATGCTTTCTTCCTTAATCTAAATATTCATAGTCTTGAAGAAATGGAAAAAAGCTACAAATAAGAAAAAAGTTAAATAATCAACAATTAGTGTTTTTTTTTCATATTTACACACATATTTACATTTTCATATTTACAGCATTGCTTTACTCATTTAAGAGTAATCAAATTATAATAAAATAGATTTCATTTTGGCTCAAGAAACTCTGTAAAGATTATATAAGGAGAGTTTATGAGTATGTTTTTTGAAGAAAGACATCCCATCTGGTTTTGAATTTCTGTGTTGATCAAGGAGTTAAATGACTGGAACATGGACAGTGCACAAGAAATTCTTCATTATAAAATAAATTGTTTACATGGATTTCACTTATTTGTGAAGAGTGAAATGTCTGGGGAGACCTCCTTTTTGCCCAAGAATTTTGCAGATCATCTTTAATATAAACTGATGTGTAGGCAAGAAAGAATTTAGAAGGACTAGCCAAACTTTATTGACTAAAGGAGTGGGAAAAATCCTGACAATACTCACTCTCCAAACTTACACAAGGTTGCAGTTGTGAAGTGATGGCATTAGTAAGACAAATTCAAAATTACTGCAAATTCAGAAAAATAAACTGAAGGAAGCTGGTTAATTAAACACACTGTTGCCCCTTCAACCTGGACCAAACCACCGCAGTATCTTGTGCCTTTAAAGGGCCACTGCAAAAACAACACTGAGTATTTCTTTAGCAAGATAAGATTTCTCTTCTAAAAATATATATAAAATTGTGGTTCTCTGAATGTACAAGGGACAAAGAGCTGTCATTCAAAAAATCCCAGCCTGCCTTTTAATCAGTCCTGTGCTTTAATGAGCTGTCTCTCTTGCCTCTCCAATAACCTATACTTAGAAATGCCTTAGACTCCACATCAGGCAGCAGCAACAGCAGGGAAATCTCTCATCTCCTGAGCTGGCTTTTCCACAGCTCTTCTCCGTGAAAACCATGCTACCGCAACAGCTTCTAGTGTTTCACTTTTCTTACTGCTAAAAGGACCTAATTCCATAAAGCCCAAAGAAAACCTGGTTTTGCATGTCAAATAATTTCATCATTAACTGACACACTTGCCATCTTGGTTCCAAATGTCAGTTCTAAGTCCAGCAAGAATTAGGCAACTCAACAACTGACTTAAAGAATAATTGTTTTATCATTTTTATCTCAGCATTTTCATGATAAAAACCTAAATTGATTTCCATCTTGTCCATGTCACTGTAGAGCTTTTTTCTCCTTCTCTCCCAAATTTCTTTTAGCAAATGAGGAAAGGGTATTTCTAGTTCATCCCTGATGTGTAATGGCGGGAGTAGAATATGAACATTTTGTTTTAATTCATTGCTATAAACTAAAATTGCTAGTCATACATTATTCTAGTATCATGGAAGCTTTTAACTGCAGTAGAGGCTAATTCCGGTCTCTGTGTTCCTTCTTCCAGAGGACGGAGATATTTCCACCTTTGACAAGCAAGGAGGAAAAATGACAACTGTGCTTTCTTTGCAGCAGTCACATTTTTTACTGAACAGTTAGTTCCCTGCTCTCCAGCATGGAAAGACAACAGAACACCTGCAACACTGTCTACAGACACCAGCAGCATAATTTTGTTTATGCCTGGACTTAAAAACAGCAGCAACATCAAAATACTAATTTTTATATTATCAGGAAGAATGTCTGAATGCAAAGCCCTCATCAGAGAGATGCACTTAATCTCCTGCCTATAACCTTTCTTCCTTACAGATACCAGTGGAAAAGTTGTGTATGTTTAATCATTGCTGTAAATTTCAGATAGTGCAATTCATATCCCCATGGGGATCTTAGATCTTCCCTGCAGCAAGCCAGCAACATCATTTTTGTACTGGGTCAAACAGTAAGTTCTAATAATGATGCCCAGCATCAGAGGGACTCTGAGACATGGCTGAGTTGGAAAGTGCACAAACTCCCTTTTCAGTGCTGAAAAATGTTAAATCATGCAGTTCGCTCCTGGAATGGCTTCCTTTTCACCCAGGCTATGCAGGGACTGTAAATATGGTTACACATACCAATAAACCTTCTGTTACAGGAATGGAGCCCTTTAAAAATCTGCAAGCCAATGAGTTTTGGGGGGAGTTTGATAGTTCTGCAGAAATTCCAGCCTTCCTACTCCCTCTTCCTCCAAGCAAATTCTTGTCTCACTGGTTATGCTGAAAGTTGTTTCTCTCTTTACAGAATGACTTCCATTTCTTTTGTTTTAATTAAGATTGGTAGCCTTCAGATAATTCTTAACAATGTGTGAGAATATTGATTCCTTTTCAGAGGTGTGGTAAGCACCAAGACATCTTCTATGTGTTACAAGTCTCTGTGAAGCTCTGAAGCATGTCCCAAGCAAAAAAAAACCCAAACCCGTTCATATCACCACAGGACATATCCTGCCATGAAAGAATCTGTTTCCTCATCTTTTAAAATTATTTGATTGCAAATTGTCCACTGAGAATCTAATGCTGGTAATTTTTTCCCAACTGTGTGCAAGACCCAAGAAATGGCCAACACTGCAGTTAGATTATTCTGCCAGATTTCCCCAGGGATCTGGGAAGCTTCTTCTCCCTTTGAAACTGCTTGGTGAGCCAGTCCGTACTCCACACATGCATTTTGTGCAGGACCATCAAAATCCTAAGAAGATTCTGCTTCTCAGATCACTCTGCTCCACCTAATTTGAACATAAAGCACAGTGCTAAAATACTCTAAACAGAATTGGGACTATCCCCTGGTGAGCATTTTCGTGTCAGCTGATTCTGGCTCTGCTGGCTCACATTTGGCAAAGTCAACCATCATGATTATTTTGTGCAGAGCAGGAATATTCAGCAACTGAACATGGTCACATTGTCCTTCAGACTCACAGGAACTTCAACAGGTACAATCTCTTCAGGAATTTTCTCTTAAAATGAGAAAATATCTCTGGCTATATTAGTGTGACTTCTGAGCTTTGAGCTCAAGTTCTACCTGTCTTGTCAGATGGAAGCACCACACTCTAACAATCAAAACATCTACCACAGGCAACCCTGTGTATTTAAGAATTCTTCTTCTCCCCATATATTCTCCAATTTCCAATTATCAACAGTTTTTTCTGCTTCACTTAATTCCAAGCATTTTCATACTGAAACACAGGCTGTACCCCTCAGTTCTTTAAGAGATTGCTCGCAATTGTATCTTATTTCTTGTGCTTTTAAATAGAGTTTTCCTTAATTTCAGTCTAAAGATTTTGAGAATCCTTCTGGGTTTAGAGAGGGTATGAGAAACCTTTTTTTTCAAGTTTTAAGAACTACACTATTCAATAAATTTAGCTCTTCATATTCCAAAATGACAAGAGTAAGTGAAGTTATATCATGTGAATTATGAAGTGATAATGTCTTTAGTTCTGCCCCACTCAGAAGTGTAACTGTTTAAAGCTTGTAATAATCATGTTCAAACATATTCAGATTATAATTACTTTTCTTCTGATAATGATACCTCATCTGATTGGATGATTACCTGTTTGATAAATCTCAAGCTCAAAGAAGAAAATTACAGAAGAAAAAGAAACTCTTGAAAAATACTATTTAAAGTGACATCTGTGAATAAACACTTTAGAAGCATGCTGTTAATGTGAAAGTCACAGGCAAGCAAATAAAACAACAAAAGCAAACTTTGAAACTACCAAGTGATCACATTTCACTTGTAAATGTGCAAATTTTCTTTTGTTACTTATATAAGCACAAATAACTTCAGTCAGAACATCTTAAAATAAATGTTAAGGCTAAAAATAAATGAAACTCAAGTATTGCATATTCCATGCATTTAAAACCATTCCTGTAGGCAATATCTGTTTGAAAAAGAAAATTATTTGTTTAGCCACTAAGTGGGCAGCAGATTATGTACCCTACCTGTCACCATTTCCAAGGAAAGAGAGGGAATTGTATTCTGCAAAAACAAACCAAAGTATTTCAGTTCCTAGCATACAGTGATCAGAATGGACTCACTTCTTTCAGCTGTCATGCTCCCCAGTGTCCTGATCCACAGTTAGAATCAAGGCTGTGGAATACTGAAGCATTAATTACTGCCAAACAAACAAATCTGGAGCAAAAGGCGCATGCGTTTGTTTCTGGAGGAGGAAGAGGCAGCAGAAGACCTAAATTTTCTATAAAATAAATATAGTTCACTTGGATGCTTTGCCTTGCATTGTATCCTCTACAGCAGTTCTCAGGCAAGTGAGCACAAAAATGCTGTCAAACCAAGGTAGTTTGCTCAAATTAATGATAACTTCTCTAGCCCCACTCTTAACTCATTTCTCCTATTTCTTCTGCACCAACAAAATTCTGTAGTTTCAACAGCTCTTTTCTACAGCAGATACTCAAATAGGAACTTTAAAAGAAACCTCCGCACTCCTAGCTCATCTAGAAGTACAAGAATATCTACATACAAGAATGTAGTTTTAAATCTGGTTTTTTTTAAAGGTCAAAAATTTTATTTGAGAACTTTCTGGATGCTCCCCAGTGATGCAGATCTAATTTATCTAGTTCAACAAAAACCAGAAGTCACCATAAACTACTAAAGCAATCTTCTGACAAAAGAAACATTTTCCTCGTGTTCTTTGTAATACCAAGCCATAATAGGATCAGCTTCAATATAATTACTTCAAATAGTCTCTTAGATCAGTACATACAACCACCCATTTATATTGTGGCAGAACCAAGGGGCCACATCAAATGGGACATAGGTGAGGAGAAGGGGAGCGGGGAGCAGGTCAAGGAGAGCCCATCACACCTGAGGCTTGGGGGGAGGAGGGGAAAGGTGTGTGGAATAGACCAATGTGACATGCTGCAATATAAAAACTACTCAGTGCAAAATTCCCAATCACCTAGTGCAGAACTAAATAACTATTTAGGGGATCACAACATACCATAACTTATCCTAGGGAGATCATCAACAACTTTAGATTCAGGATGCAATCAGCAAGCCCAAGTATTTGGAAAAGCAGCTAGACAGGTTTATAATTTTTGCGCTGAAATATTGAATCAAAATATATGGCACCTGAAAACTTAGATTTTATTCCCCAAATGAATAACCACACAGCTCAATTTAATTTTAAAGTACCAAAAAAGGTCCTGATCTAAAGTTATGCAAATGAAAAATATGGAGAGGTAGATAGGTTTTTCTACATTCCTTGAAAATCTAAAAATTCTAACAGTCACACAGTAGTGGCTTGTTGCAGCACGCCCCCCGCCCGTCTTCTCCCCGAGCGGCGGGAGATTTAACGGCAGGAGAGGAGGGGAAGTTCAGCCGTTCCCCCTTTGCTCGCTCTGCAGCTTCAGTTCAGGCACGTGGACGGAGAGAAGCGACACGGGACTTGGAAGGGGAACAAGGTGGTTTTATTCCGGCACGGCTCCCAGGACCCCTTGGGATAGGTGAACATAGATTTTATACCGAATCTCGGAGGAGGCAGGGAACAGGTGGGGGGAAACCCCAAAGGGGGAGGGGCAGGGAAAAGCCCAGGAAACACAGCAGCCGGGTACGGGGAAAGGGACCAGGGAAACCAGGGTGGGGGGAGGGTAGAAGGGTAATAAGCAGGCATTAAACAGAAGAGGAAAACCCCGCCTCCACAGTGGCTAAATCCTTTTGAGGTAAGCTCTGATTTACAGGACTGTACTATAGCCCTAATTATTAGACACCTCCCTTTTGAAACAATTTCTGCTTTCAATTGCCAAGGAAATGAGATACTGAAGACAATTCTATTCAAACTTCACTAATCAAAAATTTAATTATTCACTAGAAAACTCAAAGTTTTTTTTAACAAGTGCAAGGAAGTGTTTGCCATGTACTGGAACAGGAAGAGCAACTGAACACCAAATGAGAACAGAGATGACTGATGTGATAAATTACCCCAACTAAAATTGGTATTGTTCAAATATAAAATAACAAACAGTTCTCCAGAGTAGGGCAGTCTGAACAGATGAGACAGAGAGATCATAGGAGAAGAGATATTCCCAAACAAGAAAAAGTGAGAAGAGCACCAGACCTTGCTCAAACTTATCCTAGACATTTTTATCAGTGATATAGTTTGAATTTCTGTCTTCTGATTGTCTAGTGTATCAGTGTCTAAGAAGCATTCCTCTTTCTCTGCTTTCACAGTAGCACAGACAAAAAGAAAATGTCCTGCTAAATGCAGGACCACTTATAAACTTAGGGATCATGTCAACAAACAAGCACACTGACATTTTAGCTTCTTACATGTACTAGCTCTTAAGGACTTGAACATGCACTCTGCAGTACATGTAAAACATGTCATCTTTCCAGCCATAACACCCAAAGAAGAGGAGTATAACAAATGCAGAGATCCAGGTTGAGTATAATACAAACTGGGCTGTAACATAATACACCAAGTATTTTAACTGGTAATAAACCAACACATGCTGCGTCTCGCCCTCAAATCCCTGACTAGCTGGGTGCGTCAGGCAGAGAGAAAGAGTTTCTCCTTGGATCCCGGGGGGCTCTGAGAAGCTCCCTCATGAGTCCAAAGATGAGCTGGTCCCACAAGCAATGAAAGAAGGCGCTCTTTGTCTCAGGAATAATTCAGAAGTTAAATGAAAGCCTATAGAGATTCCAGGCCACATCTGTCCTCAAAGGACATCCACAGACAGAGAGAGGTTTTCCCTGCCGAAGCAGCCAGATATAGGGGGGTGGGAAAACCCGAATAGCCAATGGGGGAAGGACATGGGGGTGGCTCTCTGGGGCAAGGGCTCAGAGTGACCACTGAGGAAGGGGGTATGGGAGGAGCCCCGAGCCAGGACCCAGTTACCTGGTGACCCTGACAGAAGGCTCTGGACAAAGGGGAAGGGTCACAAGGTGATGGACACATCACCTGGGAGGAGACAGGGGGATGGGTCAGGCATTTTGGGGTTTGATGGACATACAGGTACTGACGGGAAACATGAGATGAAGCAAATGGATACCAAGAGGGGGATATGGAGGGACAAACCATTATGAGGGGCTATACAGTGTAACACAACTCCACATCTCCTCCTTTCAGTTATAAAAAAATGAAAATAGCTTAAACAGGGGTTGTTCCTGAGTCCATTTGATCTTCAAACCAGGGGTCTTGATTCAGAGGCTCTTCTTCTGGAGTAGGATGCTCATCTTCATTGACGGAGAGATGGGCTCTATTAACTGAGATGGTGGAGTTCAGAGCTTTCAGAATAAGTCCCTTTACAACACTAAAACCCAATAAGAAGCAGTACAAGTAACAGTCCAGTTTGAATTAGTGACTTGATCCAACCTGAGACGCCATCCTTGAAAAAGAGACCCCAGCCAGTCTGATGATTCCCTCTTTAGGTCTCCTATCAGGCTCTGCATCTTTTGTATTGAGTCATGGATGTCCTCAGCCCGTGAGCTTAAATTTAAACAGCATAGTCCTGCAAACTCCTCACAGCGGTGATTGTGAAGGAGTAAAACGAAGTCAGTTGAAGCCTGGTTTTGGAGGGTGGCCTGCCTCATTATTTCTTCATATGATAGGAGGTCAGCTAGGGCCTTTGAAGTAAAATTGGCCTGCTTAACAACCCAGCACTCGAGGTGTGCCAATTCCCTGACTGTTTTTGCCATAGCTACCCAAGGCAAAAGTGCAATGGCAGCTATGTTTTTGGATGTAGACCAATGGGTAACCTGAGAGTCACAATTTTGATCCCAATTCTCCATGTCAGTGTCCATTTTTTGGCGTGCCAGTTGATAGGTTTTGTTTAGATTTTGCCAATGTGAAATTTGAGTTTTGTTAGGTGTAAACAAGCTCAGCTGCCCGAAAGTACAGGGACCTCCAGTCAGGCGAGGGGGGATGCCTGCCCAAGCCCGCTAACCACAGATGAGGAAGGTGCCTTTGGGTAGGGAGTGAGGTTTATTATCAGGGGTGGAGTACATGGGGACATGGATTACCCTCTGGCACCATTCCTCTGCTGTGTACTCAGTGGTGGTCTGCTTGATCATAATAGCAAGTCTGTCCTGGGGATCTGGGGTGACTGAGAAATGCACGCAGGTAAAAGCAGGGGAGGAACCAAGTAAATCTAATTCTTCAGGGTTATTGTCTATTATGGGGAGCAGTGTGACCCACCTCCTCCATGCATCCGGTTGGTAGGCAATGAATGAGTGAGTTTCTTTGCCAGGGGTGGAAGTGGGTTTGGAGAGAGTGAATGAAAATTCATTTATTTGGTATGGGATCCCCACGAGGCAGGATAGGAGAGGGTCAGACGCAGAGGATGTGGACAGGCAAATGTGATCCTGATTTAGGGATTTAGCTAGCGTGGCCCACACATTGGCCTTGGGCTGAGGAACAATCCATGCCAGCTGGAGTGGTGAGATGGTGGCCAGGATGAGGAGGATGAGATCCTTTCTCAGCAATATCACAGGTTGGATCCGGGTGAAAATGATTTCTGTAAAATAACTGTGATACAAATTAATCATTTAGGTAGGGGAGATCTAAATCAAAAGGGAACATAGAACTGAGGGAGCTGGAGAGAGAGGATGAATCTGAAAGGGATGATTTCCACTGCTTTCTCAGTGCTGCATTCTCCACCTGAGGACTGACAATGACAGGTTGTGCTTTAGGGATGTGTGGTCACACAAATTTTGAGGGGACCCACCTCAGGCCTGAGGGTGTAGATACACAAGGATACCCACGCCCCCCGGCTACTAAATCATAGGGTCCCTCCTGCTGCCATGTTTCTGGATTTTTTATCATGACAGGAGGTTTCTCTTTGAATTTAGCTTCCGGGTATGTGTGAAAATGCCGGATGATTGGCAGGTTTAGGTTTTCAAAGGAGCAGTTCAGAAAATTTATTGTAAAAAGTGCCCTAGCAAGCCGGACCTGGGGGGCCTCCACTGGTTGTTGCTGTCTGAGAACTCTCTTTAAGTTCTGGTGGGTCCGCTCCACCATGGCTTGACCTGATGGGGAATAGGGGATACTGGTCTTATGTTCTATTCCCCATTGCTGCAGGAAGCTCCCGAGGTCCTTGGAGGTGTACACTGGGGCATTATCTATTTTAATCCCTTCAGGGATGCCCAGTGTGGAGAAAGCCTGTATCAGGTGTTTCTCAGCATCAGCAGCTCTCTCCCCTGTGTGGGCAGAAGCAAAGACAGCACCAGAGAAAGTATCCACAGAGACATGAACAAACTTAAATCTGCCAAAAGAGCCGATGTGTGTTACATCCATCTGACACAATTCACAGCTTCTCAGCCCTCTGGGGTTAGCCCCTACACTCACTGATGGCATTTGGAGCGATTTACAAGAAGGGCATGTGGCTACAATGGCCCGGGCCTGGTCATAGGTGAGCTGGAATTGTCTCACCAGGCCGGGTGCATTCTGATGGTAGAGCTGGTGACTGATTTTTGCCTGTTGGAATTTGTCTGGGAGCAGAGCCATCTGCACGGGGGCAGCTGCAAGGGAATCAGCATGCCGATTACTCTCTGCCAAAAACCCCAGCAGGTCAGTATGTGACCTGATGTGCATCACATAGAAGGGTTGCTCTCTGTGGGAGACTAATTTTATCAGCTTGGAGAGCAAGTTGTGCAAAGCAGTGTTAGAAACCTGCAAAATTGCATTTTCAGCTCTAGCTACTATACCGGCTACATATGCCAAATCAGTGACCAGATTAAAAGGTTCAGAAAATCTCTCAAAAGCTCTGACAACTGCGGCCAACTCAGCTACCTGAGGTGAGCCTACTACATCAGTAATATCAGACTCCCACTGCTGAGTCTGAGGATTTTTCCAAGCTACACAGGTCAAATTTCTGTTTTGAGACCGGCCCACAAAATTTTTAATCTAGATGTTCAATTCACATTGTCAACAAAAATCATTCAAAGCAAAAAACCCTTAAAAGCTCTGACTGTTTTTACAGATGCGTCTGGAGGGTCCCACAAATCCGTGATCCTCTTTTTTAAACCTTTTATCTTCCAAAACAAGGATCCCAAGAACCTGGTTATAAAGCCTCCTCTGTGGTACTGTTAGCTTTGCACCCATGCCAAAAGTTGCTAAAATGCACTGGAGAAAAACCCCCCAACTGAGAAAACGAGAGAAAAAAAATTCAAAGTTGGTCACTGCTGGTTTTAAGCACATTGTCCCGAGAACCCCCCTGAAACCTGGGAAGGGGAGCCCACAAAAATGTGGGAATCTTTTCCCCCAGCTTGGGAACAAGAAATCCCACCAAAATGGGAAACCTTTCCCTCCCTTTAGGGAAATGGAGACCCACCAAAAGGAAAACCTTTCCCTACCCTTAGGGAAAAGGAAAACCACCAAAAAGGGACAGAAGAAAAAAACTCCTGAGAACAACTTACCCTTAAGTCATCCAAGGAAAGGCAGGAGCAGGAAAAAAAACCTCGGGTGGTGTGGTGTTCGTGGCAAGATCTAACCCCTAAGGTGCTTTTTAGGAGCTGCCAGATCCATCCTCTGGGAAAGCAGCCCCTAAAACGGAACATGCCTTCACCGAAGGTGGCTTAACGTCCAGAGAGTAAGTCCAGGGTCCTCAGACCTCGGTTATCTCCACTCACGGGCCAGAAAAAGCTTTTTGGATCCGCCCGTTTGGGCGCCAAGCCTGCTGTGTCTCGCCCTCAAATCCCCGGCGTCTCTGTGCCTCCCAGTGAAAACGGCTAGCCCAGCGCCTGGGCACCAGCTGGCAGTCGAAACCACACTCTATAGCCGCGTGTCCGTGCGTCGGTGAGAGCAGTGGCCCGTGGGTCAAAAACCCACCTGAGCCAGTAGGGGGAAGCACAACACGGCGGTAACAGACGAAAGGAGCCGTCTTATTGAGGTAGACTGCAGATGGAGGGGTGAAGCCTGGGGCGAGGGGTGACCATTGTGGGTTACATAACCAGGGTGATTGACAGATAGGAAGGGGAGGAGGGGAAGGAGAGAGGGACCATAGCCCCCAAATAGGGGGAAAAGGAGAAACCATAATGTAGGGGAGACTTAAAACACAATGCAACAACTCCCCCTTTGACATATTAAACAAAAACAAAACAGAACAAGAATCTCTTGTTAAAATGAATTAAACTCGGTCCCAGGGAGGAATTCTGAGTTCGGGTAGGTGTCCCTGAACCATGGCTGATGGGTGGGAGCTGTCTCTACCCAGGGCTGATCTTCTGATTCTTCTTCTTCCTCATCTTCCTCTTCATCATACGACTCCTCAGCAGAGACGAGGACAGCCAGGTTCGCTGTATGAATGTTTAGTGCCTTTTTGATGAGGTTGGACACCACTCGCCTCAGAATTCCAGAAATAATAAGGGCTAAGAGAAGGACAAACAAAATTAACAATCCAGACCGGATAATAGAGGTAGCCCAACCAGAGATGCCCCAGGTGCCAAAGAAGTCACTGAGCCAGTCCCCAGTCTCTTTTTTAATGTCCTTCATCATCTCCTGCATTCTGGCGATGGCTTTTCGGATGTCCCTTGCCCTTGATGTTAAGTTCATACAACATAGGCCCTCAAATTCCTTGCAAGAATGGTCATGGAGGAGCAGGAGGAAATCAATTGCTGCCTGGTTCTGCAGGGTTGCCTGCCTTGTTACCTCTTCATCTGATAGGAGGCCAGCAAGTGCAGCTGATGTAATATTGGCTTGTTTCAGCACCCAGCACTCCAGGCCTGCCAATTCCCTGAAGGCATGGGCTATCACTACCCATGGTAATAGGGCAATGGTAGCAACGCCTTTTGACTTTGCCCAATGAATAATTTCAGAGTCACAATTTTTGTTCAGTGAGTTTTGTGTCCCGTTTTTTTTCTGTCCAATTGAGAAGTCTCATTCATTTTTTTCCAATGTGCGACTGTGGTTTGGTTGGGAGTGAACAAGCTCAGCTGGCCAAACGTACATGATCCTCCGATCAGGTGAGGGGGGGATGCCTGCCCAGGCCCAGGTACCGCAGATCAGGAAGGTGCCTTTGGGTAGCGAGTGGGGTCTGTTGTCTGGGGTAGACAACATGTGGATTTGGATGACCCTTTGGCACCATTCCTGCATGGTATAATCTTTAATATACTGTTTGATTTCAATATCAGGCCAGGCCTGGGGATCAGGAATAACAGAAAAATGGATGCAGGTAAATGACGGGGAAGATCCAAGGAGATCCAATTCTTGGAGGTTGTTTTCCATGACGGGGAGCAGTTTGACCCAGCTCCTCCACGCGTCCAGCTGGCGAACGACAAAGGAGAGGGTCCTCCTGCCTTAGGATCTGGGAAGGTAAATGGAAAATCATTTAACTTATAAGGGATCCCCACAAGGCAGGATAGAAACGGGTCATCAGTGGACGAGGTAGTAAGGCAGATGTGGTCTTGCCCAAGGGCCTGCATGAGCGTCCTCCATACGTTCTTGGCAGGCTGGCGAACAATCCAAGAGTTGCTGGGGATGGCGAGGCACCACAGGATGCAGATGTAGAGGATGTTCATGACGTCTCGCTTGGGGTCTTGGGCTGAAGCTGTAACATAAAACTGAAGAAGGTTAATGGGGGCAAACTACATAGAATGGGTCTGTCTCCTCCTCCTCCAGCAGACGTCCTCCACCTGCCGGACCGGTGTGGCTTGTGTCGGCTTGGCGATGTATGGGCACACCCATTTTTGCAGGAACCCATCTTAACCCTGTGGGAGTGGCAATACACGCATACCCCCACCCCCATGTTACTAGCTCGAATGGTCCTTGAAGCTGCCACATCTCGGGATCTTTTATTAGGATGGGGGCTTCTCCTTCAGCCCCAGCTGAGGGTTGCTCTTAAAATGACGTATTGTGGGAGGGTTCATGTTCTCAAAGGCACAATTGAGAAAGTTGTAGGTGAACAATGCCTGTGCCAGCTGGATATGAGGGGATTCCACCTTCATCACCGCCCGTTGGTGCTCGATGATCTTTTTTAGGCTCTGGTGTGTCCTCTCAACTATGGCCTGACCTGTCGGGGAGTGGGGGATGCCGGTGATATGCTCCACTCCCCATTGTTGCAGGAAGCTCCTGAGCTCCTTGGAGGCATACGCTGGGGCATTGTCCGTTTTTAAAACCTTTGGAACCCCCAACCCGGAGAAGGCATGGATGAGGTGGTTAATGACATCCTTCGCCCTCTCCCCTGCATGGGCAGAGGCATAGACTGCGCCAGAAAAGGTTTCTACGGACACGTATACGTCCTTCAGTCTGCCAAACTGGGGGACTTTGGTTACATCCATCTGCCGCACCTCACAACTATGTAAACCCCTGGTGTTTGCCCCAGCACTAAGTGCGGGCATCTGGTGGTTCTGGCACAGGGGACATGTGGCCACAATGGCCTTAGCCTGATCACAGGTCAGTTGGAATTGCCAGACCAGGCCAGGCACGTTTTGGTGGAACTTATGATGACTGACTTTTGCCTGCTTGAATTTGTCAGGGAGTGGTGCCATAAGGACCGGGGCCGCCAGGGCATCAGCTCTTCGATTGCCCTTGGCAATGAACCCCGGCAGGTCGGTGTGTGACCTGACATGTATCACGTAGAATTGTTGCTCTCGGTGGGAGACAAGATCTATTAGCCTGGAGAGCAACTCGTATAGAGCGGTGTTAGGCACCTCCTGCAGTACTGCATTCTCGGCTCTGGACACTACACCAGCTACATAGGTTGAATCAGTTATTAAATGGAAGGGTTCCTGGAACCTCTCAAAGGCCCTGACAACAGCAGCCAACTCAGCTACCTGAGGTGATCCTTCAACCTCGGCAATATCTGCCTCCCACCGCTGAGTTTGAGGATCCCTCCAAGTCATAACTGACTTGTGGGATGCTCTGGATGCGTCTGTGAAAACTGTCAGGGCTTTTAGAGGCTGCCTACTCTGGACCCTTTTTAATGATAGAGAGAATTGAACCTCTGAATTGAAAATTTTGTGGGCCGGTCGATGAATTGAAATTTGTCCAGTGTAGCTGTGCAATCCAAACTGCAGGGACTCGTTCTCCTGGAGCAGGTGTTCTAACATTGCTTTTGTGAATTGGCCCATTGTCAATTGGATGGGTACGTGGATGATGTCGAAGTCGCACCCAGCCAACTCCCTGATGCACTGACGTGCTTTCCGAATCAAGTCAGCCATCAACTCCTGTGGCAATGTCATTCTTTTGGACCGCTGGTGGATCAGGAAGACCCACTTTGTGATCAAGAGAGGGTCCCTTTCGCCCTGGTCCTTGTCCTTGGTGGAGGTGTGCCACTGAAATATGACCCTATGGAGGGGTGGCAGTTTACCCAGTATGATGAATCTGTAGGGCAGGCCCGGTGGGTAGCGATGGGCCTGCCTGGCAGACATGTAGCTTTGTACTTTTTCTAACGCTTTCCCTGCCTCTGGGGTAAGAGTCTGTGGGGAGCTTGGCCCCTCTCCCCCTTCCAGTAAATTGAAAAGGGGTGCTAGGTCTTCGGTGGAGATGCCTAGCCATGGTCTTACCCAATTTAAAGACCCACACAGCTGTTGGAGACCCGCAAGGGTTCAGACGGTGTTCCTGATCTCCAGTTTCTGAGGAACAATGGTCCTCAGCATCACCTGCAGCCCCAGGTACTTCCAAGGTGGCATCCTTTGAATCTTCTCCGTCTGGAGCTCGAACCCTGCAGCAACCAACGCAGATGTTGTGAGGTCAAGTGCATAGGCAAGCAGATCGTCGGTGGGAGCACACACCAAGATGTCATCCATGTAGTGTAGGATGATGGCATCTCCCACTGCTACACAGATGGGGGACAGCAAGGAAGAGACATACCACTGGCAGATCACAGGACTGGCCTTCATGCCTTGAGTCAACACCCTCCAATGGTACCTCTTCCTTGGGGCTTCCCAGTTGATGGTAGGAACCGAGAAGGCAAACCGCAGGGCATCGTCAGGGTGTAGGGGAATTTGAAAGAAACAATCCTTTATATGAATAACTGCCAAATTCCAATTTTGGGGGAGCATCGCAGGGGATGGCATCCCTGGTTGAAGAGACCCCATATCCTCTATCACTTTATTGATTTCATGGAGGTCGTGAAGGAGCCGCCACTTATCATTGTTAGGCTTTTTTATAACAAAGACTGGGGAGTTCCATGGGGACGTGGTCTCCACAGTGTTGCCTTTGAGCAGCTGCTCTTCCACAAGCTCCTTGAGCGCCTTTAATTTTTGTTTGCTTAGCAGCCACTGTTCCCCCCAGACTGGTGTATCTGTGAGCCAATTCGGTTTCTGGGGGGGAGCGTTTCTCAGTGACCACAGCCCAAAAAAGCTGGGGGGGCTTAGGAATGTCAATTTTTGCCCCCCACTGGGCCATCAGGTCTCTACCCCACAGGGGTTCCATGAAATTTAAAATGAATGGGCATATCGAGGCCAATTGCCCGTCCGGCCCCTCAATTTACACGACACTCTTTGATTGTTTAGCAAATTGAATGCCCCCTATGCCCTGTACTCTGCTGACCACATTCTGCAATTCCCAATGTGACGGCCACTCCCAGGCGGGAATGATCGTCATATCTACCCCTGTGTCCAGGAGCCCCTGTATGGTCTGCTGCTCCCCGTGCAAATGTAGCCCACAGGTGATCTTGGGCTTGTTCTCCCCAAGGGCCTGTGCCCAGTATACAGATGGCACGAGCTTCCTGCGGAGGCTCTCTGCCTGCTCCCAGTCCCATGGTGGTTCGGGGACCGGGATGGCTTGGGCAACGATTTGGCCCTTTGGAAGGAACACGGGTGGGCAGACACAATACAGGGGAAGCACAAACTGCCCCGAGTCTGATGTTCCTAACCCGGGCAGCACCGTGATCTCCTGGAGTGTGTATTTTGTGTCCCCGACAACGATGTACTTACATCGCAGCCGGCTCCAGGTACCTGAACCTTCGGGAGCTACTGAAATGAGATAGTGGTCGGAGACCCTAAGATGAAGTGGTTCCGTCAGCTGGAGCCTGAAAGGGGAAAAACAAGACACAGTGGTTAAGATGGGCCACCTGTGCTGTTCTTCATAATGGATGCGCTGTGTATCCATTGAAAGAATGTCCAGTCTGGTAGGAAAAAAGTCTTTTGTGGGCGTGTGCTGGATTTCCCCTCCCTGTGAAAGTTCAGTGCCCACCCAACTTGTGTCAGAGCGCAGGGAGGGGCTCCGCTCACAATCTAGATTTTTGGAGTTTATGGGCCTTGCCCTGTTCCTTTTTGAAGCGATGGAACTCGTTCTTTAGGGGGCAGTTCCCCCACCAATGTCCAGGAGTCCCACAGAGAAAGCAACGGTCGTTGTTTGGGCGGCGATACGATGACTGAGAGCGCGCTGGAAGGGGTGGTGCCTCGGCACCGGCGGCGTAGGCTCTTCTAATTGGTCCAGGCTGCCGTGCAGGTTTGTCGTAGGATGTTTCTTCCAGTGGAGTGAGGTCTACTTTTTTCTCACACACCTCCAACATGTCTTGGAGGGTGGGCCGCAGCTCCATAGGAAGGCTGAGGATTGCAGCTCGCCATCTGTTGTTGGCATTGGTGCTGGCAATTTCCCTCAGGACCTCCTGCCTGGCCCTCTCATCTTTCACCTGCAGCTCCTCCAACCTGCTGAGTTTTCCTACGAACTCGAGAAAGGGTTTGTTAGGGGCCTGGACAATATTAAGATAATTAAGCACCTGGCCTTTAGCCTTAAGTTGGTGAAATGCCTTTTCCACCACCCTAACCGACTCCCGCAGCGCTGCTCGGGGGATTTCAGCAGCCTGCCGTGCCCCGTTGGCCCACTCTGCTTGACTGCAGAGGTGGTGGACAAAGAGCATGCCCCCCCATGCATCAATTGCAGAGGCCGGGTTCTGCCAAAGATGGAATAAGGCATCCCGGACCTCCTTCCGTCACTCCGTCTCCCACCTCAAGAACTCTGTAGGAGTCAGGAGGGAGGAGAACAGCTTGCGGAGGTCAGCTGGGGTGAGGTCGGCAGAAAGGGTGGCTGCAAGCATTCCCCGGAAGCACTCGCCTTCCCGAGTGAGAATCGGGGATATTAAACCTAACTGAGGGTTTTTGGGACAGGGCTGTACATTTTCGGGACAAACGGGGTGAGGAAAGGTCCCGAGGAGTCTGGTACCTATGACTCCCCAGGCGGCGGGATCTGGGGTTCTGCAGAGAGCTGGGGAGACGGTAGCAACCCCACACTGAGCTGCGGGTTGCTCCCCGACGAATCCCAGGTCTAGGACTGACAGGGGAGGGAAGAGGGCTAGGAGAGGGAGAAACCGGGGACAAAACTCCCAGACATGGGTCTTCCTCCACTTCCCACTTTTCTTTCAAAAGCGCTTGAATTTGCAAAGCGCAGAATGTTAATTTGGCAACGGCACTACCCCCTGTTTTTCCTAATTGGGTTAATTTAGGTCCAACTCGGTCCCAAAAGCAAACATCAGTTAGATTTTCGGGGATAGTATCTTCTGGAAAATGAAGGAAGAGCCATCTAACTAAATCCTTAACTTCACGTTTTTTAACAGAAACCAACCCCCCAACAAGGATTCCCGCAACTTGGAGATAGACTCCTCTCTGTTCGGTCAAAAGTCTAGCTCCCATGGTAACCCGCGGAGCAACCGAACGCTAACAAATCCCATCCCGGAAAACGGATACCGAAAGAAAAACTAAACCCCCCTCTGGACAAACCCAAACTTTCCCCCCACTCACGGGACACAGAGGAGCGCCTCCCCTTGTCCCTCACCACAAAAGAAAAGAGGGAAAGAATAAAAACCCTGTAGGCATTTTCCTACTTAGCCTGTCCAGGGAGGAAAAGAAAACTCCTGGGCGGGCGTCTGTCAGGGAGAGGCTGGGTGAGCGGCTGCCTCTCCCATCCCCCAGGAGTGCCGCCTCTAAAACGAGGTCTTCTCCCGCTGGGGGTACCTTGACGACCTGGAACCTCTTGCAGACCGACGGCAGGCATTAGAGTCCTGGGATAGCGGTCCCGCTGGTTCTCGCCGCGGGCTCTGGCAGCGTTTTCCAGACCCCCGCGTTGGGCACCAAAGCTGCCGCGGTGCCCCCTGGTGAAAACGGCTAGCCCACCTCCTGGGCACCGGCTGGCAGCCGAAGCCATGCTCTATAGCCGCGTGTCTGTGCGTCGGCGAGAGCAGTGGCCTGTGGGTCGAAAACCTGTCTGAGACAGTAGGGGGAAGTACAACACGGCAGTAACAGATGAAAGGAGCAATCCTATTGAGGTAGACTGCAGTCTGGTTTTATTGTAGATCCGCACAGGGTACAATAGCTCCGAAGGGAAGTCTGCCCCAAAAAGTGGGGAGCACTGGTGTCCACACCTTTTTAACTTGGGGCGGTAGCCAGGGGAGAGAACAACTATTAACCAGTGAGGTATAATGAGGGAGTGGGAACCGGGGTGTCACTCAGGGGAAACTTCCAGTAGGGAGAGAGGTGGGGGGAGAAGTCCCCAGGAACCAGCCTATCACCCAAGGCTTCTGGTGGAAACTTCTAGATGGAGGGGTGAAGCCTGGGGCGAGGGGTGACCGTTGAGGGTTACATAACCAGGGTGATTGACAGATAGGAAGGGGAGGAGGGGAAGAAGAGAGGGACCATAGCCCCCAAATGGGGGAGAAGGAGAAACCATAATGTAGGGGAGACTTAAAACACAATGCAACACCCCAGCTAGCTGGGCAAGTCGGGCAGAGAGAAGGAGTTTCTCCTTGGATCCCGGGGGGCTCTGAGAAGCTCCCTCGTGAGTCCAAAGATGAGCTGGTCCCACAAGCAATGAAAGAAGGCGCTCTTTGTCTCAGGAATAATTCAGAAGTTAAACGAAAGCCTATAGAGATTCCAGGCCACATCTGTCCTCAAAGGACATCCACAGACAGAGAGAGGTTTTCCCTGCTGAAGCAGCCAGATATAGGGGGGGCGGGAAAACCCGAATAGCCAATGGGGGAAGGACATGGGGGTGGCTCTCTGAGACAAGGCCTCAGAGTGACCACTCTGAGGAAGGGGGTAGGGGAGGAGTCCCGAGCCAGGGTCCAGTTACCTGGTGACCCTGACAGAAGGCTCTGGACAAAGGGGAAGGGTCACAAGGTGATGGACACATCACCCGGGAGGAGACAGGGGGATGGGTCAGGCATTTTGGGGTTTGATGGACATACAGGTACTGACGGGAAACCTGGGATGAAGCAAATGGATACCAAGAGGGGGATATGGAGGGACAAACCATTATGAGGGGCTATACAGTGTAACACAACTCCACAAACACATACTTGTAAAATATAGTTAGGAAAGTTTTGAACTTTAAATAAAAAAATAACATAACTCTGGTAATGAACAACAAATGGCAAATTCTCATTACTGATGTGGATGTATGTTGCCGTAATTTCACAAAATGGAAGCTGTAATTCAAGTACATTTAGTTGTGATTGTGATTCTAATTGATATTTTTACTGAACCCAGGTATAAAATGATTTCAAGATAACATAAGAGTTAAATATTAATCAAGTCTCTCAAGTGGCATTGAACCTATGGGTGAAGTTAAGGTGCCACTCAAAAAGCAAAGATTATGTTACCCAGCCAAACATTATTTCACCTCATGGATGTTCAATTTTTTTTCTTCCATAAGCAACCTAAGCAAAGAATAGGTTTCTGGGATCCTCAAAGGTATTTCAGGAGAACACATTCTTCTGCTGCAACACAATTGACAGGACATGAATTTTCATTTCTCTAATTATTGCAAAATTATTGGATTGTGAAATCTTAAGTTAGTGTTAGCAGAAAAGAGGTATCATGTAATGTACAACTTTGCATGACAGGTTACATGACTTTTGAGCTCTCTGTTTTCTTTCCTCTTCTTACACTTCAGGAAGAGAAGGAGCAACACAATTATTCAGAAATGTAAACCTTGCTTCCCCTTGTAATAAACGTGTTGTGCTTTTGGGTTTTTTCCCCTTAAGCACCAAAGTCACTCTACCTAAGGGATTCCCAAGTCTCAGCACTGTTCTGTATTCCTAAAATCTCAAAACATGCAACTGCAGCTTTTGTGAATTCAGGACTTATTTTCATCACCTAATCAAGAAAAAGGAGTAGCTATCAAAACATTCGCTTGTTTGGAGCAATCCTTCCCTCACATTCTCAACAAGATTTCACAGGGAAATATGCCAGGGAAGTTCTCTGAGCTACAAGGTATCTTTCACATGAACTCATAATTATTACATAGAAAAGATTGCTTGGGGACCATAAGAGAAAGATCCCCAGTAACAGAATACAGTAATGACTCACTAGGACTCAATGCTTTGCATCTCTGAAGTGTAATACTGAGACAGAATTATGTATCATTTTAACAACATAAATCAATTGACATTAAAGCTTTATTCCATGGATAGAATGTCAGAAGAAGAAAAGTCCAATTACCACCCTTAGGTATTCCAGAGAGCAGCAAATTCCATGATTAGTTCTTTACCAGCTTTTGTCTGTAGTCTTAACTAACAAATAAATTGGTTTACTTGCACATGAACTGAGAGAAAATTATGGACTTGTTACTCCACCCAATAGCGTTTTCAGAAAATAACACTTCAAAAACCCAAATGTTGTTATGAAGTAAGGAAGGAGAATCAAATCAAACTTCATTAGGAAAGTGATTACTGTCAGCAAAACACAGGGCTGGTGAAAACCCATAAATCAGGGCTTGGTTAATTATCTAAGGCTAGTCAGTTGCTCTGCTGTAGCTTGAGGCAGAGTTGTATCTATTAAGTCCTGCAGGCTTCATGGTTTAGTTGAGGTCATGAGAATCATCACCTCTAAGGGTGGATGCACAACACTTCTTCAATGTTACAGCACCAAGGCTGCTGGTTTGAGAAACAATGAAATAATGAAGAAAAAGACCAACTTTCACCTTATGATCAGATATATGCCATCAGCCTCTGGCTGTGGTATGGTGACATACATATGAAAGCAGCACTAAAAACCTTCTTACAGTTTGTTCTTTACCTCTTTCATCTGTCTTTTCACCCTTCCTCCCACTTCCTCTGAAATTAACAGTTTGACAACTGTTTTAATAAACACCTGCTTGAGGCAGATACCTGTACTTTCCAATAGAAGTGTCTTGTAAGTTGTTACTGAAACAAAGTCTTGACTTTTCTTACCCATCTACACAGGTGAAACTCTGATTCTTGTCTTGATTACCACAACATCCTTCTCCTTGGCCTTGGTAGATGCAGTCTTGTCTGTCTTACTTCATTCAAAATACCACTGCAAAGATAATTTCTCTTGGCTCTTTTTGTTTTCTTTCTTTCTTTTGACTGGGCCATCTCTCTCTCCTTATAGTTTTCAAACAGCAGCTGCTTCTCTTCTACAAAGTCAACTAATATTGATTGCTCAGACTTCTCAGTTCTTTTCTCTCACCTTCTTATGCCTTATTGAGATGCTCCACTCTGATTACACTGCCATGCAAGCTTGGATGCTTAATTGTTATATTCCCAAACTAGCAACTTGCTAAAGGTAGTTGCAACATATCGACAATACAGCCAAATTATCCTTCTCCACAGTTCTCCTTTGATGCTCTAAAGAAGACTTTGACAACAGTCAGATTGTGAGTATGCTGAAAATACTGCCTGGCATAAAGCCAACATTATCCCACTGTCTCTTCATGTTTCCACCTTTTTAGTTTCTCTTAATTGCAGCCCCTTTGGAGAAGTGATCCTGTTGTTCTGCATTTGTACAGCATCAAACACAATGAACTCTCCATCTGCGGCTAAGTATCAGGTACCCAACATAAACAGTAATGAAATTAAAGAGGCTCACAGTTTGAGAAAATACTGCAGGCCAGTCTGAGGAAATGCCAGTAAAGCTCAAGTCATATTTGTTATGGAGGACTACATTTAGGTAATTTTTCCTGGCACACTCTTTCATTTCTGTAGGAAATTGTTATATTTCTAGGGGGCATTTCTTGCAAAATGTTTTTGAAAAATACATTTTGTCAGAAATCAAAAAAACTTCAGAGTTAAAAAAATTAAGAAAAAACATTTTTGCAGGGCTGTTGGCAAAGCTGTAAGCAAGAATTTCACAAATTACTGCACTCTACATTAAATCTTGAGATAAGTTTTGCTGTGAAGGTAAAACTATGGGACAAGGAAACTCTGCATTACAAATGTTGCTATGCTTAATGAGCCACCAAAAGACCTTGAATTCCTAATATTTATTTATATATCCAAATGCCAAATTTTTTAAATCCATATGCAGAGATGTCCGGATTTAGGGCAAATTTTGGAGAAAACCTCTAAAGGGGTTTCCCCTAGAAAGCAAATTCAAATGACCCCTTGCCAAACCAGTTCAGAAAAAAGGTTTCCTAGGAGAAAAGTGGAAAAAAACCAGTTTATCTAACAGGCAAAGCATTCACCAGCACAAAAAATGAACAATATTAAACATCTAGCATCAGTTTTATGCAGCATGGTGGAAGCCCCGGCTGTGGCAAAAATAATAAATAAAATAATAATTTTATTTCATTTTTATTATTTATTTTAAAAATAATAAAATAATGAACAATAAAACCTCCTGCCGTTCTGAAGAGATGACAAATTCAGAAAGTCATCAGGTTTTCCATGGCATGGCAGGAGCCTGGGCAGCAACAGAAATAATATATAAAATAATAATTTTATTTCATTTTTTATTATTTATTTTTAAATAATAAAATAATGAACAATACAACCTCTTGCTGCTATGAAGAGAAGACAAACTCAGCAAGTCCCCTTGGTGGGCTGTAGCTCAGCTCACCCAGTTTGTTATCAGTCCCTCTGGCACTGGAAATGCCACGACCCAGGCCCGGCCCACTGGGCCACAGATGTGAGCTGCCGCTGCTCTTCTGGGTGTTGGTCCTGAGCAGGTTTGAACAGTTCCAAGAAAAAGAAAAACCAAAGTCTAGGGAACTTCTCTACCTCAGCTAGCTAAAAACTAACTAAAAGCAAAGGAAAGCTCTGTCCTGCTGTCTGTGCTGCAGACAACACAGTCCAGGAGAGGAATTGTGGAGGAGTGAGTGAAGCTTCCAAAAACAAACTGCATGCTTCTTCTCTCCCTCCCTTCACTCTAAGAATGAGTCTTAAAAATGCAAAACTTATTTCTGGGCTAAATATGAATGGGGATATGAGCATCATAAAGTCACCCCAGGACAACAGATGACAAATGCATCACTTAAGTGAGCCTCATCACACTAAACTGATTTAATTTAGGGATATGCACTGTGGATATTAGATTCACAGCATAAAAGTGATAAAATTAGGGGTGAACAGAAAAAAAAAGCAGAACTAGAAATGGTGAGGTTTGATTTCTTTGCCCTATGGGTGTAAGAATTTGCTGCTGAATTTTATTACTCTGGGGCTCCAAGAATCAAGCAAACATTCCCACCAAAACAGAAGCCTTTATAGATACATTTAGTTCCACTTTCTAGTCTGCTCAGAAATACATTCTGTTAAAAAAGCCAAACAAACTAAAAGAACTTACAAGAACTGCATATGTTAAGTATATTTAGAAGAATGAAATGTAAATTAACTACCCTTGGACTTCCCAAGTTAGTCTGTAGTAACTTATGATAGATGCATTCCTACTATGCCACAAGCACTTCATCTAGCTATGTTAGTCTAGCTCACCTTGGTAAACTGCTTTGTGAGCATATGATAATACTCACTGCCTCATCCATAATTTAAAATCAATGATGCTATATGAAGGCAATGATTTAGTAAAATGTATTTCTCCATTAGTTACTGGTAACTGGAAGCTGACCTTGCACTCTGCTGACCCAAGTAATAACTGTCACAACAACTTCAATTAAAAAAAAAAAGCGTCTCAGTCAGACTTTTCAAACAAACTGAAACACTTCCTTTCAAAAAAAAAAAAAAGGAAGAAGAACACATTGCCCTCCTTTGGATCAGATATCAATGCTCTCCAGTTCAGAATAAAGCAAGAAAATCCCTTTGGTATTGCATCCTGTAGCTGATTCCCATGAGTTCACTTGTGGAATTTAACCAAAAGAATAAAGATTTTAAATCTTATCTGAAAAATACCACCCTGAAACCCCACACACCTCATGCCATGCTTGCTATGGACCTGGAGAGGCGAATAATTATTAAATTTAACATTATATGCAGCAGTCCTTCAAACTAGCTTCAATCCAACTGGCAGGGGCCCACTTCCAGACTTTTATTTAGGAACATAGCAAAAAGGCTTGGAAATATCTTCCCTACTTTCATTAGAGAGGCTAATTTGCACACAAAGCAATGGATTTTAGAAAACTCTCAGCTAATCAAACAAAATAGCTGTAGAGATGTGAGGTCCATACACATGCAAAGCATACAATACAAGGACTATGAATAATTAGCACTAATAAATGTCAAATTCATCACTGAAGCCTAGCTGTTGATTCACAGCAATGCTGGAGTGTGAACTACTGCTCCACTTGGAAGTAATACAAGTAAAGGGACTGAGGTCTACTGGGAAAGTCAAAGATGAAGGGGACCTTCTGTGGAAAAGATTATCAAGAAAAAAGATGACTCATTTTCCCTTTGTATGGCAAATACATCTTACATCTTCTTGGTCTGGCTAATGAGAAAAGTCCTGTAAAGAGTCACATCCTGAGAGGATGTTTAGGTGGGTTTTTTTGTTTGCTTCTTAACCACAATTTTCCTCAGAGTTTGTTAAAGGAAAAACCACGTGTGTATCTTAGGATCTGGCTCTTCAGACACTAGATGAGTGTGGTTTCACCCTCTCTCTCAGCTCCTAAATTACGAGCCTTGAGAAGGGGGAAACTTCTGGAGAGGGGAAAAATTGAAAAGAGGCCTTACCCCGAATGATGGATGTTACAGCCCTTTATTCCGAGGGGGAGGAGTGGGGCAAGAGCGCTGGGGTAAGAGAGCCGGGGTAAGAGGGAGAACAGGAAATGTCAGGGATTTTTCTAGGCTCTTGACAGGAAGGGTATCTTGGCTCTCCACCAACCCCGCTGGGGCATGAAGGAGGGTTTCAGGGATATCAGATATGATGTCACAGGGGTCCCGGGAAAGGGGGAAAACATGGCCTGAAGGGAACATAACACCTCCCCCTTATTTGTTTAACAAAGGTACAGGAATTCACTGGGCTCAATTTAACCCTGAGTATTGGTTTCCCACCACCTACAGTCAGTGGCGTAGTAAGACCTCCTCAGGTTTGCCAACTCTATGTGGTTGACTTCTGAGGTAGAAGGTATGAGACCCTTGATAGCTTTGAAAATCAAGTGACGCAGGATCCCGAACGCCAAGGTTACAAGGAACAGAATAACAAGGAGTAACAAAATTGATCTAACAATAGATGTCCACCACCTCGTGAATCCCCAGCCTTTGCACAGTTTTTTAAACCAATCCTCGGATTCTTGCTTCACCTGTCTGATCAGACTGTTCATGTTTTGAAAGGCAGTGTGGATGTTTGGAGCTTTTGTATTCAGGTCCATGCAACAAAATCCTTTAAATTCCTTGCATTCATGTCCATGCAGTAACAAAAGGAAATCTATAGCAGCACAATTTTGAAGCGTGGCCTGTCTGGTAATTTCCTCATCTTCTAGGAGGAAGCAGATGGCAGCAGACGTCAAATTTGCCTGTTTGACAACCCAGCACTCTAGGTGGCCCAATTCACCCAGAGCCTTGGCTACTGCGACCCATGAAAGGAACAGGGACACAGCAATTCTTTTTGACTTGGCCCAATGAAAAATTTCTGAGTTACAATTTGCATCCAGATTATCCGCACTCCTTTTTGCATTTTGTTTGCCAACCTGTTTTTATGAGTCCATTCGCCAATTAGAGTTTGGTTGGGTGTCAATATGGACAGCCTGCTGATTGTACATGGCCCTCCTAAAAGCCGAGACAGAATTCCTGCCCATGCCCAATCCCCACAAATCAAGAACAATCCCTTAGGGAGGCTTTTGGCACTTGAGTGAGATGGGTTGTCTGCCCGAATATGGCTTGTGTTCTGACACTACCTCCTTGCAGTGAACTGCCCACGGTATTGCTTTATAATGTGGTACTCGTCAGTGTTGGAAGGTTTTGGGAGCACAGAAAAATACACACAGTAAGCTGCAGGAGAAGAACCCAATAGCTCTAATTCTTGGGGTTCCGGAGCCATCCTGGGCAAACCTCGCAACCACTCCTCTAAGGATTTCAGGGTCACCCTGACTTGCCCCTAATCTTTGTGTGGTCGGGGGGTGTCTGATTCTGGGATTTGCTGGACCTATGTTTGTTCAGGCCTGCTGGAAATTCTCCAGCCTGCCATGGAATTCCTACCAGACAGGTGGACATAGGGTCCTTTGCTGCTGCAGTGGACAAGCAAATGTTTTCCTGCTGTAGTGTCTGTACCAGGGTTACCCAGATGTTTTGACGCGGCTGAGGGATGATCCATGCAGCTGCCTGACTGTTCAGCATTCGCAGGATGACAACTTGGATGGGGTTCATTACAGGGTTGAGTGGGAGGTAGGTTTTCTCTAAAAGGGAAAAACAAACTTTTAAGAACATATTAAAGTTTCTGTTTCTGCTAGAAGGAATTCACACTTAGGAAAATTCTTCTTCTTCCATTCGGCAGCGTCTTCTCTTTGAAACATCAGCTACTTGCTTCTCGTCCCCTTCTGTCTGACCTGGATTCTTGGGGACAAAAGGTTTCACCCACTTCTGGGGAATCCACCGAGGGCCTGAGGGAGTAGCTACACACGCATAGCCATGACCCCAGGTCACAAGTTCATAGGGACCTTTGGTTTCCCAAGTTTCTGGGTCCCTGATCAAGACCGGTGGGTGCTGAGACAATTTGAATTGATTGCCACTGTTAAAGTGACGTACAACTGGTGGTCTCATGTTTTCAAATGAACAGTTCAGAAAATTGATGGTAAACATGGCTTTGCAGACCTTCTCCCGTGGAGACATCTGTGGGGTTTGTGGAAGAACATGCGACAACCGATACGATTGATAAGCAAGTCTCGTTTATTGAAAGTATTCACAGTGGTTATAGAGATTACTTAATGAAGCTCATACATAGTGCAAAAGCAAGCTCATAATTGGTTAACTAGCTCAATGTCAACCCTTCCCCTCACCATTACAGTCGTCATTGTTCTTTATCCTTTTTGCTTACTTTCTGTGTTCCCTCTGTACCCCATATCATTACTATGTATCCATGTCTTGTTCCTGTTCAGCAACTCTGCTCAAGGATATTATTCATGAACATCTATCTACGTGACCCTTTTCACATAACCATTCTCCCACATATCCCCCGTTTTTCTGCTGTCATGCAACGACACTCTGAGCTAATGCTGTGAAGTGATTAGTTAAGCACTGTAGGATACATGGCCCAAAAAGGAAAACCAATAATATAAGCAAAAGTACACCAGTACACTGCTTAATAATGTCCTTCAGCCAAGCAGATATTCCTAGCAAGGTGAGCCAACTATCAAAGGGACTGATGAACTCTTCTATTTTCTGAGTGTGTTGCTTAAGCCATTGTAACTGCTTCTGTACCAATTTGCCATGATTAGATAAATTGAAACAACACATCCCTTCAAAATCCTCACAACCATGTCCATGGACCAACAATAAAAAATCTATGGCAGCTCAATTCTGTAAAACAGAGTGTCTCAAAGCATCAACTTCCTCTGCAAGTTGTTCAATAACTGCAGTAGTAATATTAGATTGTTTAACAGTCCAACATGCTAGCTTCCCTAGGGTTGTAAGAGAGTGTGCTGCAGCTACTCCAGGAGCTAGAGCAGATGCAAAAAAATCGAGCAGCCTTTCCCCAAAGCTCTACATTATCGTCACAAGATTGGTCTAACAGTGAAATATCTCTCTTGCTACGTGCTGAAATCAAGTCTCTCTTCAAAGTTTCAATCATAGTCATATTAGGGGCTAGAACCATCAGTTTCCCCAAATAACAAGGTCCTCCATAAGCACATCTAGGTATACCATGCCAGGCTTGATCCCCACAGATGAGAAAAATATTTCCAGGGAGAGCCATTGCACTCTGATTAGCCCAAATCTGAACATTATTTGGATCCCAGCCATAGACCTTTTCTGCACACTGTTGTGGAGCATTAGCAAACTCAGGATGTTTGGGAGTAAGCCAAGTTCTGCTGTCATTTATTTCCCATCGATAATTACCTAGATAAATGCAACCTGTCTCATCTTTGCCCAAGGGACAAGATCCAACTATATCCAATTCTTGAGGGCCCCAAGGCAAAGTCTCAGTTAGCCCACTCAACAGCAATGCTCTACAGTAACTAACATTCATAGATGAATCACACTGCCCAGTGGAGTATCCTGTAAAAGACTCATTATCAAATCCTGGTACACCTAACAAGCATGTCTGAAAAGGATCAGAGGCTGATGCAAGAGCAAGACAAAGAACTGCTTTTTGTTTGATTTGCCCAGGTAACCCATAAGTTTTGATGCACATCTATGTCATTCAGCATTCCATTACTTTGCAACCTTTTTAACAGAACAACGACGAAACCGATTAACCATTTTTTCCCAGTCTTTGGGAAGTACTTCCCATTTCTGAGGAATCTTAATTCCTTCATTACACCTTGCTTCTAATACTTCTGTTTTAGCTTGACCAACTATAGGCCTCACATGATGTGAGACCTCCCACTTTATTAATGCTATCCTCTTTTGCTGCTTACTTTCAAAGAGAGTGACACCACTGTACCCAGGGGCCCCTGTGACCCTTTGTAGGTCTCTTATTGGTGATTCTCGTGCCCAATGAAAATCGCACCCCAGGCACCACTTGCGATTGTGTTGATAAACCCACTTACATTCTCTACACCCTCCACAACTTACCAAAACCCACACTTGGCAATTTACTCTTTTACAAGCTAAGCAACACTCCCTTGTACAGTTTTCCGAAGTTTTAAATGATAAATAAGATATAAAGCTATCAATATCATCTAGCGAATTCCAATACAAAAAGCGCGAGTCTATAAAGGGATGCAATGCAGCAATCTCAGGATGCAGAATCAATTTCACTCAAAGTATGAAACAATCGATCTCTTCTTCTTCAAGCTCTTCTTCTTCTTCCGCTTGCATCTGTCACTGTTACCCAGGGTCGAGTCCACTTAGCTGGAACCCATACTGGTCCTCACTGCCTCTTTCAAGCAAAGCTTTCCTGCAAGCTCTGACTATTTGCCAGATACCAGTCCAAAGTCTCCTTTTTCATGGGAATCCAAATTGGATCAGGTTCCCGACCCTCTAACTGCAATGTCCTCTCTCTTCCTCGACGAATCAGCAAAGCAAGTTGATCAAATTTTTGCGTTAAAGTTCTGTGTTGTTGTAATGGTGGAGCATTCCACTCAAATATCCTGACCTCCCCCATTTTTCTGTTAAACTGTATGAGGGCAGCCAGCAGATGTCGCTCAGAGCACCAGATTGCCAGGTGTTTGTAGAAGTTTGTACTTTTCTGGGGCTATTGCCAGTCCTGCAGTAGCCAATGTATCAGTTATCACAGATATTTGTGCCTCTGAAAAGAGTTCTGGTTGCGCAAATAAAATATCATCCATGTAATGATAGATTATAGTGTCCAGCCACTGTTGTCACAGTGGCTGCAGTGCTGCATCAACAAACAATTGACATAGCATCGGTGAATTATGCATACCCTGTGGTAAAACAGTCCATTCAAAGCGTTGATCACGGCTTCCCCTGTTCAATGCAGGTAGGGTAAATGCAAAGCGACAGGTATCCCGAGGGTGAAGCGCAATAGTGAAAAAACAATCCTTAAGGTAAATTATCAAAATTGGCCAGTCCTGGGGCAGCATAGAAGGATTAGGCAAACCTGGCTGCAATGCTCCCATTGCAATCATCTGATCATTTACCACCTGTAAATCATGCACTAAACGATATTTCCCAGATTTCTTTTTTATTACAAATATTGGTGTGTTCCATGGACTAGTGGACAGCTTAAGATGACCAGCCTGATATTTTTGATGTATTAATGCATGTGCCTGTTGAAAACTTTCCCTTTTCAGTGGCCACTGCTTAACCCACACAGGATCATCACTGACCCACTGCAATGGGATTGGGAAAGACCAAGCAATGGCCATTAGGCTAAAGGGTGTTCATTAGTCAGTATAACCCCTAGCTGTGCCAAAATGTCTCTGCCCAAAAGGCATTGAACTCCATGGGGTAAGTCCACAATAGCAAGAGTAGTATGTACAATTTTATTGTCCACTCTAATAGTCACAGGAGGCGTCCTTTTCGCCAGCGTCAAACCACCCACTCCAGTAACAGTTGCTGTGCTTGGCAAAATTGGCCAAGAGGTGGGCCAATACTCTGGACCAACAATACTGCTGTCAGCACCAGTATCCAATAATCCATCCATAGTTATAGTCTCTGCCTGATATTGAATAGCCACAGGCCGTCGTGGTCTAGTGCTAAGATCCAGAGTTAACAAAGTTAACCCACCGGTAGATCCAAATCCTTTGTCGTGGTGAGAAGTCGCCTGGCTCGGAGAAATGTGTGACACAGTTTGTGGCAATGGTATCAATTGAGCAATATACTGTCCCTTTTCAATTTTCATTGGAGGAAAAGGAGTATAAACCATAATTTTAATTTCCCCTTCATAATCAGCATCTATAATCCCAGGTAAAACAAACAATCCCAGCATGCTTGGTAGCGATCGCCCAATGAGCAAAGCACCCATTGCTTGCCCATTTATAACAATTGGTCCTTTAGTCCCAGTTCCAACTTTCTCAGGGTGAGTAGTCATGAGTACCACAGTTACTGCTGTTGCCAGGTCCAGTCCAAGGCTTCCAGCTGTGGCGGGACGCAGGAGGTAACTTGAGCCACTGCTACTTGTGTCGGCACGCAGCATGACTTTGCGCTTGCTTTCCTGTTTCCCAACTGATGGCAATTAATGTAGCAGACAAAGGTGGCGTGTGAATTAGAATGACAATTCTTGCACCAAATATTAGGAGCATGGCAATCCCGTCTGATGTGACCGAAGACTCCGCAACAGAAGCATTTTGGTTCTCAACCTGAGAGTGGACGACTAACTGCAGCAGCATGGAGAGGTGTAGTATGGAGAGGCGCAAGAGCAGCTAATACTTGTGACTGGGCAGAAGCAGCTTGTTCTTTTAACCCTGTTCCTAAATTATTAATTGCTTCCACTAACATAGCCTGAGGTCCTACTGGCAGATAAGCAGCCTGTTCTAATAAGTCCTCAATTGTCCAATGTCCCCCCATTCACTGCAACAGTGACCTAGTAGTAGAATTCCCATTTTGCAATATGCACTGTTTTAACAATGGTCCTTTCATAAACTCCCACACTCCAGCATTTGTGATTGCAGCAGCAACTCTGTCTACAAATGTTCCCAAATATTCCTCTCTACCTTGCTTAATACTCATATGAGAAGGAGTTCCTCCTGGAACTTTAATCTTATCTAAGGCAACTTGAGCGAGCCACATACTTTCTCTCAGTTTATCTGGTCGTATCAGAGCTTGAGCCTCTAATCGTATATACGGACCTGTGCCAAGCAATTCATCCAGGGTAAAATCATGTAGAGGGTCTCCCAGGGCTCTCTGTACAGCCACTGATTCCATACAATAAGCCTGCCAATGAGCTCCAAAAAGAAGCTGCTGATGTTCTGTGAGAATTAACTTGGCAATTGCACGAGAATCAGCAGGCAGCAAAGATGTATGTTCCAAATATAATAAAGTATTTGCCTGACCGGCTCACTATTCATGCCACTCTGAGAAACTGTAGATCGCAGCTGCTTAAGTAATTTCCAGTCAAGAGCTTTCACTTCAGCCTGAAGCCCTCCGCCTTGAAGCAGTGTATACACAACAGGAAAAGCTATATCTGACCCCACAGATTCTTCAGAGGTTAAAATATCTCGCCCTACCGCCACCCACGATTCTCTATGCTCCTTTGCTATAGCTTCTGCCAACTCACTCTCCTTCCCTGAAATTCTACCTACTGAAGGAAAAACCTCAGAGGGACTAAGAGCTACAGGAGGTTCCAGTTCAGTAGGAGCCGAAGGAGTTGCTATTTCTCCCGGGGGTATGTAAATAGAGCTAAATGCAGGGGTCAGTGGACAGGGAGAACTCTCACTTCCATAACCAGCATTTTTATGTCCTGCCTCTATTGCTGCCTGAGCGACTTTCTCCTCTGCCCGATGCTGTAACAATGCATTATGTACTACCCGCCATAACTTTCCCATTTTCTTTGCTGTTTTATCATCAACTAACACAGCCTCCTCCCAGATCTAATCTCCCAACTTTTGCCACTCACTTAACTCATGAACTGTATGTGGATTCTCAAAACACCCATGTGCATACCCATAAGCTAACAGACTGGGTAACTCCTTATGCAGGTCTATGCCCTGTACTTTTCACTTCTCTAAAAAGCAAGTAAATAAATCATTTGCTGCTTGCCTGTCCATTACTACGTCAGCGCACTGTTGCGGCTCTCCACACTCAGGCTTCAGCAGCACCTCTGAGCGGCTGGACCCTCTGACGATGAGGCTATCCAGGGCCAGTGTCGCCCTGCTTGCTCAGTATTCCTTTTTTCCAACTTTTCCCGAGTTGCTTATTGACGCTTATTGCCGTCCTGGCCGCAAAGGACCCGCAAACTCCGTATCACCACCCCCGATGGTTGCCACTATCACATCGGGGTCACCATTTGTGCGGTTTGCAGAAGAACATGCGACAACCGATACGATTGATAAGCAAGTCTCGTTTATTGAAAGTATTCACAGTGGTTATAGAGATTACTTAATGAAGCTCATACATAGTGCAAAAGCAAGCTCATAATTGGTTAACTAGCTCAATGTCAACCCTTCCCCTCACCATTACAGTCGTCATTGTTCTTTATCCTTTTTGCTTACTTTCTGTGTTCCTTCTGTACCCCATATCATTACTATGTATCCATGTCTTGTTCCTGTTCAGCAACTCTGCTCAAGGATATTATTCATGAACATCGTATCTACGTGACCCTTTTCACATAACCATTCTCCCACAGACATCCACGGAGGTGAACTGCTCTGTCTTTTCCATACCTGTTCGAGCATCTGGTGTGCACGCTCGACTACAGCTTGACCTGTGGGGGAGTGGGGGATGCCAGTTTTATGTTCCAATCCCCACTGCTGGAGAAATTCCAGAAACTCCTTGGATGTATACGCTGGGCCATTATCTGTTTTAATTAGTTTTGGAACCCCCAATACTGAGAATGCTTGCACTAGGTGCTGTTTGGCATGAGCAGCCTTTTGTCCTA
Source organism: Chloebia gouldiae (assembly GCA_003676055.1). NCBI lineage: Eukaryota > Metazoa > Chordata > Aves > Passeriformes > Passeridae > Chloebia > Chloebia gouldiae. The sequence continues at coordinate 10,758,527 of QUSF01000025.1, forward strand.
AAAGAGCAGAGGTATACACTGCACCTGAGAATGTGTCCACACTTACATGAACGCATTCAATGCAACCAAAGCTTTGAATGTGTGTGATGTCTGTCTGCCACACCTCACAGCTGCTAAGGCCCCTGGGGTTTACCCCCATGCCCAATGATGGCATGGCCTGGAGCTGGCAGTTTGGACAGTTGGTCACAATGGCTCGAGCCTGACTCCGTGTCAGCAGGAACTGCCAGATCAGACCTAGCACATTCTGATGGTAATGCTGGTGACTCAGCTTTGCCTGTTGGAAGACATCAGGGAGATGTGCTTTTTCGACTGGTGCAGCAAGGGTGTCTGCTTTACGATTCCCCTCTGCAATCTCACCTGGCAAATCAGTGTGTGACCTCACATGCATCACAAAGAATGGATGCTCTCGGTGAGAGATTAAATAAATCAGCCTTGAGAGCACTATGAAGAGATGTTCATTTTCTATTTCTTTGAGCACAGCCTGCTCCGCCCTGGACACTACTCCTGCCATGCAGGCAGAATCTGTCACCAAGTTGATTGGCTCAGAGATCCTCTCAAAAGCTCTTACCACTGCAGCCAGTTCAGCCACCTGGGGTGATCCCTCCACAAGCTCGACGTCAGCTTCCCAATGCTGAGTCTGTGGATTTCTCCAAGTCATCACTGACTTGTGGGAAGTCCCAGATGCATCCATGAACACTGTGAGGGCCTTGAGTGGTCTTCGGCTCCTTCTCTCTTGAGGAATAAGGTGAAATTCCTCATTGAACAACTTGTGAGATGGGGCATGGATTGATATTTGTCCCCTGTAGCTGTCCAGAGATAATTGGAGACTGGTGCTGCTCTGGAGCAAATGCTCAAACATCCCTTTGGTTAGTCTTTCAGGGGAGTTCCTTCCCTCCTCAGAAAGCCTGACTGGGAGGTGAATACATGTAAAGTCACACCCTGCTAATTCACACAGTCTCACCCTGGCCTTCTGAATCAGCTTTGACATCAGCTCTTGTGGCTTAGTGATGGTCTTGGATCTTTGGTGCAAGAGGAAAACCCACTCCATGACCAAGAGTGGATCCTTCTGCCGCTTGATCCATTGGAAAATCAACCCATGCAAGTGTGACAGCTTCCCTAGAACAATGAACTGGAAAGGCATGTTTGGGTCACATCGATGTGCCTGCCTTTTTGACAAAGCCTTCTGTACCATTTTGATTGCTGTCTTTGCCTTTGGGGTTAGTTCCCTGGGGGAGGCCAGCTCCCTCTTCCCCTTCAATAAATTGAAGAGACGGTCTAGATCCTCATTTGTGAGGCCTAGCCAGGGTCTTACCCAATTCAAAGATCCACATAATGAGTGGAGGTCTGCTAATTCCTGGGGTTGCAATTGATTTCCAATTTCTGCGGGACAATAGTCCTTGCAGCGATCTCCAGACCCAGGTATCTCCAAGGTGGCATCCTTTGAACTATGTTTTTCTGCAATTGAAATCTAACAGGGGTTAAAATCTCAACCACTAGGTCAAACCACTAGGTCGTGTATTGGAGTATAGAGTCATTGGGTGCACACACGAGCACATCATTCATGTAGTGAAGGATGATGGCATCCTTTCTCTCTGCACGTACCTGAGACAGCAGAGATGCTACATACTGTTGGCATATGAAAGGACTGGATTTTAGACCTTGGGGCAAAACTTTCCAGTGATAGCGTTTCACTGGGGCTTCCCGATTGATGGTAAGGACTGAGAATGCAAACCTCGGGCCATCTTCAGGGTGTAATGGAATTTGGAAGAAACAGTCCTTGATGTCTAGGACAGCCAATTGCCAGTCTCAAGGGAGCATTGCTGGACTAGACATCCCTGGCTGGAGTGGACCCATATCCTCTACAGTTTTATTTCTCTGAGATCGTGGAGCAATCTCCACTTGTCCTTCCCAGGCTTCTTTCTTACAAAGACTAGGAAATTCCAAGGGCTATCTGTCTCTTCTAGGTGTCCTTGAGCTAACTGCTCCTTCACAAGTTTCTCAAGCACCTCGAGTTTCTTAATACTCAGAGGCCACTGTGCTACCCACTTTGGGGTGTTATCCAACCACTTCAGCTTTTGGGCACGGCGCGCCACAGTGGCTACTTCCAAAAATCCTGGGGTGTCCTAGGAATTATTAACTGGACTCTCCACTGGGACATGGTGTCTCTCCCCCACAGAGGAGCCTTATAGTCTGCCACAAATAGGCGAACACTTGCCAATTTCCCATCAGGTCCCTCAATTTGCACATTTTTATAAATTTTTGCCAATGTGGTTCCTTCTATGCCCTGAAGTTTGCCTGCCACAGGTTGCAATTCCCAATGTGATGGCCACATGGTCTTAGGTATTACTGTGATGTCTGTGCCCATGTCCAGAACCCATTCCACGTGCTCTGACCCATGGGCTAGGTTGCATGCCATCGAGGGTTTATCCTCTCCTACCACCTCTGCCCAGTAGACTTCTGGTGATTTTCCTTCTACTGTTATTTCTACTAAGATGGGAATGGCTTGGGCCAAAATTTGCCCTTTTTCTAGGTAAAATGGAGGGTGTTTGCAGCGTGCCAACAGCATAAGGCTTGTTAGCTTTCCCTTAGTAGTCATGGAAGCTACTTCGATCTCTGAAGGTGTGTGTGCTGTGTCTCCAGTGACAAAATACTCACTGTCGGGTTCCATTTGGTACGCCTGCAGGTCCTGTGAACTGTTTGACAGGTCCACTATAATGACTTCCCAATCAGTAGATCTGAAATGAAACCCTTTGGCAGTTACTAGGCAAGGTCTGCCTAGCGGCTGCCAAACCTTGTTAATTTTACATTCTGTATTTTTATTTTCCTGCCCACCCCTACCATGAGTTCCGTTCTCCCCCTTATTTGTTAAGAGAGAGTCATTTTCCCGTGTGGGTCCCCCTATATTTATATCTTTGCGCGCATTTGTGTTAGCCACGGGCATGCGCTGTGCACTCAGTTTTTTTGTTTGTTGAACTTTCTCTAGTTCTGGTTTTGAGGACAGTTTCTGGCGAAGTGTCCTGGTTTCTTGCAACAGAGGCAGATGATGTGCTGCAGTTGGTCTGATGACATTTGTTGTTTCCTTGGACCTGGTGCAGCTGTGGCAGCAGGCTGTAGTTGTGCAGCAGGTGTATGTCTGTCAGGGGTATAGAACATCTGTGCTCTCCTGGTGCAGGCGTGAATCATCTGAGACAGACTAGGTGGTGGGTCTAGAGGAAGGTTGAGGATAATTCTATGGCAGGTCTCATTTGCATTCCTCTGAGCCATTTCTTTAATCAGCTCTGTCTGTACCATAAAGTCCTCCACCTGTCTTTCCACTTGGGTTCTCAATCGATCCACAAACTGCAAAAAACTCTCTGAAGGAAACTGTTTAATGTTAATATAGCTGCCTTTAGCCTCAGCTACTGGTAATTGATTGAATGTCTTCTCTGCAGTGTTATAGATTTTTCCAAAACCGACCTAGACAACACCCGAGTTTGTTTTTCTGGACAGTGCCATGGACCTGTAACACATAAATGTTCTACTGTAATGGGGTTACCGTCATTGTCTATTGTGTCACTGGGTGTTTGTTGTATTTCCTGTAAAACTGCTGTTAAAGCAGACTTCCATTTATTTTCCCATATATCATATTCAGAAGGTGTTAGTAAGCATTTGAATAAATCAGTGATATCTTTAGGTACCATTTCATTGGAATTAAAGGTTGCCCTCAGGATGCCGTTAAAAATCTCACTTGTTCTCCCATATTCTCTCTGTATTTTACAAATCTCTGTTTTATATGCTAGTGGTTGGTATGTTCTGGTACCTTTTTTTCTACCGAGATAAACTACAGGTGCAACAGATGGTATTATTTCATTTCCCATTTCCATAGAGGCAGGGGTGCTTCCCCCTGCCACTCCCTGGGTCCCAGTTAAAGGCGGGTCACCCCCCCATCCCGGGTTGCCGCTGCCGCGTTGGAAACCTGAGCCCCGCCCGTGGACTGGGCTGCTGAGCTGCTCTGCCCTCCCGCCACGCCGTTCGAGCTGGGCGCTTGTCGGAGCCGGCTCCGCCCCATTGCCGAGGCAACCCGGGCTGTGGGCTGAGCTCGGCTGCCCTCCCCCTGCGCCATCCTGGCTGGGGCTGGCCCCGCCCCTGTTCCCAAGGCAACCCGGGGGCAGACACTGATAAGGGAGGGTGGGGGCTGTCAGTGGCTGGCAGGGAGTGGGGGAAGGGCGGGGGGCTGGGGGAAGGGAAGGAATCTGGGAGGAAGGGAAGGGAGATAAGGACACATGGCCGGCGCCATGCTGTGGCCGCGTGTCACCCAGAGACACCACTGTGGCATCAGAGCTCTGAGAAGAAAACTTTTTGCTTTTGGAGTATTCCGGACTATTTTCCTCAGAAGAACCGGTGTGATAGAGGGATAGAGGGTAGGAAAAGCGGTATCAGGGCTGGGATACCGAGGGGGTGGGTCGGGAAGGAAAAAAGGACTGTTGGTCTGTGTTTGTATGCTTTTTTCTGCTTCTAAAATCTGTTTTTGAGCTTGTAAGAATATCGGAATAAATCGGGAAATTTTATGTTCACCATTTTCAATTTTTAAAGTTAGTATCTGTCCAATCTGGTCCCAAAATGAAATAGAATTCAGTTCTTGCACAGTAAAACTTGGTATATCTGTAGTTAGCCAGCATGCAAAATGCCGTATAAGCTTTTTTGGAAATGTTACATTGTTTAAAATATTGCTAAGGTGTGTTATTTTTCACTTTTCTTCCAGCGATACTTCTGCACCCATGTTCTTTTAACAGTATCGGTGGTTTATCCTCCACCAGACTTAACACATCACGGTTTTTTCGAATTATCACACCGTCACCACGAGAATCGGTGTGGGGGGGGGAAGGGGGGAGGGGCAGTCGCCGAGCCGCGAGGTGCCACCAGGGCGGCTTCTGCCTGCCGCTTTTTTTTTCTCTGCTGTTTGGTGGGGGGGGGGGGGGGGGGGGGGGGGGGTTCCCCTCTGCCGTCCCGAACTGCAAACCCTTCCCGTGATCTCCCGACCCAGGAACATGGATTATCACAAATCCGTACGTCACTCACTGCACACGCAGGCTTCCTAGCTTAGCGCCGCGTGGCAGCTCCCACGGTCACTATGGTAACCCCTCCCAGCTAGGCGCGCACCCGGGAAAGCACGAATCAGAGGAAATCTTACCAATCCTGTGCACCGTGGGGTCGTGCGTGAATCGTCAGGGTTCCCCTCTTGTGCCGGCTCGCCTGGCGTATGCAGGAGAGATCCCGACTTGTCCCTGACACTCAAAGCTTCTAAAGGTAGCTAGAATCACAGGGCAGGTGGCTTTCCCAAAGAGCTTTTGAGAGCCTTTTAAAATAAGGTCTCCAGCTCGTAGTGTGGGCTTCTAGCAAACTCACGCTGGCCACCAGCTGTTGTTTCACCCTCTCTCTCAGCCCCTAAATTACGAGCCTTGAGAAGGGGGAAACCTCTGGAGAGGGGAAAAATTGAAAAGAGGCCTTACCCCGAATGGTGGATGTTACAGCCCTTTATTTCCGAGGGGGAGGAGCGGGGCAAGAGTGCCAGGGTAAGAGCGCCAGGGTAAGAGGGAGAACAGGAAATGTCAGGGGTTTTTCTAGGCTCTTGACAGGAAGGGTATCTTGGCTCTCCGCCAACCCCACTGGGGCATGAAGGAGGGTTTCAGGGATATCAGATATGATGTCACAGGGGTCCCGGGAAAGGGGGAAAACATGGCCTGAGTGGAACATAACAGATGAGGAGAACTAATAAGCCTTTTTTAATTTTCTTTTTGCAGAGAATCCATGGAACTTAGGAAAGCTCTTCACCCATCATTTTTTTTATGTGCAGACATCTTCACTTTCTGCCTGAAACTGTTCCAGTAGAACACCCCTAAAGTTACTGCATTTTATTTCCAAAGGACGAATCCCATAATAATTATAATGCATACTTATCTTTTCACTATGAAGGTATCATTTAATGTTAAGTTGTTCAGTGTAGTTTTCCTAAAAATAAGGCCAGATTTCCCACCCAAACCTCTCCCCAGGTACTAGGATTTGCCTTATATTTATGATCAAAGCCTAAGAAGCTCTGGACCACAGCACAGAGGTGAGTGAAGGGCTTCCAAGTTCCTCCCCATATTTACAGAAATTTCAGCTGAGGCGCAGACACAGGAAAGTTTCTTGCTGCTCATTCACTTGCTTCATTTTTTAGCCCATGCCAGGTAATTCCAACATTAGACTTGCAACTTCTGAGAGCAACTTTTCCATTTGTTGGCTTTTGGTGAGGTTTTTTTGGTAGCAAATATTCACATAGAATATGTACTATTACTGTTGCACAGACCTTGCAGTAGTCCTTACTATGTGAGGTATCATTACAACTCTTAAAATTTTGCTGTGGACTGTGTCCAAATAATGGTGTATTTCCTCCTATATCTTGAACTGATGCACTTCCATCAACAACATCTTAGGTTTGATGCCGTATTTATAACTAAAATTTGTTTGGGCCAAAAGAGGTGTTAGAAGTATTAATGTCCATGGCTAAAGAGCACAAAGGTTAAAACAATCATATTATTCTTTCAGATCAAACCACTTACAGAGTAGCATTTTTGAATCTTGAAGTTTAACATTCCAACCACTCCAACACAAGTATAAGAGATAGTACCTTGTGACCACTTCCAGTCTCAAAAAAAGAAAAACACTTCAACTTCTAAAAAAAAAAAAACCTTGCCTCAATAAAACATTTTTAGAGTGAAACATGGGAACAAAATGAGTACTCCACCATTTAAATCCTGTGACTCATGGATTTAGATTTAAAGTACCAGAATTTCTCCTTAATACATTCAGATACTTCACATTTGTGTTCAGTTTCTGTCATGGTTCACAGATATCATTTTAACTTTCATTCCTTATAAAACCCATGAAGATTCTTACATAATTTCAGTTTGGTCTTTTTTAAGGAAACACCATTTTAAGATTAATGACAAAACTAATATCTATGCACAATTCTATTAAAGTCTGGGAAATAGCCCATTTTGTAGGGGAAAAAGTATGTCCAAAAGACCACTACCTTCTCCAGAAATTGCTTTTATGATATATGAAAACATCTCTCGCTCTCAAATGAGATTTCCTTACTATTGTATTGTTATTGTTGATCATTAAGTCCATTAAATGCATTAGTCACATTAAATAATTCATCTCTCCAGACCAGCTTTGGCCACAGATGCCATCAGCAATAACCCTCTAGGAGACTTGTACTGAAGGAAAGCCAGCATAGCTGCACCTCAAATAGACAACATCCAAAAATAAGCAAGAAACAAATGACTGAGCAAATGTGTTACATGATTGCATTCCACTGCAGATTACTCTAGAAACCAGATGTGTGAAAACAGGAAACTTGAGATCTTCAAATGGGGTATCTGCATGCAAGCGATAATAATACTGATTAAAGTATGGGGCTTTGAAAAAACAGATATACATGCATGGACTTCATCATTCTTTGACATACACCTCATTCTGCAGAGTGCTCCAAGTGAGGAGCAGCAGCCTGCTTATGTGCTTTGGTCACTTTGCTCAGAGAAAATGACAAATGCCATATTTGTTTCAGCTAATAAGTCACCAAGGGCTTGAAAATTCTGCCTGGTACTCTGGACCCAGTCCTCTTCACCAGTTGCACATTACAGGGCTATGAACAAGCCAAAATCCTCCTACACAAACAAAAGTACCCAAGACCAGCATATGCAGTTCCCACATGACTCTCTTCGTCAAAGCCTGCAGCAACAGCAGGAAGCCCAGTAAGAATACCCAATGAAGTTCAAGCCCAAAGTAGGCAGGATTCAGGCCATGAAGTGATCACCTGATTTTGCAAAAAAGGTTTGAAATAGTAAAATGCTTTATGTATCTGCCTTATTTTGCCTCCTGGTAAATGGTAAGGTTCTGAGAAGAGATGCAGAAGAGCTGGTAGGCTGACACCCTGCAGGACTATGTACCAATGTTTGCATTGCTGCTGCAGCACAAGGCACTTACTCTAATCCTGAAACCAGCTCTAATTCTGAGGCCAGCACTGAAATCAATGCTTAAATTACATTGCTTAAATACTCAAACTAGAGATCTCAGCACTTAAACTGTTCTGCAGAAAGTTTCTATGGCTGCATTGAGATCCATCCATTCCTGCAATCCTCTTACAAAGTGAAATCTATTAGTATTATATGCATTTAATTGTTGTTAGTCAACAAGCTTTCTTCGGATTAAGCCTCCCCCACCCATTTGGCAATGACAATTTTAATGGCTACACATTTAAAATCTGAAATGTTTTCCATTTATCTGCACTATGGAACAGAAGCAGCAGGCAAGTCAGATGGTTACAGACCTGGAGGGGGCCTAGGGACACCCAACAAGAAAGGAGAGTTCCTGTGTTCTGGTCACACTCACTTTAGAAGGATGCTAGTGGTCAGATACATTGCCAAAAGCAGAAGGAACACACACCTGGGACAGGGTATTGTCCTGGTTTAGGGCAAATATGTGAGAAACCTCCAAAAAGGGCCACCCCCAGAAAGCAAACCCACACGGCCCCTTCCCCCAATGGGTTTGGGAAAAATCTTCTGAGAGAGAAGTGGAAAAAACCTGTTTATTTAACAGGCAAAGCACTCCCCAGCACAAAAAATTAACAATACCAGGTAACAAAACTCATTGCTGCTCTGAAGAGATGACAAATTCAGAAAGTCTCTCTGATGGGTGGTCGCTCTGTTATCAGTCCCTCTGGTGCTGGGAAAGGCTGCTGCTGCCCAGAGTAGTCCCGATAGGCTACAAAGTGCAAACTGTCGGTGTCTCCCCGGGTCCCAGTCCCAGCTGTGTTCTGTGCGTCTGTGTCCTGCAGACTGTGGGGGAGAGAGCAGGCTGATAACAAAACTCTGTGCTTCTTCTTTGGCCCATCTTCGCTTTTCAGAGCCAGTCTTGAAGGCACAGAACATAATACCCAGCATAAACAGAACACATGATTGGGGATACAAGCATCATAATGTCACCCTAGGACAGGTATGCACTGCCCAATGCTCTGCATCTCCGTATTCCAAAGACATGGAGGAAATATTTAGTATGACTATAGAGTAATGAAAGAAAAAATAGTCTTTTACACTGATACCCTCCGGTGAGCTAATCAACAATTTCCTAGTGTCTTTAATGAACACAGTGAAATATTATCAGAGATGAAGAAATTACTTGAAGCTTGTTCCTGAATTACTACCATCTTTAGAATCATAGATTAATGGACTGAAGCAGAAAGGGCTTTCCTTCAAAGAGAAGAGCAGATTGATCTTCCAAAGTCCTGGGAAGAGTCCTGTTCTGCTGCACACTGCACATAAGCTGAAGAACCTAGTTAAGAATGATCATGTATCAGATGAAAGAAAAAGGAATGGGAAATGGAAAAGCACACACTAGTAAAATATAGATAGGCTCACCCATTGCCCGGTCACTGCCTGGTTTACACAGGAATTATAATAGAATTAAATTTTAAGAAGTATGTGAAGCAGTCTGAAGCAGTAGATTTTTTAATTATTATTATTTTTAATTTAGAAGACAGATGTTCTCTGTGACATTCACATTCTCTGGACAGAGAGACATAATTCTGTCTCTCAGGATTTCTTGGAGAAGCACAAAGAGAAGAAGAGTAAACAATCTTTATCTCTGCTGCTTTGTTTTCTCCATGGGGAATGTAGTATGGAGATTGCTTACCTGAAGTGATTGCTTGATTGGATTCTGGTGAATGTTGTTTGGGTTCAATGACCAATTGGATCCAGCTGTGTCTCGGACTCTCAGCAGAGAGTCAGGAGTTAGATAAATAAGAAGTATGTAGAATAGTACAGTATCTCATTAAATAATATATTAATGCAATATAGTATGGTTTTAATAAAACTATCCTTCAGCCTTCCAGTCTGGAGCTAGACATCATCATTTCTTCCCTGCATCCAGGGTTCACTGCATTTTTACTATAGTTCTCCAAGTCTAGAAAGACACAGGACAGGAAATCTGAGAGGGTAGAATGTACAAGTATGAAGGAAAGTGGGTCTATTTTAAGACATACCTAACAGATATTATGAACATGTCACTCATTTTGAGACAGTGGATCCAAATTTTAAGAAAATTACTCATGCAGAAAAGAACAATATGTATGCATTCATAAAAATCAAATGTAGTAAATCAGAGGATATGAGTACAAGTGGGCAATTGTGGATGGTTCCTAGGTGGCAATTTTAGATGCAGCTTCAGAAGCAGCATTTGCAAATAATGATGGGCATCTGCATAGCATGAGCAGCTTGAAATGCATCTCAACATTTGGAAGACAATCTCAGCCACAACATGTCTTCTAAGTACATTAGATGGTAAGGGATAAGTGAGAAAGGAAGCAGAGGAAGAAGATAAACACCTAGGGCACTTACAAGTAAAAACATAGCTCAGTTTACAGATTAAATCTGTGAATAACACATTTAATACACTTCTGTTACCACCTTAGGAAACTGTTCTGCAAGTAGATTACTGTCCTACAGTGTCATCATAGCACTGAACATCCTGTGAACTCATTGAAAGAGAAATGGACTGGCAGGTGCCATTTCCTAACAAGGCATGTAGTTTTAAAAGGCTGTGGTTTATATACAGTGGGAAACTGATATGTTGGATGCATTTTAGAATGTTTTGTGTAAGAAAAATAATTCCAAGTGCTGATCTTTTCACAGAGCTTACTCTCTTACTTGGAAAGAAAAAAAAAATCAAAAGGAATATTTTTGGGTTTGTTTTTAAATGTGCCAACTAAAATCACAAGAATACACTCCCTAAGAATCTAAAACATAGTTTTCTTACTTCAGAATCTTTTAGTGGCTTACTTACTACAGTCCGTTGCTTATATCCTACTAATCCACATTAGCAAAACTTGTGTTGAAGTTATACTGTTGATCAAACAACTGTATAACAAAACCAGAACACATTAGGACTGCTCAGTGCAACCTGATGGAACATCATCCACTACAACTGCATTGCAACAAGGATCTTACCTACCAACAGCGCTCTGACTCTGTCCCAGTGTTCTCTGAAAGCAACAGTAACCTTCTCTTACTTGAGTGTTTTTCTGACTTAAAAAATCCCCAAACTTTTATATTATTGATTCACAGAGAGTACCAGAGCAACAGCAGGCACATCTAGAGGATTACACTTTTGGGACAAGGAGTCAGTGAGCTTTTGCTAAGTGGTGCAGACAGCAAAAATGTCTCTCAACTAACTAAACTTTGAAGCAGAGTTGCTTAAAATTGTTTCCAAAAAGTACTGCATCAGTGGACTCACAGAGATAAGAAATTAGCACTGTAATAGGAAACAAATGAAGCAGATGAAGAGGGCTGTTGAATGTTTTGATGTTGTAGTCCAGTTTGTAAATGCAAGGCCAAATCCTAAATAAAGGAGTGATGTTGAAGTCTGCCTCAGCCATGCTGCTATAAGCACTGTTACACTCTTGGTATAAACAGGAGTCATAGCACATGCTGCAGTTTTGCTAAAATCCTCCATAAATCCATACTTAACTCAGAGCCAACTTCCTTTTCAGGTCACTATTAAAACACTTTAATTAGAAAACAGTTACACAGTACTTACAGTAATGAAAATGCAAACCTACTACCAGGGAGGTTTAGCTATGGCGTTTTAAATCTAAGGACCTACACCCTGCTGTAATTGTGTCCTTGACACAGATCAACCTCAAAGTCTTGGGCTTCATTTCAGTACCAAGCTGAAGACATTCCTTGGCATTTATCTATTGCTTTCATGGCCATCATAACCAGACAGTAATCTGCTGATATGCTTGTTATCAATACTCATCAAAACCAGGCCAGCACATGGCTACATGAACTGATGTTACTGCTATAAAGCCAAACAAAAGGCTCAGGAGCAGCTGTAGAAGATGCTGTTCCCATACTTCCCCTACCCTCAACCTCCTCTGCCAGTTCCGGACACCTACTTTAAAAGTCAGCCAGACAGCTGCTCAGCATTCCACAACCTCTGCTCAACTTGATAATGAAGCCCTCAGAAAGTTGAACTGATATTTTATAACCAAATTAACTTTTACATTAATGTCCATTACTGCAGTGAAAATAATTCACTTGTGGAAATAACCAAACTCCTTTTGCTCTGACAGTTAATTCCATTACATAACTTTGAGCTCTTTTCTTTCTCCGCTGCTGTTCCTTTGTGTTCCTCCTTTTAAAATAAACATGGTGACAGCAGGAAATGGGTACTTGTACTTTAACATAGCATCTCCTGTCCAAAGGTGTTTTTTCACCAGTAAAATATCAGGACACCACCAAAGGAAATGCTTCTTACCATAGCACTCATAGAAACAAGCAAGCCACAGCTAATTCTACAGTGCCTTTAAAGTTACAGAACACAGGTACATGTTTAAATATGAAGACTCTTTGGGGCAAGAAAGAAACAAGATGACACTGTAGACTCCTTTTAAACTCCATCTCTATGTTGATAAATGAGTCTTCCACAACCAATCTCTGTAAATCTCCCGGAAACCTGATTCCCAGGTCCTCACTGGAAGCAAAGGGCTTCTATAAAACAGTCTGGGTCCTGAGTCCCATGTTGTCTTTGTCTATATACACAGGCAGATACATGCACCCAAAGACACGTATCTATACCTTCCCTCTGTCCTTCAGAGGCAGAGGCACTGACTGAGGAAATGAGTCAAACAAGCCATCTGCCAAAGGCCCTTTCACAGGGAGCTTTAATGAGCTCTGAGACACTTGCAGACACTTTTGAGACACTTATGAGCCTTGGAGTCTTGACTCTGTAGGGAAGGACTAAACACTCTTCAGGTAACCTGCTCTTTGGTGCCATATAGAGTGGAATGCATTTGGCACAAATTCAAAAGCTTGACTCCATAAATTGCAGGGATTGGTGTATCTCTAGAGACAGCCCAACTCCTCCCTGAATCATACACTCCATCACCAGGAGGAAACTTTCTTACTGACTATTATTAAAACACAGCCTTTGCTCTGCAACACTTCTGCTAATGGCTGCTGCGTCTCGCCCTCAAATCCCCGGCTAGCTGGGCGAGTCGGGCTGAGATAAGGAGTTTCTCCTTGGATCCCGGGGGGGCTTTGAGAAGCTCCCTCATGAGTCCAAAGATGAGCTGGAAGCAAAGAAAGCAAAGGAAGAAGGCGCTCTTTGTCTCAGGAATAATTCAGAAGTTTAAGGAAAGCCTGTAGAGATTCCAGGCCACATCTGTCCTCGAAGGACATCCAGAGACAGAGACGGGTTCTCCCTGCCGAAGCAGCCAGATATGGGGGGGGGGGGGGGGAGGAAAACCCGAGGAGCCAATGGGGGAAGGACATGGGGGTGGCTCTCTGGGACAAGGCCTCAGAGTGACCACTGAGGAAGGGGGTAGGGGAGGAGCCCCGAGCCAGGGTCCAGTTATCTGGTGACCCTGACAGAAGGCTCTGGACAAAGGGAAAGGGTCACAAGGTGATGGACACATCACCTGGGAGGAGACAGGGGGATGGGTCAGGCATTTTGGGGTTTGATGGACATATAGGTACTGACGGGAAACATGAGATGAACCAAATGGATACAAAGAGGGGGATATAGAGGGACAAACCATTATGAGGGGATATACAGTGTAACACAGCTCCACAAATGGCTTTGATCTAGACATGGATAACAACTTCACAACATCCATATTCACTTGGCTGCTGTGACAAGCTGTCTACAACCAGCTAATAATTTACATGGAAACTGTATCTACCAGAGGGTACCTGTATGGCCAATATAATAGAACAATACTGATATAGGCTCAAGAAGTTAATTATACCAGTTGGATGGGGGCTTCACAGTTCTGACAAGATACAGCCCTCAGATTCCATAAGCATAGAATTTTTAAAAATTCAGAGGTAACAGATTATATAATTGCATATGTTTTTAGAAATGGAACTTCCAAACTAATTTGCTGAAATGCTTCTACCATACATAACACATCTGTGAACAATAAAAGAAAAAAAAAATGAAGACAAAAGATCCGAAAGTTTTCTAGCTTTATCTTCATCATGAGAGCTTTGAAGTATGATGTTGCATCCTGGAAAGAATTAAAAAAAACCCCCAACTGATCCAGAACCCCTTTGTGATACTCAAGGATTCTGGAATGTAACCAGTAAATCTCTTTACTGAGTATCAAGAATTATAGAATATGCTGAGTTGAAAGGGACCTATCAAGATCATCTAGTTCAATCCCTAGCCTTGGGTCAGAGAACCCCAGGACCAATAAGGTAAATTTTGAGCTGGTTCTGATCTGTATGAAACAAAAAATGAGTAACTCAACACAGTTCTGAAAATGCAAGACATACTTGGTTTTCAATAATGTGTGAAAGCAGCTTTCAATAAGTTCACTGACATCAATCGAAAAGCTGAAATAAAACAAAGCAATTAAAAGAACAGAAGAAAAACCCCAAAATTTAGCATAAAATTTACAACTTCTGTAAGCTGCACCAATTCCAATGCTTGGTGTTGTTAGAGTGCTTGATGGTCTAGTAGTGGTGTCCCCCAGGACTTGCTATTGGGCCCAGTCCAGTTTAATATCTTTATTGATCTGGATGAGGGTTCAAGTACACCCTCAGTAAGTTCATGGATGGCACCAAGCTGGGTGGGAATGTTGATATGCAGGAGGGCAGGAGGGCTCTGCAGAGGGATCTGGACAGGCTGGATCAATGGGACAAGGCCAGTGGTGTGAGGTTCAACAAGGCCAAGTGCCGGGTCCTGCTCTTGGGCTGCAACAACCCCTGGCAGCAACACAGGGTGGGGCAGAGTAGCTGGAAAACTGCCCAGCAGAAAAGGACCTGGGAGTGTTGGTCAACAGCAGCTGAACACGAGCCAGCTGTGCCCAGGTGTCCAAGAAGGCCAGTGACATCCTGGCCTGGACCAGCAATAGTGTGGCCAGCAGGACCAGGGCAGCGATTGTCCTCCTGTATTCAGCACTGCTGAGGTCACACCTCGAGTGCTGTGTCCAGTTCTGGGCCCCTCACTACAAGAAAGATGTTGAGGTGCTGCAGCGTGTCCAGAGAAGGACAGTGGAGCTGGGAAGGGTCTGAGGGAGCACAGGTCCTGTGAGAGGCAGCTGAGGGAGCTGGACGTATTTATCTTTGAGAAAAGGGGGCTTAGGGGGGACCTTATAATTCTCTCAAATTCTCTGACAAGGTTGTGGCCAGATGGGGGTTCAGCCTATTGTCCCAGGCAACAAGCAACAGGATAGGATGAAATGGCCTCAAGCAGCACCACGGAAGGTTCAAACTGGACATCAGGAAGAATTTCTTCACAGAAAGGGTTTTTTAACGTCAACTGCCCAGGGAGGTGATGGAGTCACCATGCCTGAAAGTGTTCAAGAGACAACTGGATGTGACATTCATTGCCATGCTCTGGTTCACACAGTGGTGATGAGTCAAAGGTTGGACTTGATGATCTCAGAGGTCTTTTCCAGACTAATTAATTCTGTGATTCTGTGTCTTATAGCTTTATGTCCTACAAAGGTACATGCATTTTCTTTGTACACAGAAGCTATCTCAGAAGTCCAAGATTATATCCAAAAGTGTGAAAGGTAAACTGTAAATTCAGAGAATTCTCATTCAATAGTTGCTTCACAAAACTAGGATTTGAATTTTAGTGAAACTTTAGAAAGGCTCTGAATTCCAATTAAGAAAAAAAAGTATTTGTCAACACCCTTTATTTACAGTCTTTTTCTGAATATGAAATTTAAAAAAAATAAAGGACAGATAGATTCTGAACATACAACACCCTGAAAATAGTGATTCCACTATTCTGTCTTCAATCAAGGCATTTTATATTTTCAAATTAATTGCAAGAAAAAACCTAGTGTTGCAGGACTACAAACAAAATATATTCTTAAAGTAAGTTGTTTGAGGTGAATTTTTAATTTGTATTTTGAAAATATGTCCATCATTCTTTAAGAAGCAAAACAAGATGACTTAAATGCAGCTTTCTTTGAACTTGATTTCTCTTCCTTACTCCTGTCTGCTACCACAGAACATCTGACACTCACATATACCTTCACTTTTTCACATTACCTAATTGGTTTTGATGAAGCTGTTTCACATAAATAAAATCACTCACATTCCTAAGTATTTGAAGATTGTATTTTAAAATTGCTGCTTCCAGGTCTGTCCATTGCATTTTCAGGGACTGTAAGCAACATTTCTTGAACACTAAGCTACCTTTGCTCTTTTCTCTATCAAAACCCCCTCCAAGAAAATCCTTGTGCAGCCCTAGAGAAAATAAAGGACAGTGATAACAAAAAGCCAGCCAGGATGGATAAAATTATGTTATAGAAAGAACTTGTAATAGCAGTGTTTGTTCAGCATTTGTTTGTCTCACAAAGCAGTGAAAAGTCAGAAAGCTTCCAGCTGAATGATTTCCGCAAAAGAGCTCAAGGTTCAAAGGAGAGGCACACAGAGCAAGACGTGTGCAGCTGCCAATAACACCTGTGCTGGACTCATTAAAGATTTAACCAGAGAAGTCGCGTGTGCACTTAAAAATGGCTGACAACTGCCATGCTTAACACACATCTCAAAAACTTTGGGAAAAGGCAGAAAAATGGAGTTACCTTTGGACGAGGAGGATGGCACATTTACCAGCATTTCTTTGGCAGATGATTCAGGTAAGAGACTGCAATACTCTACAGTACAATGCAAATTCCACAGCCTGAATAACAGCACTGTGGGAGCAGGCATATTTGTCCTGATTACCAGGTACAAGGTATTTTTAGCAAATTCACTCAAGCAAACATTTTTTAGTTGAGTGGTTTGAATAAGCTTTGTGAAGAGCTAAGAATAGAGGGTTTGGGGGGTATGAAAGCTACCAGTTTTCATATATTAGCACATGGTAATATACACTCATCATCTGAGCACATATCTGTCTTTCACTGGTTAGAGAGACACTGTTACAGAAATATTTACTATGTAGTGACTACTATCAAATAAAATACAGTTAATGATGCATACAGAATAATAAACCTCTGACATACTACAGTGAAAACGCACAAGAAATGATGCAAGTTAATTGGTAAGGGAAATAAGGTGATATTTTAAATCCCCACTATTAAGCATTTAATTGTTTTAAAAGAAACTGTAAAAGCAAAGATTGCCTATCCCTCCACACTCCCCCTCTCCACTTATGGAATAAAAATTACTTGGAAGGGGAAGTAGGAGAGTCCTACATAGTGGAAAAATGAAGCAAGTTAATATGAATTAATAATAAATTATTTAGAAAGGTCTGGCTGGAGTATCAACTTGATTATGTCAGCATGGCTGCCAAAGAGCTGTGCTAATTCACACTACTAGGGATCTGGAGGGCTTCTTTTTGAGCAATACAAACTACATTTCCTTTACTTCTGTTTTTTCTTTTTTTTTATTTTATAAAGAATGCTATTGTGCATGCTGTATTTACCTTGTGTATTTAAAAAAAAACCAAAAAAAAAAAAACAAAACCAAAACAAACAAATTCCACAAAGTTAATCTTATCTTTAGAACATAATTTTCTATTAGCCATTCCATATTAGTGTGATAAGGCTGAGCTGGATGTTTGAATGCACTTTACTTGTACAATGTATAGGGCTACTGACACCAAGATGTGGTTGGCCTAAACTATTCTCAAGAAGACAATTTGTCAGAGCTGGGTTCAAGCTGTACAATAATGAAGAGTTCTCCTGACAATGAATTGCACTGTTTTCCTGTAGCAGGGAGTAGGAGAGTAGAGAAAAGGTATCTTGTAGGACATAGTTTTGTGACCTGCTGCACAGCTGGTGACATACCAAGAACAGATGGGGGGCAGTATTCAGTGACAAGTTCATCTTGTCTTTGCACATCATCCAGAAGAAGCTGAGTTAGGGATCCCACCATAATACTGGATGGGTTTCAATCTGCTCTGTCTCACAGTGGGGTGTTTTTACCATATGGCTTTCTTAGTCTTTCATGAGATGTCAAGTCTCTTTCTTCAGAAGGCAAATACCCACCAGCCTCCTTTCCTGCTGTAACCTCAGCACCCTGCAGCTTGGAAAACATTAATACCCAAGAGAATATAGAGCAAGGTTAAAAACCCTCTTATCCAAGCACCAACTGCCAGTGGGTTTTCAAGTCAGTCTTGGTATTTGGGGCTTGATATGCAAAGCTAAGCCTTGACAGATGTCACTGCTATAAGAGAGATCTCCTCAGCAACACAGCAAATAGGACTGTACTGCACCTCAGAAACTGAGCACTTCAAATCTGCTGGACTCTTGACTGAAGTAGAATACCCAAGGTCAGAGAAAACTCATGTTCGCAATGAGGCTTCTTTATTAAAGATCTGCTACCAGTATTACAGTGTTTCCCTGGTAGTGAAGAGGTGGGGACTGCCAGTTGAAAAGTAGAAGTAAAATCAGAATAACTGAAAATAAGTGACATTTTCAGGAAAGCTTATAGCTTGAAGGTACAGAAGGTAAATATAATAAGATTCATAGTGAACATGACAATCCTGATCCATTTCTTCTGGCAACACCTGGAGGTTAGAAAGCATAAGAAAATTCCTAACCTATAACAGAAAGTTATACACTTTGTAGGCAACAGTCTTCTTTAACTCTCCCAGCAGAACTTAAGACTAATTACAGTAACTCTGAGGCACTGAAGCTAACAAAGACAGTGAGCCTTATGGCTCTAACAGAAAAGACTGGAGAATAACATCAATTCCAGTAGAGCAGGGAATCTAAAAGTCTACGCAGCAAGAGAAAGAAAAAGATTCCTTAAGATGGACAAGAGCAAGTTTGAGCAAGGAGAAAGGAAACTAGGCTTGCAATATATAGACCAAAAGTGGACTTTGTGTGAGAATGATGATGTTTTACACGCAAGTGTTCCTTAATTAATGTCTTGAAAAGATTAATGTCTTGAAAAGACACGTGTTTTCTAAGGAAGGCAGGAGACTCCCTTGAAATGTAAAATGTCAGGTTGTGTGGCAGCATCTGTAGTCTCTGCGGCTGTGTCAGGTTCAGGGGCAGCATCCCTGTTCTCTGGGGTATGTGTCAGGGTAGCTATCCAAGTCAATATTCCCTTATCTCTGAATGACAAATAAAACAGGCATATCAACAACACCAACCACTGTATGATATAATTTGCATTTAGAGAAAGTTTGAACCCTTCAAAAACTGGTGAGGTAGACCCAAAGATCTGTGTGAAGGGTTGGGAGAAAATTTCCCCTGGGGTCATTTCCTCACAGTAGGTACCATTATGAAAGTAACACCAAAACTACACAGTTAGTGTGTGATAGCTCTGAATCTATGTGTCTGCCTTACAGAGGAAGTTAAAAATCCATTAATTCCTCACCTTATTTACCCATAAAGCAAACTGGATAACAGCCACAGCAGCATTAGTAAGAAACATATTTAGATAAGGGCCTCCAAATGGGAGAAATTTAGCCATGAGCATGTGCCACCCAAACCAGGGTAAGTTAGACCACATGGTGACACCTAGCAAGGCTTCTGTATCCAGCACACAAAAAAAATAGGTTACTCAAGAACTGTTATTCCTTTTTTCACCCTTTTCTCTCTATGCCCTTGGGCCCCATCTTGGGCATCAAAATCTGTCTTGGTTTGAAAAGACAGGTGTCTGCTAAGAAAGGCAGGAGCCCCCCTTGAAATAGAAAATGTAAACCCCCTCCCTCCAAATTGTCATCATTTTGAAACTAAGGGGCTCTCAGACAAAGATAAGGGAATAGGAATAACAGTTCCTTACTAAAAAAATTAAAATACAAATGCAATATTACGAGAAAACCACTGACAGAGTCAGAATATGACCTGACAGCCTGTGGGTCAGGGTGTTGGTAGCAGTCCAATTGAAATGGTTGCTGCAGTCCTCTTGCAGTGACAGATGTGGTTCTGTTGACGCAGTGATCCTGTAGAAAGGTGGAGTTTTCCTCTGAAGATCCAATAGTGATGTAGATGGGCATGGTCTTCCTCTGGGAATCCAGTGGGAAAAGGCTGCCTGTGGTGCTCCAAATCTCTGATTTTACCCAGGTAGGAATGCTTGGCGCCTCCCCCTGGGCAGAGCATGTCCCAGTGGGATGATGTAATTTTCTCAGTCACACAGTGACACTCAATGGCCCATTAACAGAAGGTATTTCCCAGAGGGAGGATTGGTTGTGGACGAGATAAAGCAAACTGCTCCACCTGGTTTTAACAGGTGGCCCATTTAATACAAGATAACTGCCCCACCATTAACAGATGGCAATAGTATACACATCTTGCATTTGCAACCTAAGACAAAATTAAAATATTAAAATATTAAAAAGACAAAATTTAAATATTAAAATATTTTAGAGGCTCACAAAGGTGCACTGGTTTTAGTGAACTTAAGCACATTTGTTACTGCATAAGGTTTCCCCCCATTTCTTAAAACATACTGGGAAGACACTAAACAGGCAAAGTAGAACAACATACTATATATGTACAATAATCAGAATACAGCCTTCATATCAAAGTTTCCTTGGTATAGTGAAAGCCATTGTGTCAAAGCAACAGGGGTTACTGAGTCTTCTCAACCAAGCACAAGCCATGAATATTTAATAGCTATTGCTCTTTCAAAACAGCAGTGTCTTTCTATTTGTTAAGTTTGCAAGTATTAAAAGTAAAACACTTCCATTTAAATTGAGGCAAACATAAAATGGTAGCAAGATAGAAATTTTCTGGGAAGTATTTTAATAGCAATATTATCAGCACATGAAATCAAGCAAAACATGTGAAAATATTTTCACTTTTAATGAAAGAAATATCTTTCAATTCAAAAACTCAAACCGCTAGATGATGTTCCCTCAAAAATTACCAAGCCAAACAAAAGCATAGAGGAAATGAAACCAAAAGTAAAACAAAATAGTGATATGTTGTCCAACATCTGCAGAAATTTCTTTACTGTAATTCAGATCAATGTTGAATAAGCAGATCAAGGCCCTCTTTACTCATTGAAGAGTACCTAGAAATTATATTACTCTTTTTTCAAACAGGCTTTACAGAAAGCGAACATTAATGACTACATTTCTCATATAAACCCATGATTTTAAAAGCAGATACCAACCCGTAACTTATGGAAAGACAAAGCAGTTTTTCATCTAATTAAGTTACCAGTAAAGCTTTATGGAACCTTGCTGACCTTGCACCACAAAACTGGTGGCAAACCTATAGCTGATGATTACAAGGAGGATCAAACAGTTAAGAGGATAATGTTATGTAATATAGGTTGGTATTCACAGCTCACAGCTGCAAAGAGTTCAGTTCCTCAGTCTATTTAAAAATGCATTTTTGTGGAGTCAGTAGAAATGAGAACTTTTGCACTCATGTTCAATCTTGCATGATAGGATACAGCTATATGCTGGCTATATATCTGTATGTAACTATATGAAGGCAGGCCTCTTCAGGGATAAAAAGAAATTACGAGTTCCTGAGGCTTGCTTTTTGTAGACTTTCTGAAGAGACTGCATTTTTTTTCATTCCAACTGTATGCTCACAGGTTACATCATCTGATGATGATCCCATTCTCACTCAGACCTAAGGCAAAACCAAGACATACACAATAAGTAAGGACACAGATGAGTCAGAACAATGTACGCCAAAGTATATGCTCATTTTGTATAAATTGATTTAATTGGAAAAAGCACAGCCTAAGAAGTACTCATATTCTGCATTTAGCAGAAGACCCCAGTTGCAGATTTGCTCAAGAATATGCACTAGGCTACAAAAGTTTTTTGAGGTTACTCTGAAAGAGTAATATGAATTGCACAGAATTTGGTGTAAAGCAACATTACATTAAAAAAAAAAAAACAACTCCTCAGAGTCTGTTATTTCTGCAAAGAAACAAAAGAATGAAGATTTGATGTAAAAAGTCTTGAGAGTTAGCAAGGCAAGGAAAAAGACTTAAGCCATTTCCTTTCTGTCTTTTTCTTTGTGGCAATAATTAGAGGAGCAAACAGTATAGTTCAAATAGCAAAGTCATGTCAGCAATAGGTACAATGCCTTCCTCTGTTAGTGAAGAAAAGGATTGATTCCTATTGTAGTGGTGAACAGCGAAGTCTCTGTCATGAGTCAGCTTGTGCAGGCACCTCTGCTGCCTGGAATGTGGCCAAAAGGGAAGTCAGAGGCTTGTTGGTTTGCACTGTGTGCCATGGGAAAAACAGGATGTAAAACAGAGTTTTAGAAACAAAATGTCTGAAAATGTTTGTCCTTAGCAGCAATGAGAGTCTGAGTGCAGAGCAATAAAATCCTCTCCTCTCAGTTTGTAACTTTACCTGTATATGAATTCAGGTAAACTATTAATGATGCATTTTATCCTAGGGAGGTTGTTTTATTTCAAGAAAAAATTGCTCTTTCAGTAAAACTGAATAAATTGATTCCTTTTGCCGTGACATCAGCTTCTTTTAGAAACTCTAACCAGAACTTAGGATACAATTAAGTACAGGTATCTGCATTTCTAAACTGAAACTTGTTCCTATAAATTTAGTATAATGGCAATATCATGAATTCCTCCTCTGATTTAATCAAACGGCTTAGAAAATAGTCTGTAGCACTGCCTGAGGTTTTTGTGACCCAAGTGCAGGACCTGTCAGATCAACACTCCTACCCAGCTTGGTGTCATAATATGCATAGGTGCATATTATGCATCCTGGGACACATTCTGTGTTATAAAAGGAATCTGATTGTTGGGGATGCTTCCTAAGTCCCTAAAGCTTTACATTTAAAGTCCACAAAAAAATTAATTTATAATATATTACACAGTGCAAGACAGGTGAGGTAAGGAATTTTAAAAGGCAGTAGATAAATCATGTGATATGTTAAGCTTCTGGTTTCTTGGTTGATTTCTCATACAAGAATACTTTGGGCTGTGGACCTTTATTCTGTGATGTATTTGGTTTGGGCATTTTTACATTTGTGTTTTGAGTGTGTGTGTGTGTGTGTGTGTGGTTTTTGGCGTTTGTTTAAAACTAGTGGTATACTGGATATTTAGAATTCTGGAGTTGCCTTCTTTGCACTGGAAAACAGGAAGTGTCAGGGATGCAAGCCTTTTTAAGGGAACACACTCTGTGGAATTTGCACCCAGCAGTATCAATCCAAACCTTTTGGTCCGTTCAATGCTAACCTCAACACACAGAACTCTGTAGATCAGAAATGTCATCTACTCTCTGCTGATAACCCCTCTGCAATGCCAAGAGTGGAAGCTCAGAGCAACAGCTTTCTATAGGAAAACAAAAAAACCCCCAAAACTCTCACAGAGGCTGACTTCTGAAAAGCTGTTCATCCTGGTGCTCATGCTCAGAGTTCAGAATCAAAATAAACCACAACCAGTCAAAGTAGAATGAAACCCAACGGTACAATACCAAAAAGGAAACCAGAGGTAAACCAGCAGCTCTTGAAATAACTACTGTTTTAGCTACAACAGCACAGGAGCCAATATGTCTGGTTCCCATTTTGTCCTGTAATTTAACATCGAGGATTTGCCCCTATAGCTCATTTTGGCACAGTTTTGATAATAATCTCCAACTGTAAGGCAGCAAGAAAAGTGGAATTTCTGCAGCAGAGAGGTGCATTTCCTCAAGATCACCCCACAATAATTTTCTCCCCTCTTACAGTATAAAAACACAGCATGTTCTTCACCAGATGAACAAGCTCTTCATCCATTTGTACACACCTGGAGAATCTGACAGTATTTTTTTCCCCCGTTCATGCAAGTGCTGGAGATTGTCTCATTACAAAGAACTAGGAGAACCTGCTGATTGCCAGGTTTGCCAGTGCAGCAAGCAAGATCAAAACAGTGCAAGCATCTGGCATTTAAAAAAGAGCAATCAAGAAAACTTTCCAACAAGCTTCTAAAGCCCAGCCACCACCTGAGAGGACTGCTGGAAAGAAATAAGGAAGATTGCTGTGTTGAAAATGCCCTTTGTATAGATGTTTAAGTAGCTAATGGAACTAGAGACGGGTTCATTTTTCCAGTACAGATGGATAGCAGGACTCTAATTGCAGTACATTTTCAGACTTTGAATAGCATTCAGTCTAATCTGAACTTATCTGATTGTAAGGTTAAAAAAAGTCATTGACACAATAATAATAGTGTAGAGGCAGCTAGAAGATGTTAGAAATATACACTTTCTGAAGTGTACTTAAAAATACAGTAGAGGGCTCACTTCCCAAATGCCTTTATCTTTCTGTCTGCACAGCACTGATTTATTTACAACTAGATACATTACTGCAATTTACAGATACAATACTAAAATATTTCACTGCAATATATGGTTCAAACTACATAGTATTACAAGTTAGGCAGTGCAGTCACTTCAGTGAAGCCACCAAAATTAGCTCAGGTCATGAATGTTGTTAATTCCTTTGTTAATTCCTTTCCTGTGGCTATGACATCAAAGTGAGGACCCTGCGTAGCGTGTTCTGCAAAGGTTATTCCCTCCAGAGAGCCAGGGAAAGAACAATGACACAGGAGTGTTGTTTTGAAGCTACTGCGCCATTAGACGAGAGCAACTCGATGAAGTTATTGAGGTTCTTGTGTGATGTGGTCTCAGCGCTGTGAGACCCAGAGGCACGAAGCTAAACCACGAGTTTCTTACTCTGGACGCGGCTGTGAAGAAGGCTTCTGAGGTGCCAGCCTAGGAGCGGCGGGGCCAGGTGTGCACGGCACTGACCTGCGGCGGGGAAAACTCGCAGGACTCCGCCTGGGAGGCTCCCTTCTCCCGGAGCTCCACGGAAAGCACTGGGAGTTCACAGCAGCCACACACCCGCTGTTTTCTAGGACCTTCCTCAGGCTCTGCCAACATACCTGAATCTGAAGGGGTTCCACACCAGGCAACAAATGCCTTTTCTTAATCTCTTCTGAACACTATGCAGAGCGACCAACCAGTGAGGACCGCTGCTTTGAACACTGGCGGCGTATGGCACAGAGTGAACGGACCAGAAACACCATCCCGCTTGCCTTTCGGGGGGATGTGACGGGAGGGCGGGGTACGGCTGCAAGAGCCCGTGACGGGCACAGCGGTGTCCGGCCAGCCGGGAGGGAAGGGGCGGTGGCGCTCCCGCCCCTCAGCGCCCGCCCCGCCC
This sequence comes from Chloebia gouldiae, assembly GCA_003676055.1. Lineage (NCBI taxonomy): Eukaryota > Metazoa > Chordata > Aves > Passeriformes > Passeridae > Chloebia > Chloebia gouldiae. The sequence goes on from QUSF01000025.1 coordinate 10,783,656, forward strand.
CGGCCCGCGCTCGGCGCAAGCGCGCTGGCAGCACAGAGCGGGCCGGGCCGGGGCACAGCCCGCGGGAGAGGGCAGCGGTGCGGCAGGTGCGGGGCAGCAGCGGAGCGGCCGGGAGGGAAGGAGGGAGGGGCACGGGGTCCACCCATACTGGGAGTGCGTGGTGGGGTGTGTGGGCAAGGCCGGGTGCTGTGGGGACGCCCCTGTGCAGTGCTGCCAACCCCCCGCCGGCGCTTGCCGGTCTGCGGGTGCTGCTGCCCTGCACCTGCCCCGCTCCGCAGCTCCAAGCGGGGATGCGAACACCCCCGTCTCGCAGGCCCGTGCACTGGCCAGGGGGAACAATGCAGAACCATTACGCTTCGGCCTTCAGGAATAGCCATCTCTAGAATAACCCTTTCTAGAATAACCATTCTAGAATGATCACAGCTGAGAGGGCGGCGATTACATAATAGAAACGGTGATATTTCATGCTTTGCAGTAATCTAGATCAGTTATTTTGGTAAACAGGCGTAGTTAGTCAAGGAACCATAGGTATGTATGGCATGAGGCCTAGGAAAAATAACTAAAGAATGGTGAAAAAGGTTGCTTTGCCTTAGGCTAAAGCACTGACCCTTCAGAATTTGAAAAATACATCTAAAATTCAAACATAACGATGTTCCGATAATTGCTGCCTCCCTTTTTTGTTTTTCTTTAAGCAGAGTACTGCTCAAGAAAACCCTCTTCAAAAGTGGAAAGAGTTCCTACCACAATGATGAACGCCGATATGGATGGTATAAATTCTTAAATGTTCTTGTTCTTTATTATTATTCTATTTAGTATAATTTCTACTGTTAACAGAGATTGCATTTAAACTCTCGTGTTTTATTGCAGCTGTTGAGGCTGAGAATCAGGTGGAATTAGAAGAGAAAACACGGCTTATTAATCAAGTTTTGGAACTGCAGCACACACTTGAAGGTTAGCAGCTTGACATACCAGATTTTTTACAAGTACACAGTAATAAGCAAAAGAAGAGAACCTGAGTGTTGTGCCCTTAGTCACAGTGTCCAGAAGTATGTCACTTAATGCAGTTGAAGGTACAAAATCAGGGTCTTGGAAATAGTTTTTTTCTTCAGGTTTATGCAACATTATGTTTGCTCAACCTTGGTAATACACGGCAAGTAGAATGGGTGATACAGCTAATATCTATACTTATCAGAAGACACACATCTGAGGCTGCTCATCACTGAACTCTTTTGTTTCCAAGAAATTTAGCTTGCAATAGCTTAATTCAAAAATTCAAGAACGTAATAAACTTACAGACCAGCAGTAAGTTTAACAAGTTGGTCAAAATACTATACTACAAAATAATAGAGGAAAAATGGCCTTTAGGTAAAACATGAGTAGCAGAATGTTTTATAATACCCTATGGTAATGTTTTCTGGATTAAAGGTGTGACTAGTCTGATATAGGCCCGTAGAACATATTCATTATTGTATGCAATAGTATCTAATATTTTTCTTGTAATATCACCTTCACAGATCTCTCAGCACGAGTAGATGCTGTTAAGGAAGAAAACTTGAAACTGAAATCAGAAAACCAAGTTCTTGGACAATATATAGAAAATCTGATGTCAGCATCTAGTGTTTTCCAAACAACTGACACAAAAAGCAAAAGGAAGTAAGAGTTGATTCACAGGTTATGTCATTGTATTGCTGCTGGTTTTTTTTTTTTGTTTCATTTTAACTGGCATAGGCTACATAAGCTAAAATACTTTAGTTTGTGGCTTGCTGGATTCTCAAAAGATTATAGACTTTGGTAGTAAACTGAATTAAGAGCATTATCATGAACAGGAGACAGAAGACTGTTTATTGAGCAATGTGCAAATGTAGTGTAGATAATTACAAACACTTTGTATTTGAAAATGATCATATCTTGTTAAAAAGATTAGTTTGTCAGGTTAAACAAAGGCCTGTTGGTACTCTGAGGTCTTAGGGTAGATTCCTTGACTATATTGTGTTACAGTGTTGTGTTGAAGCCCCATTTGATAAAAATATTCAAAGTTTATTACATCTCAGGTGCAAAAATGTGATGCATTTACTGTGTAGTACTTGTCATAGTTCTGCAAAACAAAACAAAAACCTATAAACCAGTTAAGCATTTCTGTGAAGTAGGAACAGGATGACATTTTTTGCAGGGCTTACTTAGAGAAAAACACCTCAGATGTTTTGGGGAGGGGGAAGGTAGTAAGAGGAGCAACAAGGGTAAGCAACTTATCAAGGGAATAGCAAACTGATGCAGTATCAGATGTAATATGTATACTTCAAACTATTGCTACTTTCCCATTTCCCTGAAGAATGCCCAGGCACATCATCACTATGTATGATCTTCCTGAAGTTCTTCTGTTGTGTGATGAAAAGTTAAGTTAGAACCTGAGTGATAAAAATTGCAGAAAGAGGTTAGCAATGCTCCTCATGATCGTGAACAGCCTGCAGTGAAGAACTGAGAACAAGTCTTTTCCTTCCCGCCTTTTACTTTCCTCCTGCAGTGCCAAACTTGTCTGCTTCAGGCCTCAGGGCAGCTGTTTTCCTGCCTCACAGCCTATACTTGTGATGTACTTCTTGAGGCACTGCATAGAAACATCTAAGGCAGAAGGATGCAGTGGAACAAAGGTGGATTTTGCCTCTCAAAACTGTGCTGCTCTCAGCAATGCCTGTTGTTAAGGTGCTGCTTTTTCCTGTCTCAGATGTTAGGTTTTGTAGGGGAGCTCAGCCCAGATTATGGGTCTGAGCACTTCCCACAGAGGCAGCATATCCAGCACAATCAGTATTAAGGGAGAGCAGAAGCTGAAACATAAACAAGTATGTAAACTTCAGCAGTACTTAATTGCATCTGTTTCATCTTGCCCTACAGCAGCACTGCAGATTTACTTATGGATGTTGGCTAGGACTGAGTTGTCACTTCAGTAATGAAGCCATTTTACTTGACCTTTTAAAAGGAAATCACTACTTCAAGGATCTCTCTCAAGCATGGTCTGAATGAGTCAGTGTAATAGAATAATAAATCCCTCTCAAATCCCAGGATTCTTAGCAGCTAGGTAGTACTATATCTCAAGTGTAAGTTGACATTGTGAGGTTTCCCCCTCCCAAAGGTGACGTTTCCCATTTTTCCACATTTAAAATGGTTGTACAATGCTCACCGGAATCAAAAGACACTAAACAAAGTCAAAAGACTGCAAACAAAGCACTGGTAGTACAGTCTTGAGGGCTGTTTACAAGTTTGGGTCAAGAAACTCGATGAAAAATGGACATCATGGGATCACTGTCAACACCTAAAATTAATTCTACTCTTCTATAGACTACTTTCTCACATTACTGGAACAATAAATTAATCTAAGAATTGCTAGCAGGTAGAGTAGATCACATGGCTAGTCCAGAATTTGATCATTAAAGGAAGAAAAATCACAACAAGCAGTTGACTTCTAAAGATTGCATTACAGCCATCGTAGCTTTAAAGCCATGTCACTGCCATCTCCATCTGCACTGTACATCACCTGGTAACACAGCATGCGCTTGATAGATTTCAGCAATTCCCAATATAAGGTAATTTTAAAATCATGGTTTTGTATTCTAGATTGGATAGTGGTATTTTATCCATCAGTGTGTATACAGCAGTTATTTCATCTCCATGCCATTTTACATCCCACTACTGTGGCCTTCATTTAACTTACGAACATTTTAAAGATGTTGTATTTCTGACTTTACACCAAATAAAAACTTTTCATTTGTCTCAATTAGTTTGGTTTAACATTTGTAAACCCTAAAACTTCTCGTAACTATCTGTATCAAAAGGTGAAAAAGCAGTAGGGTTAGTAATCATCTTAAAGGTTTTGACATAGCTGAATTGTCTGAAAAAACATGTAATTGACATTAAATCCGAGTTAATGAATCTAGACTTTACAAAGCTTCAGTTCCTGACTCACTTCTATTTTCAGCCATCAGTCTTAAATTTCTGTGTACTCTTCTGTTCTTGCTAAAGTAAAAGGAGCAGTAGACTGCATACACTGTTGTAAAAAAGCTAAAACTTGGACTTCATCTGGGAGACCGCTAAGTCTAGTTAGAAATGTTACTTTTTCCTACACTTTTAGTGAGCTTTACATTAGACAGAACCCAGAATTATTACTACATCAGGCCTTCATGAATGTAGATGCCAACTGAAGAGTAGCTTCAACTGTAACTAAATAAAAGGGCCTCAGTACTACTTCGCTTTCCTTGCGTATAAAGTGTTCAGTCTGAGATCTGGCATCCTCAGTAAGAACTTTTACCAAGCTACAGCATTGTCAGAGGGGGAGCACTGGCTGTAGAGGACTTGTTACTTAGAGAGTTCCAAAGGTGACTGACAGTTTTAACAGCAAGACATGCTCAAATTGAAAATCATTATTTTGTTAATTTTAAAGCTCTTCAAGCAACCATGATAGCAAGATGAAATATGTTTGCTGAAATAAGTGTTCAGATAAAAATGGATAGTGCATAGGAAGCATGGGTGAAATCTCACTGTTGCATTGTATCTGTGAAGAGGGGCTGCCCTTTTGCCTGGCTTTCTACCTCTAGAGCCTTAAATCCTCAACACCTCTAGTATTTCTGCTCCAATTACCAGCATAAATCTAGATCCAAGTAAGTTGATGTGCAGAAGGATGTATGCTATCTCTAGATTCTCGGTGATCAAAGCTGATGGGGTCAAAACCCTAAGAGAAGATGAGCATCCCCTATGGGATGACTGAAGTAAATCACATCAAAGAAACTACAGTAACTAGAGTAACTATCACCTATCAGAGAAAAAAAAAAAAAAAACACCAAAACCCCTAGGCAAACAAACAAACCAGACCCCCAGGACACCCAAATGCTGTAACAATTCCAAAAGACCTCTATCAGACTTAGAAATAATTCATTTAAAAGGTGAGCTCCAACAGCTCGCAGTAACAGTTGTCAGCAGGATACTACACTTGTAAAAGCTTCTGTCTATTTCTGAGGAGTAATCTGGAGTCTTCAATTCTTACCTTTTACATGAAGGCCCTAAATAAAGAGGTGGGAACTTGCAGTTAACTTAAAGAAAAAAAAGACTCAAAAAGCCCCAAATTAAAGAAAAACCTAGAGACATTTCCATGTAAATCACATCACACAGAAGTCAAGTATATTTAACTTTTGAACACTTCAAAACAAGTACTTGAGGACACTGGCTTCTTCATCAGGGTTAAGCATTCATTTCTTAGAGACTTCCATGGAATCTGCTGTGAAAATACTTCTTTTTAAAGTGGACAAATTTTATGACAGGCACAAGAAAATCTTTTAGATTCCTTATGAATGAATGTGTTTCTACTGTAATAGAGAATTTAACATTTACACATTCTACTACTACTACAGGCAGCTGCCAAGCAGCAAGAGGTTTCTGGTGACTGAATTTTTATTGTTTAATATACAGCTGAACTTCAGTGAAACAATGTTTCTTTACAATAAGCAGTTTATTAAACTATGAGAATACTCAAGTTACTCACATTATAAAAAACTTAATCCATCAAAAATTCTTATCTATATTAATAAATTTCATATTAAGCAAGAATTAATAAATATTTTTAGGTGACAATATATACTTAGCAAGTATTCTAGAAACAGGTTATACCACTCTGGTTTGGAACATGAGAACTATAAAAGTTTGAAAAAATCATCTGTATATGACCTGCAGATTTGATACCTGCATTAAAGAGTAAAACAAATAACATCAATTACCACTTGTATTCTATTTTAAAATATATCTTGAAAATAAATTACTGCAGCCAATGCCTAAAGTGAACAGGTGACCCATGTAACAAGATCAGCTAAAATAAATAATTTACAATAAAATTGTTGCTAGCACACAAACATCATACAAAACCAATTATTGCATCTAGCTCTGCACAAAAAGTAATACCTTTTCTCACAGCAATGTGAACTGCTATAGATGCTACATCTATACCTACCATTATCTTTAAGCTGAAAACTGTAAACAGCTTATTTTGTGCTAGAGCTACAAAAGTATTATAATGCATTTATTTAAAAAAATATTTCGAGTAAGCTTATCTCCAAATAATACTAATTTCTAAGAAACTTCAAATCTTAAGAATCTTCACCTAAGAATCAGTTCGTCAACTTGTAATTTCCCTTTTATTTTGAATTTTAAATACCAGCTAACTCTTCACAGATAGCATTCATCCTTAAAGAAAGGGAATTGAGGAAGTTTGGGATGGTTAAAGAGGCCAGATAATTAAAATAGGAGGTTAAACAGCAATGAGCTCCTCCTTTTCCCATCAAAGCTCAGGAATTTGCCAGGCCCACTGAAGTGACACACCAAAAGTTACTGTCACTGTCTCTAGACCTGCAAACACCAGCTGCAAATAACTCAGTCCTTTTGTACTCTTCTTTTGCGCACAGATTTCAGAGGACGATCTCCAATTCCTTCATTAGCTTCTTTCTTCTGGAAAAAAAAATAAATTCAGCATTAACATTTTAAGCTTATTTTAATTATTGAAACTGGCACGCTACGTTTTTTCTCTTCCTGAATTCCCCAGTCATTTTATCACTACATGCAGCACTTAAGTGATGGGACATTTCTTCCACACTACTAATCTAATGATTACTAAAGTGGGTAGAAGACTTTTCATTTCTACATTTAGAAAGAAGAGAACAGTATGTTTAAACTGATGTCAGAAATTTGTTTTTGCCCATGTCTTTGCTGTTTTAAAAGCAGTGACTTCTAAATTGCTTTACCAACTTCCTTGAAGTTCACCTTTTGCTAATTTTATTTCCACTTCTGAAGTAAGATGCATTTAAAACATTTTAACTGTTCCCTTTGGAGAGTTACAAATAGAGCAAACTGTCCTTAAATCAGATGTGGTGTTCCCAGTTTAAAAGCATTTGGCTTACAGAGGCACAGGAAAAGCTTTTCCAGTGTGAAATCCATTCTCATACCATGTATTGCTTCCTCACTTTCCTGCATCATGTAATGGCAGGCACCTCCTTTAGAAGGAACAGCTGACAGAATGTGGCCCAGCCTGATTGAGGACATGGGGTACACTACGTGTCCCAGACAACTCACAACAGAAACAACTACACACTGAAAACACTCAGAGAAAAGCAAGCCATGCCCTCACTGTGACACTGTGCAATGCCACAGACACATGCAGAGTTTGCTATTACTTTCACAAGGAGTCACATGAATCTTAGCAGATACTGTATTCCTGGGTAAATCTACAAGGAAAAGAAAACTTCTTACAGGAACAAGAGAAAAGTACAGACTAAGGGGTAATTAACAAAGACTTTCAGTGCTGAAACAACACAACCTCATGCCAGGTACAGTTTCTTAGGAAAATTTTACATGAAAAGGAGTTAACATTACACTAAACAACTCCCTTAACCTGGAAAGTGACTCATTTAGGGAGTGACAAGCACAAGATGATAAATGGGTGGATCTAAAGTGTTTCAGACACTACCAGTTTCTAAATGAAGGAATAATGAATAGCTGACATTCTACAATGATATTTTATGAAAATAATTTTGTGGAATATCTGGCAGACTGGATTAATCTGCACAAAAAAAATGAAACTGCAGATGCTGTGTTCAAAAACCGTATTATCGTTTTACTTAACACCTTATTTTGGAATAGAAAACTCCAAAATGTAACTGAAAAACTTAAGGCTTTTCTAGATATCAAGAAAAGGCTTTTCACTTGGAAGCACATGTTCTACCAGTCAAGAAGCACAATGAAAACTGACCAATTTGCTGCAGCATCCAAATTTTCAAGACTTGAAATTCATTTAATAATCCGTTAAAAACTATGCTCCTGTAAAAACATTTCATATATAGGGAGCTGCCCAATCACTTCTATACTACACCTGTATTTATGCAGAGCATTTGAGGTGTCAGATTCAAAGGAAAGCATATTTCTACCTCATGATTTGTTTTATTTCTTCTCAACAGAAGAAAAACACTTGTAACTGAGCTTAGTTAGAAGTATGATGTCAGACAATGGCAAGAAGAAAGTAGGGAAAAATGCAAACTTACCTCATCTTCTGAATCAGATTTATTTGACCAATCACCTTGACTTCCATCTGGAACTTCATTTTCTTCTTCATCATAAATATCTTCACCACCTTCATCGTCAACTTCTGCAGCAGAAGTTAATTTTACATCATAAACACAACTATATTACAAATACACTACAACCAGACATAGTAGTAAGGAAAATAAGCCTATTTCAGTCCTAGAATGAACAGCTTGTTTAGAATAACCCACAAAAACATATCTGTGATACAGAGAGTAGAATTCTCATGAATTAGTAGAAAGTGATAACTGCCAGATTTAACAACCAATTTTAACAGCTCCAACTTTGCCTCTTTTCATAATAGCCCATACTATCTTCAGACTTGTTATTTGATTTATTTTACTTTAAAACTAGCTATTGTATTGGACAGTTTTCAGAGCAGAGTCCAAAATAGGATAACTGACAAAATTCTGATTTTGATGGGGAAGTAACGTATTGCAGTTATCAGTCATCCAGCATGGGAGACACCTATATCCTAAGGGTATTTCCCTTTTCAGCAGGGAATTCTTCTGACATACTGTTTTGTTTGAGGGATAAGCAGCTTTTTATTTCCACCCTTCTTGTGCATTTTTGCAATGCAGAAACTAGCCAGAAAAGCACTGTACTCCCCTTAGGTCACTCAAAGCATGTCTAGCTTGCATTACTACTGCACTACCAGTACTCTTTACGATACTTTCTATCAAGTGTAAACAAATCTTAAATCTGACAGGATATTCATCAACATTTTGCAACTTAGCAGTCTGCCAGTGGCTTAGTTAAAAACAGCAGTGAAGTAGTGCTCAATTCTGTCCTTGTCAGGTCACACCTACATCTCATAACCACTACTTAGGTGTGAAAAAAATAGGAAACAACCAAAAACAAATACCAAAAATCTGCACCCACACCAAATTCTTGCTGTTGCATCTGAGTTGAACAAAAGTTTCCCTACAAATTAAGAATGTAGTCACACAGCAGATGATACTCTCCTGATTCTTGGTGATGAAAATCTAGAAATACCTAATTTGTCAAAATATTTGATAGTTCTGTCTCAAATTAAGGAAGTCAAATCTTCATACTGTAAAAGTACCAAGAACTTTGGCTGCAATATAGCTATATATTGAGCTAAACAGCGCTTCACTAATTGTTATGAATGAAGAACTTAGTTTTGCTGTATGTCAATATATACCTGATTCATGCCTACTGTGTCTCTATTATCAAAAGGACATATATAACCAAATAATGAAGATCATGGTTTAAGAAAGATGTAGACGAAGATCTCTATCCTAAAAATAAGCCCTTAATAGAAGAGCTTGGCAGAAATTCACAAAGCCTGTGATCATATTCTAAAAAAGATTGGAAATGATAAATTATGCAAATCCAGCTCCTCCCATGAGTACGAACTTCAATAGAGAGGGAAAAACCCCAAATCAAAAATACTTCAGACATCAGAAGCTGTAGAACCCGGAACTGGAAAACTGTACTATTTAAAATTATTAATTTAAATTTAATCATAGAGTAAGCTAAGCATTATTTCATATAAATAAAAGTAGAACTTGACAAATAAGATTCACACTGTGGCCCTGAAATTCTATTTTGTGCCAACATTCTTTTACTTCCTGCAATATCTTTCTACAGGTCAACGAAAGCAAGGAGACAAAGCAGACAAATAGACAATGCCACAAAAATTAACACAGAACAAAAAAACCCAGTAAATCCCATGGGCAATGCCCTTCAAGAAATACTCTGTCAGCAACTCATTGTCGCTTGTGTTAAAGAAATCACCAAGTATTTCTAAAATTTACTGTTATGCCGCACTTCCTTTTTCTTTCTTTTTTAAATGGCCCCGTGATACAATGTAGATTTCAAGTCACTCAGCATTCCACCTCAAACCCCCATTGCCTTCAACTACAAAAAAAACTGAAGGAGGAGGTAATGACTATAAAGGAACCGTAAAAATCATAAGGTGACAAAGATAGTAGTAGAAAATATTTATGACTACAGATACCATAGAGAGAAATCTCAGAGGAAAATTGCATCTGCACCTGATGGAAGCTGGCATCCACCAGCTTCAACTTCTACCATCAACAAGGAAGCAGAGGGAAGAAAACAGGAGAGACCCACTTGCAAGTCCTGGCCCAAATTGCTTCTCTTTCCCAGTACCTGAAACAGGAGCCTCCCTTCCCATCTTCTTTGTATTATCCTTTTTAAATTCTCTTTTTGTCTCTTCCATTTCTCTTCTCTCTGTAATAAAAAGAATCAGGAAAAGGAGACAGAAGACAAATTTTCTAATGATTTCAGACACAAAGAGGCAGAAGAGCAATAGAAAAAACGGGAAGATTTCAACCTGCAAGTATAAAAAGTGGCAGGAAGCTGAGGGAAGCTAAGCAATTCTTCTTAAAGCAAGAAACAATGAAGTCCTGACAGCAAAGTGTAATCCTTCCCTCTGAAGCCTAGAATTTATTTGAAAACCCTGGATTAGTCATACAAAAGCACGCTAGGTTAGTTTTACTCTGTGTTCTGTTTAGTAACTAAAAGTAAGGGTCTAAAATAGAACCTACCTTTGCAACACCATGAACAGCTGTTCCAAGTACAATTTAAGAAAGCTGTAGGAGCTGAACAGTGTTCCTCTGCAATTGCCCAGGTCTTATTTTTAACATTGAAACACACATTTTAAGGTATTATTTATTAAGTGATGTGTTGTAATTAAATAAATTAACTGAATATTGGAATTGAGGAATGGCAGCCTTGCAACAGCAGCATATTAGGTACAAACTATGATCTGTATCAAGACTGGGTAGAATAAAAGAGAGTCTGTAATTCAGGAGCAAAGAACAGGTAGAGCAGAGTAAGATCAAAAGCAAAATGCAGGAAGACACAACACTGAAATAATGTACCTACAATTTAAGCTAAAGTAAAGAATGTAGCATAACCAGAATAATTAAGTGCCTTGGTTAGGTTCTCCAATAGCAAGGCAAATGGACTAAGTTTGATGTGGCAAGCACTGTGCCAAATACATACTCAATTCTGTCAGTAATGGCATGGGAACTGCTGATGAGTGAACTTCCAAGTAGTACAGACAGAAGCCATCAACATTTATGGAACATGGTGCAAAGACAGCCAAAACCCACCAAGTTTCAGTCAGTAATACAAAGTGATGTCAGTACCAAGACAAAAACCCCAACAAAACATGAATGTCTGTTATGTCTCTGATTATCCATGCCAGTCCCTTGTCACTTTCTTTGTTCTCACCAAGGAAGAGTGAAATAAGAAGCAGAATCTTGCAGAGTTCTGAAACTAAAATTTTTCCCATCAAAGTCAAGATAATGCATTTTAAGTTAGGTGCTTTGGTTTTTACTCATGATACAGACACAGCACCTCAAAGCTATAATTGAGTAGCACCCAGTAATGTTTGATACAGTAACATGGGGTGATTTTATCCTTGGATGCTGCAGTACAGCTCAGCCTACTGAGTCATTAATTTCTCCCCTGGGCAGTAGGACACACCTCTGCAGGCATGCAATAGGTTGCTAAAAAGCAACATAAAGGAAGTTGCAGACTTCAATATTTCAAGTATTTTCAAGTTTTAACAAGAATAACTCAAATCAGTGAACAACAGAACAGTATAACCCTCCCAGAGAGGTATAAGCAGATTCATGCTAGAGACTTAAAAGCTATTCCAGACACATTTTAAAGGATAAAGTGAGTTTAACTGCTTCAGGTACTTATATCTGAATAATTAAAACGTGTTTAATATATGAAATATTTAGAAGGGACAACATCTGTATCACTGTCTACAAACATAAAAGTGTTGGAAGCATGTTCATTTCTTGAAAGTGAAGAAATGCTGAGTAGAGCCTTACTTTCTGCTTATATTTATCAGCGCTATTAGCCATGAGATGCCTCTCACTGGAAGTTATCAAAGATGCAAAAAAGGCTCAGAGCAAGGCACATTTCACATAGTCTAAGAAAACAGGTTGTAATTATTGGCAATACAGTCCATGAACTAGTTCTATTCATGTCTTTAGCCAAACTGCAAGCTGACACACTCATCTTACCATCTTCATCAGTATCTTCATTTTCTTTTTCTTCTTCTAGTTCATCATCTTCAAGGTCCTCTGTCTCTTCTTTTAGTTCCCCCTTTGTAATTTGCTTAGATACATCAGGCTTTTTGAAGTCAATATAGTCATCTGATTTCTACAAAAGATTAAAAATCTATTTATATTTCAACTCCAATTTAGAATTAAACAGGCACTGTAAAAATTAAACAGGCACTGTAAGTAACACCAATGGCACATTAAAAGGGCACATCGATGCTCAAGAGTTTCCAAATAAAGTATTAAGAATAAAACCAAATAGAAATATAGTAAATTTCACTAACCTTTCCTGGCCAGCAGAACAACACACTTAGACCAATGGGGAGAGCTAAAGTCAAGATGTAAAGAACCCAGAGCCACGGGTGTTCTTCTGCAGCAGTCACCAACTGACTAAACATACCAGGCTGTATTTAAAAAAAAAATTCATTTATATCCCTCTCTTCAATTAAATAAGTTTATAAAGTGTACTGTATGCATTTATATTGTCCAAAACCCTTCTTTACCTTTGCTTTTTAATGACTACAGCAATATTGCATTGCAGTATTGCATTTCAATACTAGAAAAGCAACAACTCTACAAATTGCAAGTAAGTGGCAGGTGTTGAGTAAGAAGGAACAGATGTAGAACTCTGAACACACCAGACTAGTCACAACTCAGCTTTGTAAAGTAATACCTGCACACTGTACCAACTCAGCTGAAAGCTCCCAAAGCATCAAGAGCCTGAGGGCAGCAGTTCCTGAGGAACAATGCTAGCTCCACTTTTACTACCAACTTCTCTCCTTCAACAGCCAATTATTCAGGGAGTAAATTGTCCTCCCTGTACAGCTCTGACCTACAGAGTGCAGACACTTAAACAAGTGCCTGGTTCATCTCTCCAGGTACATCAGGAGCTAAGGAAGTTTGAGAGGCACAGTGGAACAAGGGGACTGAAAGCAAATTTTTTGCCATTGTGTGTATAGGTAGAGATACAAGTTCAGACATAAACATTTTGGAAAAGGTCAAGGTTGTGTGAAGAGATAGCTTTCCTGCTTGCATGGACAAATATGCTGTTGCTACTTGCTCACTCCATGACAAACATTGCAGCTGTAGGGAATTGGCCACAATTGCCACCAACCCATCGTTTCTCCCCCAGAACAGTAGCCTGCTGTTGCCATTTAATCCAAGAGAACAGAGGACTATTAAGTAGAAACAGAAGTGCAGGCAGGGTCCATGATCCCATATGGCAGGGCAGATCCATCCCACAACACGGGGAAGGAGAGAGGAAGGCTGCCCACATAGAAACAGAACAGATGCAGCTCTATAAACATATATGCAACATTTTCAGAGCTGCATAACACACACCTAAGCAGCCAAAGGCCTAAAATTATTAAACAGAAACAAACAAACACTAGACTATTCATTCCTCATGGGAGAGAAGCATCAAAAGAATAAATATAATGGATATAATCATAAGGGAAAATAGACGGTGAGGGGTGGGAGGGCAAGTCTTTGAATGTAAGTAACTCAGCTATCATTCTTTCACTTGCTGTCAGGTACTGAATTTCTAGTATCAATGTGAACAGCAGAAGGCTTCACAGGAAGTAAATTTCTCACTAGGTGTTTAAGTAAAATGCAGTACCCTTTTAATCTCAAGAAAATACTCATCTGGGAAAGGAAAAAGCCAAACTACAAGACAGAAAACCTATCAGAGTTACTCAGCAAAATTATTAATTACAGACAAATTAATACTCTGTCAGAATGGACAGAAAATTCTTCCAACACCACAGCTTCCACACTACTTTCTACTATCAAGAACATAGTAAAGTTTATACCTCATTAGCACTTGCTGCTAATTTCTTCAAGCCCCAGCTATCTGCTGCCCAGCGATCTGCTACCGCTTTTTCTGAACACATGATGAAGTTATCAAAGTAGATATCAGATGTCATAGACCAGAGTTCTAAACCAATAGCACTGACAGCAGTCATCTTGAATGGGTGAAGATCTTCAAAATAGTCTGGGTTTGGTATTTTCCGAGGGCTCCAGATTCCCTGTTAATGGAAACAAATGTAATCACATTACCTACAGCTCACCAAAAGAACTTCTGAAAGAGATTTTAAAATAATAATAACTTTTATTTAAAAATACAAGCAGTAGAGTTTAACGTATCTAAAACAGAACTGGAAATAGTAGGATTTTGGCAGATGGGTCTCAATTTTATGGCTTAGGGCAGACCTCCTAAGTAATTTTTTTATTTTTTACTGTAGATGTAACAGTAATAACTGACTCTTACCAGAAGTGTTAAGAGAAAATTTTAGAGAAGGATAATTCAACCTTATGATACCTGTGCAAATTAGAACCATATTTTGTTTGCAAACCTGCTTAGGATCTTACCCGCCAAGTCATCAGATTCAAGTACTCCTATAACTAATATAAAGTAACTCTCTTTAACATCCAGCTGATTAACTCATATTTGGAGGGGAAGAGGGGAATTTAATTATCTAAAATTGATACTTCCTCTAAAATAGAACTAGTAAGGCAATCTGCTTACTAAAAGGCTTCGTTTGTTAATATCAAAAAAAGACTAATTGAAAATACTCACATTTAAAACTCTAATGGAATTCAGAATACAATTCTGAAGACCATACTAAATAAATGGTACTAATTAAAATTTGTACAAAAGGCAACTTTAAACAGGTAAGTTGTTTTAATACAAGCAGCACTGCTTCCCAGTATACTTCAAGGGAAAAAAAAAAGCAAATTAAAAGCAAAAAAATCTCAAATTAGTGAGGGTATTCAGACTCATTCTAAAATATAAATATACTGCAAAAAAGCCTAAGTAAATATACTACTTTGACTTGCTTGCTCTGCTGATCTCTATCTTTTAGCAATGACCAACAATTTGGCTATTACCTGATAGTTAGGATTATCTATCATCGGTGCTCTCCATTTTCCTTTATACTTTGGGTTATTCTTCATGGGACGCACCCACTCTCCACAACCAGGTGCAGTCTCACATTTTGCATTACGGATCTGAGGGGCTTCCCACTCCCCATCCATTTCTTCATCCCTAGAAAGAAAAAAAAAATACTAACAACTGCTTCAAGATCAACCAAGTGTTTAACACAGGCAGTCTGAAGTCAGAGTCTATGTGTATTGTTGTAACAACCTCAGAACTTTACCCAACAGTAGAAACACTTTTTTTAAGTGCTACACCTTTTTACTTAAAGGTCACATGTTCATAATTACCACAGCATGACTGATTTCAGTTACATTCCTGACTTTGCAGACAGTTTGAAAGACTTCTACCCAGGATGCTTAGAGATCCCTTTGAGACTTACATTATGATTTCTAGTTATTAACAAACTGTAGCAAATTCTTTCAAAGGGGACCTTCATATTTCGTTTTCACTTATGTATCTTCAGAAAACAAAAGGCAAGGACATGTTCATGTTTTTATTAAAGCAGTCCCTCACACCAACAAATACTTGGCCACACCTTAACACATTCCAACTTACTACCTCAGAAGACAATGAGATTTGGACTGACTTCCACAACTAATAACCTGCCACAGAGAACAGTCTTATCTACAAAACACATTACCAATCTACACTTACCAGTCCTTTGGTTTTTTTGCATTAGGATCTGGAACATACTGTGGTTCATCATCAAGCCAACCCTCAGGCTTCACAGCATCAGGATCTTCTATTCTGGCAGGTTCGTCTTCATCCCTTCAATTACAGACTTATGTTAGAAAATACAGCAGCCTGACTTTGGACCAATGTTCAAAAACACTACAGAATTAGACTCACTTATGAGCATTACACATATAATTATCTGCTCAGAAATATCTGGACTATATTTACATTGTTTCATAGCGCTTTTTAGTCCAGAAATTGCTGGTATCAAATGGCAAGTGTCAGTCAGATCTTCCCACTGAGGCTTTCCTACTCTTCCTGAGTTGCTGAAAGAAAGTAGTTCACGCAGAAGTAGAAATTCATTGTAAATTCACACTATATGGTAGAAAAAACTTCTTATTCATGTGTAGCAACCTTAGTTACTACTTGCAACTATGCAGGGCATAAAATTAGCAAATAATAATTTTATTTGTCTCCTTATACCCACCTCAAGTATGTTTTCAAATTTCAGTGCTTTTAGTGAAATGGATTCGAATTGTCATTAGCAGACCCCAAAATAAAACTAGTCAACTCTTTCAAGTAAGTAACCTGTATATAAAAGACATTGTAAAAATTAAAATGTTCTCTGTACCAGTCATCTGGTTTGACAGCATTTGGATCAGGTATTTTTGGTCTCTCATCCCAATCATCAGGCTTCTTATCAGTAGGATCCTCTATTTCTTTGGAAGGATTTACTGGAGGAATCATATTCTCAAGAAGACTTCCTTTACTGACAACTGTTTGGTCGATTAATATTTCAAATGTATCATCTGGTTTTAGCACTAAATTGAAGAAATAAGGGAGCCATTTAACTTTACAGATATATTTAATCAAAACTATAGAATAAGCACAGACTTAGTCAAAGAACAGCAAACAGGACCCTCACTAGCAGAGGAGACAGACTTCTCACTCAAAACATTGCCCTTGAGGGGATGTATGACCAGCATCAGGCCCCCAAAGATGAAACTCTGAAAGAAGAAAATTCAATTGCTGAAACACATCCAAACACATTCTAAGAGATTTTTCAGAAACCTACCAACTTGGCCAAATTTTTTTGGTTTTACTTCAAAATCATGAACAGTGAAAAAAGAAGCTCTGTCCCAAAAGGCATCTCAGCTACTAAATTATAATCTCACATTTGAAAGCATGGGAACACAAGAACTGTACCAGAAACACAGCAGAAAAATCAAAGCAGCGTTTTCTATCAGGTTCTAACCTCTAACAGCCATTTTCCTCAAATGCCTCACTGCAAATGCTTACGTATTTGAAGAGAATTTCCTGGATGTTAGCAAGTGTGAGTAACTGAGAAGCCAAGGTCACAGAACTGAGTAATGTCAGACTCAGTACCCAGATGTATCCAGATCTATTTCTAATAAACACTTATAATGTGCTCACTGTTTAAATAGCAGAGTCAACTGTCTATTTAACATAATGAAGATTACCAAGTAAAAGTAATTATGATTTCACTCTTATGACAGTGTTCTAGAAACAGGTTAAGAAAACCACAGTAACAGTCTTGTAATAGTTTGATAATATCTGATGATGGCCTTCCAGCCTGAAATTTTCAACAGCATTAAAATATCCATAAATGCAAAAATGAAACCCCCATATCACCTTTAGATAAACCACAAAGAACTAATTTTTAAACTCTTGTTATCAGTCACATAAATGCATTGGAATCACATAGCTCTATGGAGTCTGTTTGAACAACTGTAACAGAATAAATGCAATCCAAGTTTTAGTACCTTGATTCATAATTTCTAACAAACAATCCAAATACAGGAATGCATCCATTCCTTTATTACTATGAGATTACCATTATCTAAAAATGTAAGTTTGATATGGCATATACAGCAAACTATTTTAGAAACCACTAAATTTTCCAACGGCACAGCATTTGAACATGCCTTCTGTTGTTATTATTCAGTGGAAGTTCATAAATATGGTCAATTTGGCTGATTTGCAGCATGCCACACATTAGCCCATTCTCTGACTGCTATTCTTCCTCAGAAGTCAGAAAAAGGGGAACAAAATTAACTTTTATTTCTCTGTAAAGTTCACTGGTACAAGAAGAGGTGTCATATGAAGTAAAACCAGCCCATATTCATTCACTTCAGAGTCTGTGCCGACCTGTTCATGCACGCTGCTTCAGATGCAGGTGTTGGTGAGAACTCAACATGTGCAAGAGAGTGTGTGTGGCATGGTACAGATTTAAATGAATTCCTCAGAACTCTGACACCTTCCCAGAATATTGGATAGTTGTAAATTTTAATATCTTTCCCAGTAAAAATAGTTTTATTATAATAATTACTGAAGGCATTTATTAGTAAAGGCTAGTCAGGGCTGGTATGTTTTTTCCTGTAACTGAATATTAAGCAGTAGCATTTGAAAGCCACTTTTATGTCCTGCAGTTAAGCCCGTCATTAAACCATTTAACCCAAATCATTAAGCAACCATCACTCAGAATTAACAAGCTATTACAAACAAAGACTCAATTAAAAAGCTTCAGCAGACAAAACAACATTTTTAATCTCTACTTTCCAATATAAGAATTAGAATTCCATTTTTAAGAATTGAACAATACCAAGAGTATATAGATGTGTCTTCTTGTCCAAATAGAATTTTTTTAGGTCTACATCAGGACGTTCAGCATGTTTTTCATCATATTCTCCAGTTTTAGGATTCTTATGTCTGAAGATAAAGTGTAGTTTGTAATCTTCTCCACATTTATCTGGTCCAAACATAATAGTGTAAGGTGTTTTGTCAAAAAAGTACTCCTGTAGAAGCAAGAAAGCTGAGCATGTATTATACTGGACGTTTTATTATGTCACTTTTAGTACTTCTTTTTCTTGGCATAGGGCATAGTTACTTATTTCTAAAAGGTAAATGAAAAGTGGTAGGGTAAATCATGAAAGGAATTCAACAGTCCTCTGGAGCTCCTGGGTGCTCTCTGTTTTCAGTGAATGGACTAACTCTCAGTCTCTTCAAGGAAGATGTATATATTTATATATTTAGACTTTAAGTTAAGTAGGAATGCCTGTTACAAATCAAAACACCCAAGTATCTCTCTCCCTCTACAAACATTACACTAAAAGATGGAAGGGAACTAGTTACTGTTCTTCATAACAATTTTATTTTCCAATAAAGATAAACCCCAGAATATTAATATCCAGTATTTTATAAGAACCTTTTTCTCTCCACATTAAGTAACAGCAACAAACAACCCTGAAAATACCAGATATAGTTATTCTTCTGCAGAGTATGTTGCATTACACAGTTATGTCAGTATCTTTTAATATTTGTGTTTTCTGTATTTGGAATACACAGTAACATGCATATGCTGATTGGTAAAATTGTTTTACAAGTTATGAGTTAAGATCCTATGGCTTCTATTAATACAGAAAGTCATATTAAATGTACACAAAAGTCCTCTGTCCTGGATATCAGACACCACCCATGCTGTCCTCAAATGAACAACTGATAGCAAATATTAAGCAAGAGGACATACCAGATTCAAGTCATTGCTACTGGAGAGAAGTTTAATATATGCACCACCACAGTCAATGCCTTTTTGGAAATTCACTTCATATCTGGGCAAAGAGAAAGTCACAAAAACATTCTGAGTATCAGAAAAATATTAATTAACTGCTAATCTGCAGTTCTAATTATGAATATATTAAGACTGCATATTAGTACCTACTGTCAAAACACTTACATGTAAGCAAAATGTTTTAACTTACTAATACACACCAAGTAAAAAATCTGAAGGATTACTTACTGAACAATCAAAGGTTTATCATCAAAAACAAATGCCTTTGTTAGCATTGCTGAAATTGCATGATACTTTGCCACTGATTTTAACACTAATCCTCTGTCTCCAGGCAGTGCATTTTCTTTCAGCTCTTCTACTTCCCATCTTCCTAAAACAGACATGCACAAAGTCTTTGAAAAAATGCAGTCCAAAGTAAAGAAATCACAGCCTTACTGAAAGCAAAGAGCAACAAATAAAGACTAGTTGCCAAAGCAGGGCAGGAATGTTGGCATCTGATGCTAAGATGTTATTTCTTGTTCTCAAATTTACAAAAATCTGTAAGTAAACTTTATTACTGTACATCTGTATCTTTAGGTTGTGGTATCTTACAATGACTAGAGGAACTAAGTATTTCTCCAGATTTTAGATTTACTTCTACCATCATCACATAAAAAACATTAGTAACAAACAACTGTGTAAAGCTAAAGACCAGCATCATTACTTTTTTCTGCTTACATAAAATTAGAATCTGTTGAGTGAAATCTAATCACAGGGCAGATGAAGTTCCCTCCTCCTCCCCAAAGTCTTTCCAGGAATTATCAGATTTGGCCCAAAACAAGCCTACAACTTTGAAAATAGAAGATTTTATATTTATACATCCTCCAAGTTTGGGATAAATACAGTTGAATACACACTTGCCCAATATCCAAAGAACAAGATTTCTTCTAAAAGGGCAGTTACATTTTCTCCAAGATTAACATGACAAGATTCACTGTTTTTTTAATCCAGGAAAGAACACAGCACAAAACACCCTACTTTTACAATCCACTGTAATTTTGAAGAATGCCTGTGTCAAATGTAAAAAAGAAGAAAACATGATGAGATTCTCAGCTTGTAATGTAGACAAGATTCATAAATTGTGATGTGCAAATGAAACAGTGATTTACTTTTATGCAGCTGAAGTTGATAAGTAAAAGTTGTTAAGGAAGTGCAGATATGCAAGTCAACAACAAATTCCTAGTTTCTTCTAGCCTCATAGACAGGAAGGAGGAGAATTATCTCCTCTTCAATAGTGCTCCTTCCTGGAAACTAAGGCCAAACAATAATTCAAGGCAAAACAACAAGACTGGAAAAAAGAATTGGAAAGTAGTTCAAAAATGTGTCTTTATCACAGACTTTATTAAATGTTGAATTTTTTGACTTCAAGGAAGTATGACTTCTGACGTTAAAGACAATTTATCTAATATGAAGCCAAGTAATCAGAGATAACTCATTTCTCATAAGCATCTCATCTGTGTGGTTATCTCCTCTGCAACTTCTTAATTTTACTAATTATTTTGAGTAACCACTAAATTCAGAATCACCAGTTCTACTCTGTACTGCAAGTTATGCTTGCTTACCACTTTTTATTAACATAATTGATTTCATTTGAGATAAGAACAGTAGCATATACTTCTCTGTCGCAATAGAAACTTTTTCTCTTCTCCCCACTCCCTCTCAAATGAAGTGAAACTGAGGTTGCAAAATATTGCCACAGATCATGCATCTGCCAAAATTTTAAGCAGCCAAGTCTAGACTAGGAAATCAAAAGTGTAAACTGCAATGATTAAACCATCAGTACAATGTTTTCATTGTTGCTTTCCAAATATGTTTTTGGCTACTTTATGACTAAACTGTACAAGAACCACTGAAGAGCCCTGCATTCCTGCACAGGCAATCTGAAAAAGTATTTAAAAAAAAAATATCATGCAGTTTTAACTTTCTTGTTTCAGAGGCTATACCAAAAGACCAATCCATTAATCAGTAGTAGGACAGATGGAGCAAAATGGAGCACAGTGCTTTAGAAAACTGGTTAACGATGGAAATTGAAGTGGTAAATCTCTCTCAAAGGATTTCAGAGAAGACAGTTCTAAAGAAACAATACTCATAAACAAACAGTATTAAATATTCAGTTGCCAAAGGGTATCCTGGTACCATCCATGGCAATACATTGTTGGAATGACAAAAAAAGTTATATTCACAGTAAATAACCTAATGAGCAACATTTCACATCTCAAGTTTCAGGATAACAGTCGTTATACAAACTAACATTTTTGACCTATGCAATCTAGACATTCAAAGATAAGTTCTGCATTATTTCTCAAATAAATAATTATTTCTCAAAAAACAACAGAACATCACAAAATATATAGTGGAGATAACCATTAAAGCTGCTTACCATCATATTTAGCAATGTTATCATCCGTGTCTTCTTTCAGAGTTACAGATAATACCCACCTAAAAAAAATTGTATTGGTCATTGATCTATCTAAGCAAAGCTGTATTATTTAACAAAGGAAAAAAGCTTTTGCTTCTAGGCTGTGAACCTGCCATACTGATATTTGAGTCAGCATCATGGAACTGCATGTGGTTCAAACAACATGCAAAGAAAATGTAAAGGACAGTAGTTGAATACAGCATTTCAAAATATTTCTAAAAATGTAAATCAATAGACAATTAAAAGTCTAAAGAAATTAAATTCCTGAATTATTTAATTCTGAATAAGCTTCCGTTTTATATACAAGATCAATTTGGCAAAATGTAATATGCATTTAATGTAAAAAATGCACAGAAAATAGCAAGTTTCACGTATAATACCTTCAATAGAGGAAATAATACCTTTCAATAGAAAAGAAAATCAGCCAAAAGAATCTTAACTTTATCTGACTGTAACAATACACACGCATAGCAGAGGACAAAAAGGAATGGTAAGTGATAAATGCAAGATTCCAAGTGTACTGCACAGAGGAGATCCAACAGGGCTGATGGCCTGGATTCTATGAGCAAGGCAAACTTGGCTATCTCATTAAGATGATCACAAGATACGCACAATCTCCACACAAAGTGTTCCTCTGGAAAAAGAAGAAAAGGGCAGTCCACCCTCATCTGGACATATGGCAGTTCTATCTAGAGTGATGCACAGGGATATCTTGAGCCAACAGCGCTGCTGAACTCTTTATTGTATCAACCACAAGAATACATTCTAATAATTTATTCTGGAAATAACTGCTTTCATTCATTCTGAACTATCCTCTGAATGGTGTGATTCAGGGATGAATACTTTCTCTTTTCTGCTTGAATTGCAGTCATGTTTGTCCACTGTTAACAGAGATGCTGGAAAAGCTTCACAGTAGAAATCCTTGGCCTACCAAGATGAGACAGATCAGTGAGGACATCTCTACAAGTCATGTGACAAATTTTCAAGGCCCATTCTCAAAAAAAGTTACTGTATTCCTACCTAGTCAATTAATATATACTCTTTTCCACACTTTAGGGAAGAAAGACAGCATGCTGCTTAATTTCTCATAAATCTTTCTTCCATACTCCTTAGTCTTATGTAAATTATGCACAGCTAGATCAAAAAATCCCAAGCACTGTAGCTAAAACTTTGAACATTCAATTTAGTAGGAAGACAAACTAATCTTTGAACAGCTCTCTAAAAAGCTAGAAGCTGGGATGAATTATATCATTCAAGTATCCCAGCCAAATATTTGCATCTGTTAATTGAGGTTTTCAGTGGTTTGTTTGTTTGGTTATTTAACAAGCATTATGACCTCTTCTATCTAGTAATTTTTTCTGTCATCATAGGTGCTGCTTTTGCACTTAACATTTAGAACTGACACATACCTAAGATCACGTGAAGAGTTTGCTACTGAAATGTAATGGTGCTTCATCTTTCAGCTAGAACTGACTAAATCTTTATATTATTTTTTCTTAAAGTCCACAAATCCAGGGTTTATTAAAAGCTTCCTTGAAACACACAGAGAAAAGTATTATATCTGACATGTTAAGTGTCCAGTTTAACATTATGATGTATTTGGAGCAAGCATTAATAGTCTTCCCAATTTAATCCCCATAAAAATAATTTTTATAAACACGGTAGCAGAAAAATGAATACAAAATGAGTCCTGCCACTGTAAGTTAAACTGCTGAAAGTAAAAGTTTATCATTTTAAGATATATGCTTACCCCGACAATCCTTCATCAAAGGTTTCTGTAAAATATACTTCCCCAGTTGGCTTTGGAGTCTGGTACACAACCTAAGAGATATGTAGAGATTCACGTCCCAGCGTAAATTGCAATTTTTCATTTGAAATACACTCTCATATCTCCAGAAGTAATAAACACAGGCAGACCAGCAGATTTTGTTCATTAGAAATACCCAGCAGCATAAAACCACCTCTCCTTCACCCACATTTCAATAGTTTGCGTGCATCCCTCCAACACTGAACAATTTCACATCTCTGAATTTTAGAAGTTGCTTCCTCTGTTCAAAGCTCACAACTAAAGCTTTGTTACATTTTCTGTTAAATAAAACTCAAAAAATTTTTCTGAACTTGCACCAAATCTGCTTCCTCCCTGTTTCTTTCTTTATGTATTTTCCATTCTTCCATTTTCCCATCTATTGCCTACATCTATTTTGAAGAACAGCATACACATTTTCTGGCAATTAAACACAGTGTCAAAAGGCAGCTGTGACAGATGAAGTAAAGAAAACAGGTCCAAAGTCAAAGTCTCAGTGAGACCAAGTGCCTTCCATTTACTTCTGTAGAAGTGGCACATTACAACTTGCAACAAGGGTTCTGTATCTAGATTGAAGAAAAACCTTTTTCATGACTATGAACCACCATCAGGAGATTTTAGACTTGGGCATACGAGATTTATTCATTAAGTTTGCCCTGTATGTCACATATAGTAAGGGAAAAACTCAGACTGCCATATTTGAGACCCACTCAATTGTTAAATGCAGATTAACCTGCTGTAGTTATAACTATGCATCTTGTATTTAACCAGCTTACCTCTAGAGAAGATTTATCTCTGTCAACATCAGCTTCTCGGGACTGCTTGTCAAAATTCTCCACTTCAACATCTGCATCCAGATTTTCTTCGTTTTCCATTCCTGCAGTCACTGAGCTAATTATCAGGACACCCAAGCACAGCCAGTCCCACTGGAAGTGCATCTTGGTTATCTGAAGAATTTAAAGGTTTAGAATTTAAATATAATTTCAAGGACATTATCAATACTATTTCAATTTTACCCCAGACTTTATCTAAAAGAGGAAAAACTCCCATTAAAATAATGAGAAATAACTATCAAAAAGTGTTGTCACTATAATATGATCTTAATTTGCTTTAAATTTTTTTTTTTAATTAATGGGCCCTGACTCAGACTTTCTTTTCCTTCCTGTTTTCCCTATGGAAGTGCCTGTGCCTGTTCCTTTACCTTGCCAAATCCAGCAAGACTCTGACTGCAATATATATGCTTTTTAATAACTAAGCAAGACTGCTTTTATTTTTCTCATTTGTAAATAAGATGAACAAGTAATAAAATTGAATTAAATTGAAGTCTCTTCAATACAGCAATAAGTACCATTCTTTTAATTAGGAAAAATTAAATTACATATTTAGGATGTATTATTATCCACTGTCAGAATTGCACTTGTATTTGCCCCTACTTCCAAAGACTGCGTTTAGATGAGTGCAGAGTATATACTGGCTCCAGCTCTAAGTGCCAAAAGAAAGTGTAAGGTGGTTTCAGAAGGTATTTTCTGAAATTATTATCCAGTAATTTTCAAGTTTAAGTTAGGTAGAGCAAGAGTTTAAGCTTAAATGCAAATACTCTCCTAATTTCAGGGAAACGTGAAAAACTTTAATCTGTGATTGTCAATAGCAGACAATTGCCCCTGCCTCTCAATGTAATCTGTTGTGTTGCCCAGTATTTTTTGCTCCACATCTGGAAGACGTATAAATCCAATTTCATCTTAGAGTATCCAGTGGTTTGAGGAAGTGCAGTGTCAAAAATACCTATGCAAGTTTCCTCAAAGGTCTTGCAGAAAATATGTTTTTTTGAAATTATTTTTGTCTGAATTTGGAAACAGAATGAAGACAGATTCTAGACACTTCTGCATGGGTATTTATCACTTGTTTCTTACTAATTTATATTCACAGCAAGCTTAAATAAATGCTGGTATTTATTTGGCTATTGTAAGACATTTTAAAGCCTTGCATTACTTGCAGTCACTACTAGTTATATTAAAAGCTCTGGTGCTGAGGTACTTTTGCACCTGAGAAAGTAGCCACCCTCTCAGTTACATCATCACTCCTTAGACATTAAATTGTTTTCCACTACAACTCTAATTATCCCAGCAATTATAGATACTATCTTATATTAAAGTGTGATTATCTTTCTTCCTTCCTGGCTTTATCAAATTTGATAAGCAATTCAAACATTGTAACTGCACCAATAATTTTTTAATCATACATTTTTTAACACCTGCAGGTTTTATCAAGCACCACATATAGAGATCAAACAGTATCAGGGTTTTATTTCTTTTAAGATATATTATTTTAATAATAACTGCACTGAGTATATAGCCAGGATATATATAAAATATAGGATTATCATAAATAAGTGTTTCACACATCAGTACTATGTCAATACTAGGATACAATCAAAAGCCTCTTTTTTTGGGACTAACACCTATTTTCCACAAAACTACATTAATCACATTACTATCTTCCCCCCCCCCCCCTCCCACTACTATCCACAATTCCTACCATTCTTTGGACTTTACAACCTTGCTTGAAGATAGCAAGTCTGTGGTTCCCTCTTTTTTTCAGGTGATACATTTCAACAGTTCTCTGCAAATTTTACTAGTGTTTTGTTTTTTATTTTTTTTAGGTTAAAACTAGATATTTTGTTAATTCATAGACCTCCTCAGCAGTTCTAGCACTTAAAATAATCTTGCCCTGAAGATTTAAAGTAACTGAGTTTATCACAGGTGAACATTTAATCTTAAGGTGTATTTATGAACACTTCTGTCTGAGGAGTATCAGTTTTACCAACTCCATCGTCTTGTTCCTTAACCGTTGTTATTAGGGACAAGCAGTCAAAGAATTCCATATGAATACCTTCTGGACTCCTTAGATCCTAGCTAAACTGTCAAATATTAAACCTGCATTTTTAGCATATAGCTTGCCTACCTTATCTTCACTAGTTTACATGCACATGGTTTCTGCTTCTCCTAAAGCAGAGCAAGAGGTACAACTTTCTCTTCCAGTACATTTCAGGTGTCTTTGTGTATGATTCACAATGCTTTTCACTTACATAGCTGAAATTTTACTGTAATTAGCCCTATTCACTTTTGTTCCATACACAGACTAACACAGGCATCCAAGAAGACACACTAGTATTCACCTTTCCAAACAGCTCCATTCCAAAATTTCTGATGCTTGCACTTTGTTCCCACTGAATCTTATCACTACTCCCTGATCCTACCTAGGACTACCCTAATTTCCTTCAACTTTCAATTATATATCTTACTTTCAATTATATCTCTTCCTTCAAGAAGAGAGGATGCATTTTAACTTTCAACCTTTTAATAGACTTTTAAAATAGTCCCAGAAATGCTGAAATATGTTATCAAGACCACTTAGTTATCACTCAACTGCCAGGCAAAGATGGTTTTAACCAGCCCACGACATTTTTCACTTTTGTGAACTCTGCCACACTACAGTCTTAGAATATAAATCTTTCACCTAAACCAATGGGTATATGGTCTCAAAACAGAACTTCACACTTACACATTTAATTATCTTTAAAACCTACTGAACTTTCCAAAGTAACAAATGAAGACCTATGAGAAACTTTTCTTACTCTATTTTCAAGGTGGCAATGAGAATAAGCCAACAGGATTTCCACTGTTACAATTTCCTCAGCAGAACAAAGCAAATTAGAAGAGTCTATGGCTCTTACAAAACACCAAACATATTTACTAGCAATCTTGTCAATGTACCTAAGTTCAGACCTGTAATTTTAAACATACATTTTGCATAGCTTGGTCACTTTTTACCATGGGTAACCACAGCACAGCTACACATTAGCAGGACATTTAAACCAGCAGTAGTATTGCAAAGGATGCTCCAGGGACCAACAACAGTGCTGCAACATCAGCAGAATATTGCACCTAAAGTAACAAGCTGCTTTTTCTGAGACACAGACCAGTATTGGTAAAAGACAACACCATAAGCTGTAAACATAGTCTGACCGGATATTAGAATTTCTTTCCCCATAAGGACAGGTAAGCAGCAGTAGAGCCTGCCTAGTCTCAATCCTTGAGCTTTTCCAAGACAGTACAGAAAAAAATCTCTAAACAAGATGGACCAGCCTTAGGGTTACCTCTGTTGCAAGCAGCAGGTCAGGAGAAACCTCGTGGTGTCCCTTCCCACCTGAACGATTTGATTTGGGTTGCATGGTGCAAACCTTTGTACCTCTGTACCACGGTGTATACCATGTATAATGGTATACATGCCATTAAGTTAGCAGCATCATTATTCCATTCGCTGCAGAATTTAGTAAGAGGTCAAGATCTTTTAGAATAGTAACTTTTTCTTGGACTTTGAAAACAGTCATGCCTTTTCCATGTAACTCTCAGAGTTCTGGATTCTCTAGCAGAAAGGGAATAAGACAGCTGTTCTCACTCGGAAGCTCTTACATCCAGTATCAACATTTTGGCATTTCACAGTGCCAAATACCAATTTCATCCAGGGCCGCAAAAAGTGGAGGGTATTTCACACCCCCTTTCTTCCATCTGTTACCATGAACTGCTTTATTCCCCCTCTCATTCTGCTATATTGGCATCAACCTGACATAACAGCCCACTGTAACTGGAAATGTTGTGTAACTGGAAGAGCATGCAAGAATTCTTCCACAACTTTAATTTTTTCCTTTACTGGGTGAAAACCGTTCCTCTCTCCCTTTACCTTTACTGTTCTGCACCCTGCGCTGGAAAGGATGCCGAATGCGAAGTTCAGCAGTTACTCCAGCCACAATGCTGCACCCCCGCAGGCGCCTCGAGATATTCTGCTGCTACAGGGAGCTCGACTAAAACCTTCAAGACCTTCTTTCCCAATTAAAAAATACAGACCTTAGGGTCAAACGACCACGGGATGTCCTGTCAGCATGCGACACGAACCTGCTTTTTGGGATACCTCGAAGGGAGAACCAAGGCCTCAGGAGCTCCGCCCGTCGTGCACCCGCGACGCCGCGCTTCTCCTGCCCGGCCTCGGGGAAGGGGCCGAGCTCCCGAGCCCTCCCGGGCGAGGTTGGGTTCTACCCAGCGCCTCCCCTCCCACCCTCGGGACCAGCCGCCGTCGTGAGGCAAGGGCGAGCCGGGGGCGCCACCGCCCGCCGGGGGCATCACCCCCTCCCCTCGCCACACGGGATGAACACGCACCTCCCGCGGGGCTGAGCGCCCGCCGCTTCTCCCGGCGCAGTTACCGAGCACGGAGACGCCGCTCCTCCCGCGGCGGGCGTTTACCAGCGGTCCCGGCGCTGTCGGGCGGGCGGTTACCGGCGGCGGCAGCCCGCCCGGCCGCTCGTCCCTGCGCGTCCCGGCGCATCCCAGCCGCGCACGCGCACGCCGCCCCCGCCGCTCTCGGGAGCGTGTGAGCAGGTGCCGCGGCTCGCGCCGCGCCGCGCCGCGCCGGCCAATCATGCCACGCACGCCATGGGGCGAGCGGAGCCGCGGACGGGGCGTATGGGGAGGCGGAAGATGGGCAGCAAGCTCCACCAATCGGAGGCGCCCGGACTGAGCCCGGACCAATGGGCGGCTGGATAGCGGCTGCCAGCCCGCCCTGCGTGGGGCGCCTCAGCCAATCGCCGGCCACCGCCGGCCGGCTCCGCCCCTCCGCCTTCGACGCCGCTGAGGGCGGTTTGTTGTTATGGCCGCGGTCTACCGCCCACCGCCCATACCCACATGCCTGCAGCCAGAGAGGCCAGGATAATGGGTTTTACAACCTGTAACCTCGAATTAACGCAACCCTTACTTACAATTGGACGCTCACCCTGACGCTTGAACATACGTGCCGCGAAGCAGAGCGAAATAAAAACATTTTAAATCAGTTAATGTGAAAAACACCAATCACTTGTTTTTAGAAATTTTTAAAGTTTAATAATAATAAAATGGTTATAAAAATAGTAGTATAGTTAGAGTAATAAAAAATTAGAGTTTGGATAATTACAAGACAATAAAAAGCAAAGAATTACAGACATCCAGACGTTTTTGGAGACTAAGCTGCTGTGAAAAATGCGTATTTTATGACTGGCTTTTCACAAATATTAAAATGAATATTTTATGTGTAATGTTAGAAAGTTCTGCTGCATTAATTCTCTTAAGTAGTGTGTTAAATATATTTTTAGGTTACAACATAATGTTAAAATAGACTCTGCGATGTAGGATTATTTTTATTAGCTCAAGTAAGGGATAAGATAATCAAGAAACTCTTCGTACAGAGATAACAGTGACAGAACAAGGAGTTACAGGACCCTTATCAGAAAAGAAAAACATTCCTCTACGTTCTCTCTGTCTTCATGGAACCACCAGGACTAAGGCAAAGGAGTTGACAAAAACCAGAGAAAGGCACGCTTGTCGTGGCTTAAGTGCCCGAGAGCATCCGGACACCCATAATTCTTTGCTTTTTATTGTCTTGTAATTGTCCTAACTCTAAATTTTTATTACTCTAATTGTATTACTATTTTTATTAACATTTTATTATTATTAAACTATTAATATTTTAAAAATCAAGTGAGGGGGTTTTTCACAGCTGCCAAAAACATGCCTTTTGAACAAAGGAATAGCCCTTAAAAGCAATAGCCTGTTGCATATTGATATATCTCATACATGATGCATAAATTCCTTGCAAATTAAGAATTTTTCTGGTTTTTTGTCAACGTTTTCCCCTTAATCCTGGTGGTTCCAAGGAGTTAAGTGAACCAGTACATAACATACAGCCTGGGAATTAAGTCTACCTTAAGTCTCTTACAGAAAAGACTTTGGAACCACAGTGGGAAAACACCATTCCAGATGCTTCTCACCACCCTCACCGCAATCAAGATTAAGAAGCAGAATGCCTGGATCCACGATGCTCAAATGAAGCAGGCCCCAGAAGCCCCTTGGAAACTGACACCAAGAGACAATTAACTGAGACTAAAATTTATTCAGGCAAAATGAATGTATTGTTTAGGGAGCAGGGGTAGTTTGTAATTCTATTTATAGAATCGCTTTGTGTACAATTGTAATTGAAATCCTGGAATACCTCTATCCAAAACAATGCTCAGTGACCTTGATGCCAGGTTCTAATCAGTATACGAGATCTATGAGAGAGCTGGCCACTGCAGCAGGTGGGCTGAGAAACTTAAAACAACCCCTACAGGTATCCCTAAAAGGCTGGGGTCCAAGATCACAAGTTATGTGTCTTTAGCTTTCAGGTTTATACAAGCACAGTTTTAGATACAGGCAACAGCAGCTTTCATCATACGGGAGAGGGTGAAAAGCATCTGTAACCTATAATCCTACTTCTAATGTGGCCACTGCCTTGGTACTTACTGTACGCAATGCCACTGTTTATCTGCCAATTTGAGATTCATTCAGTCACTGATCAGTAAACTGTGCTTGTGTATGCTGGTAAAGATTGTGTATGCTTGAGAACTCCTTGTACTACTATAATTGTGCCTAGTAGGTCAAATGTACATGGTAAAGCACTAAGGGGCCCTTACTAATGTAAGGATTTGCATTAAGTAAAAGAATTTACTTAATATCTTAAGGAAAGGGGGGAACAAGACAGAGTGAAAATTTAACAGGGTAGAAATCCATTTGGATTTAGGTGAAATGTGCCACTTTAAGCTTGCTAAATATGCCGTTTAGTCTGGTGACAGCAGCCCTGGAAAAACTACCCCAGCTAAGGAGAAAGAATGCAAATTTCCACACTAAAAGATAAGAGATAAGAAAGGCTCCTCGGACCTTGAAACAGACAGGGCAGAGTGACCCAGGAGTTCTTTCTGTACTTTCTGACAAAAACTGAGTACAAGTGTAACTAGCTGTAAGTGTAATGTGAAATCAGCAGAATGAATATGCACTAACCTATTGTGAAATTTTATGCACATGGAAATTGGGAAGGGTAATAAAAAAGGATTGGGAGTTCTCAGAGGTACCTACTCATATCCATTAAAGGGCAATGAGTCCCGTCATGCGGCCACAGACGCCCTATGAATAAACATACCCATTTCCTACAAATCCTCACTGGAATTGTTCCCGATGTGGTTCCAGTATGGTTACAGATACTGCCTGTAGATCCCAATTGCTTCCAGCCTCTCTGTAATCATTTCCAGTCACTACCAGTGGCCCCAGTAAGGTGTTGGTTATCCCAGTACGATCCCCCAGACATGGCCAGAATATCCCAGTTGCCTCCAGCATGCATCCAGTTATTCTCAGATCCTGCAACTGGCTTGCAGCATGATCCCAGTTTCTCTCAGTTGCTCCAAGTAGCGCCAAGTATCAGCCCACTTGTTGCCCTGATTTTTAAAAGTGTTAGGCTTTCTTTTAGAGTTGTTTGGAAAGTTTTAAAGTTCTCGTGAAACTTCTTTAGCCTTCTGAGAATATTTTCATCTTTGGGAGTCAGAGCTCCCACACCATTTCAGGTGGAAAGAGAATCGTTTACATCTTTCTCTGTGGGTGGAGAGAAATGATTGATTGGTCTTTGGACCAGTGTGGTTGGAGAGGTAGTAATTCCATCCTCCAATCCACGGTCACCTTTGAAAATCTCGAAATAGCTTACCAGATGTTGGAACAAAACAGGCTCTTCTTCTCTTTGAACTTCCCAAGCTTCTGTGTACTCATTTCTTGTCCAATAGCGACATCTGTTGGCGCCGCGTGTGAACGACACCTGTGGGTGACGTCTTGATTAACCCTCTCTCTCCCGGCCCTGACTGCAGCCCCTGTAGACATGTCTGCTGCTATGGGGGGGCCTGGTGGTGGGTGCCAACAGAGGCAGCCTAGAGGAGCAGAGCCCTGTGTCCCCCAGGAGACCAAAAATGGGGAGCCCAAAGAGGGCGGAGTGCTGCCATTGGCAGGACCCTCAAAAGCCTGGAGAGGGGAGGGTAGGTCCTTGGAGTCCCTGCACCCCAAAGCAGAGGAGAAGAAGGGGAGAAGGGAAGCCGGGAGCCCAAAAATCTCTGGCATCCCTAAACAGGGAGATCCAAGAGGGGGGAGCTTTTCGCATTCCTGGGACTTCCAGCAGCCTGGGGAGGGCAGGGACCCAGGAGCAGGGGACCCCGAGTATAAGTGTAACCCCCAGCACCTGGGACAGGGGGGAAGCCTTACCACCAAAGGGGAGGGAGCAGGGACGGAGAACTCCGGAGAGGCATTTCCAGGGCTGAATCTTGGTATTCGGCAGGTTTAATGGACGCCAGATGGCTGGTGACTTCCAGAGATGGACTTGGACAGAGGACCTTCCAAGTCCCCAAACCAGGATTTCCCATTCCGAAGGCCTTGGAGGCTGCGAGGAAGAGGAAGATGCCCCGGGACACCCAGGCAGGTGAGGAGGAAGTCACCGCCCCTTCCCCCTCTTTCCTGCTCCATCTCCTAGCCCGGCGGGGTCCCCGGCTGCAGGACAAACCCCCCTGACACACCGTCCTGCCGGGGATGCCCTGGAGGATCTCCCTCCCTCTGGCACGGAGGCAAATTCCATCCAATCCTTGTCTTTCATGGCCCAGGCAGTCAGGAGCTGAGGGTGGAGACCAGAGAGAACAAATCCACGTGGCAGAAGCTCGTGGAAGAGGCCGTATTGAGCGGCTCCAGGAAGCCAACGGGGAGGAAAAGCCCCGGAGATCCCGCACGAGCAGGGACTGCAAAGGCAGATTGTGGGGATCTGAGGAGGAAAGACCCACTGTCCTGGTTTAGGGCAAATTTGGGAGAAATCCTACAGGACGAGCCCCCGCCCCCCACCCCCTATACCCGTTCCCGTCCCCCCCTCCCCCCCCACCATCCCGACAGCAAACCCCCACCGCCCCTCCCCCCCACCTGCTTCGGTGGGAAGAATTTCCTTGGAGAGAAGTGGAAAACAAAAACCTTGTTTTTTAACAGACAGAAACAGTGCCCAGCACTGTTGAACCACATCAGAGTACAAAACCCTTTCACCGCTCTGAAGAGATGACAGATTCAGAAAATCTCTCGTGGGAGTGGCCACCCAGTTCTCGCTCTCTGGCGCTGGGCATGGCTGCTGCAGGTCACAAAGTGCAGGCTCTTGGTGTCTCTCGGTGTTTCCCAGGTCCCAGTCCTGAGCCGGTTGGAATGGTATTCAGGAAAAGGAAATTAAAAAAAAACAAAAAAAACCCAAAAAAAAACAACAAAAAAAAAACCACAAGGGCAAAACCAAAAGCAGGAGGGAGAGAGCAAAGAGCCAGCAAGCAAGCAAGCCCTCTCCTGTCCCCTAGACTGCACAGACCCGTGGGGGGAGGTGAGCCAGCTGCTAACGAGACCAAACAAGCCTTCACTCTTCCGCGCCAGTCGGGAAGGCACAGAACAAAGCATCAAGCATAAACAAAACACACGATTGGCGATACAAGCACCATAACGTCACCCTGGGACATTCCACCCCTTATTTCCATATCGTCAACATACTACCAAACACCATGCATTTATTCTCGTGTAAACTTCCATCTTTCACTTCCTCAAACACATTTCCTTCTGTGAAAAACGCCAATCACTCGGTTTTCAAAATTTAAAAAGTTTAATAATAATAAAATGGTTCTAAAAGTAGCAATACGATTAGAGTAACAAAATTTAGAGTTAGAACAATTACAAGACAATAAAAAGCAAAGGATTTCTGATGTCCGGATGCTCTCGGACATTAAGTCATGAAAAGCATGCCTTGTGAACAAAGGAATAACCTTAAAAGCAAGAGCCTGTTGCATATTCATCTATCTCATAGATTATGCACAAATTCCTTGCAAATTAAGAACTTTTCTGGTTTTTGTCAACTTCTTCCCCTGAATCTTGGTGGTTCCATTAAGAGGGGGAGAAGGTGGAAGACAGTTTGTCTTTTCTGATGAGGAGGCAGTAACTCTTTATGAGCCCCAAGTCTTTGTCATCTCTTTGTGAAGAGTTTCTTGATTATCTCATCTCTTGCTTGAGCTAGTAAAAAAATCCTACATCACAGATTTCTATTTCAATATTATATTGTAACCTAAAACTATATTTAACACACTACAAAGCCAGGGACCTCATAAATCAGAAGAGCTGGACAGGACAGAACGCACATCCAACCAATATCATCAATGCTACGTTCTTCGTTTATTCGAGAGAAAATGGCAGTTTATATACACTTCTATATAGTTTACAGTTTACAAAGGCACTCTGATCGGCAAGCTAACATTGTTTACCTTTGCCTTAAGGTGGTCAGACTTTTCACACTACAGCTCTACTCTCATTCACACTCAGATAGCTCATTACTTTGTAGTTACCTTAACATAATTTCTAACTGCGCCACAACTAATTTCTTACTGCGTCAAAGGCTTGAAAGACTTCACCAAGGCCGCTTATCAGGGGCCTAGTCTGAGGGGTAGCTCAATTCTCACTCCAGACATAAATCATGCCCTCTCTCTCAGAAATTCTGTAACAATTCCCTCTTTTTTCTTTTTGAGCTACCCAGGCTGACTTGAAGGCACGGTGAACTATCTTCTGCATACACTGTAATAAACACGGTATAGAGACTAAACTAATTATAGTAATAAGAAAAGATACAATACCAGAATGAACTAAATCTTTGACTTAACTAGCAAAACCTAAAGAATCGAATCAATTACTAAACAGAGGGTTTACAACAACAAGTTTCTTCATGTCTTTTCAGTTGGGTTAACTGCTTAGCTAAATTCCTGCAACACATGCCTTCAAATTTTTTGCACCCAAGTCTGTGTGCTAAAAGAAGGAAGTCAATGGCAGCTCTGTTTTGAAGAACTGTATGACAGGTACTACTCTTGTCGGTGGCAAGCTCACTTAATATTTTAGGTGTAATACTAATTTACTTTCCTGTCCAGCAGGCCAGGGTTTTCAATTGTGTGAGAGCTTGCACTGAAGCAACTCGTGGGGTGAAAAATGAGGCTAGTGTTACTGAAGTGCACCCTATAATGACACTAGATCTTTACAACTGGGGTCCATTTGGAGAACACTGCGTTTGGCTCGTTGAGTCTTCTGAGGCAATTTGAGAATTTGCTGTATGGTGGGAGCAAAAAGCGTTAACCTGCCGATATGACATGGGCCTCCCCTAGCATTTTGTGGGACTGGCGACCAGGCTTGGTCCCCGCAGATGAGGAAGGTTCCTGGGGGCAGTTTTCCTGCACCACCTCTTGATGGTGTCACAGATTGAGTCCAATTGTTACAATATTCTGAATAATTATAATACAATGGTGATCTGGGAGACAACCCAGTGCTGTCATCTGTTAGCTGTCTTTTTTCTTGATTTGGGTTGGCAGCATAAGGTCCAAATATCAAACAGTAATTTCCTAGAACAGAAGCCAAAAGATCAAATTTTTGAAGATTGGCATCAATAAATTTAAGGTTTTGCACAAATGCAACAGCTTGCGCTCCCAGTGTGCTTTTTGGATTGATCTGAGCTCGGGTTCAAGTTTTGAACTCTGCCATGGGACCCAATGAGACCCCAAACAAACAAGTACGGTGAGGGTTAGATGGTGTGACTAACGACAGGCAGAATGAATCTTGCCTAGTTTGTTTGGCCCAAGTGATCCACATATTTTCTCTCTTGTCAATGTCAAGGATTCCAGATACTTCAATAACTAAAACATTACTTAATAGAAACATTGAGACGCACCACATATTTCTCAGGTTCTTGAATGGCCTGTTTAACATGAAAGAAACAAACTTAATTCTAAATACAAACTATAACTTACAATAAACTTAATGTTATGATTATCTAACTTACTTTGCCTTTTTTCTTTTGCCATTGAAAAACAATGGCAAAATGAACAGAAGAATCACAGACCTTACTAAAACCCAATCAAAACTTAGTAACCAAATTCTACAACAACATTAAAAACACACATTTATGAAAAAACCCAAAGTCCACGATCTTCTGTGGGTGAAACACAAATCTTTGCACCATCTACATTTTCTGTGCGTCTTCTGCTCCCGCTTGTGGAGAAATCAGTGCTTTCTTGCAGTTGATAAGTTCCACATTCTTCATTGAAATCCATCCAGATTCTGCACCTGTTAAAACACAAACAAACCCAACATCCCCACAGGGACTGGAGGGTTCTTTCTCAATTCTGTTCCTTAAAACTGTATGAAGAAATGGAGATATCAACACCTTTGTTACAAACATGAAAAAACCTCAAGAACAGAACAATACATGTAGTAAAGAAAAAACTATCAACAAATAAAAATCAATTAGATAGTACACAATTAACATTATATATAAAATCACAATTGCCAAGTGCTATAATATCAAATTGTCATCCCAGAGTCTGCAGCAGCTGACAAACCTTAAAACAACAGAGATTTGGATGAAACATATCCGGATCATGTTCTTCCAAAACTCCCTTTGAGGCTCAGCTGTTCTATATGGTCAAATTGTCAAGCCAAAAGGACTTGAATACTTTTTGATGCAGAAAACACCTGGGTCAATCACACCATCCAAGTAGAGCCAGAGCTTGGCCAGAACTCGAACTCTAATTGTAGGACATCTTTTAACACATTATGAAACAAAAGTCTTAGAAATAACAGTTATGAATAAAAACATTATGATTAAAAATGTATCAAACTATCAAATAATTGAACCTGTCAAAATGATTTTTTTTCAAGACAAAAATTCTCTAAATACAACAAACCCTTTCTTCAGAAATCTGAAAATTTGAAGTATGAAATCTTGAACCAAAATCTGGACAATGAATTTGTAATGGAAGATGAGTTGCAGCTGCATAAAAGACTGGACAAAGAAAACACATGAGTAGTTAAAAAATCAAAACCACAGGATCCTGAAGAAACACATCTCGTAGTCAATCACCTAAAGAGACAATACCACATATGAAAATTAACTGTAAATACTATAAGAACACCTCAATACCTTAATGCCTTAATAATAATTCTTATCTATAAAACTTAACAATCATCACCATCCATACCATTATCTATAAAAATCCAAAAACAAAATTACAAACTCAATACCAACATTCCCTCTGACTGACATTTCTCAAATGCTTTGTTTTTAGAGACAATTTTGGTAGTTAAACCATTACTAATACTTCTATCTTTATACAGTGATTTCCATCTATATCATATTTGAAATAACATTGATTTGCATAATGTTCATCCTTCTTAGCATCTTGGAGAATGACTCAGTACTGCTACACTTTTTTTTTTTTTTTTTACGTTTTCTGACTGTTGTAAGAAATTGGAAAAATGCCGTTGAAATTTCTGCTGTAGTGTTGCACTCCCGCCGTCGGTGGCGCTGCTGCCCTCGGCGTTGTCACTGCCATGGCACCCTCGACGTCCGGCAGACGTCTCCGCCGCCATGGCTGGGTGCCGCGGGCCCCCCCCGGCGCGGGCGCGCCGCCGCCATGGCTGCGTTTGCAGGGAGATGAGGGGGCAGTGCCTTCTCACTCCCGTCCTTGCTGTGTCACCGTGGGGATGTGGGAAGAGACTCCCCCGCCGTGGCTGCGCCCCGCCTGCCGCGGCTCCAGCGCGGCACCTTCTGTCTCTCTGCCGATGCCCGCACCGGCTGAGCCCGCCTCAGGCTCGGTGTCGGCCGGCCCCGCTCCGCCTGGCCCCGCGCCCGCCGCCTCCGCGCTCTGCCCGAGCAGCTGGCCGGTGCTCTCTGCCACAGCCCGCTGCCTTAGTTCTGCCACCCCGTGTCTCGCTAGGGATGAGGGAGGGCTTTCTGTAACTTTATCTTTTGCCCACAGAGTCAATTGCTCTCAAATCGGACTTCTTTTTTTTTATCTTTTCCCCCTCTCAGAGAGGATATATGAAAGGAGCCGCGGTGCTCGTTCTCGGACGTTCTCTGTTTGTTCCCTTTCTCTCTCTTCGCGGCTTACCTCCAACCTCTGCAGGGTGCTCCATTCGCTTTTCTTCAGCGCGGCAGCAGATCCCTCTCCAGGTCCCGGCCCCGACCACGTCCACACCCGCTGTTCGGGCTTTTTGTGAACACCGGGGTCTTCGCTGCTCCAGCTCCCGTCGTGAACAGCACAATTTGGAGTACTGAAGACTTCTGCTCCGTTCACCTGATCCTCGTTCGCAAAAAGCGAATCTAGGATCCCAGTCCTGTCGCTACAAAGCGATTTGGACCTAATTCTTGTCGCGCGACACAAACCCTGCTCCCCGTTACCCTTAAAGTAACTTGGGAGCTTTTCGGAGCATCCTGGGTCCCTGTTCGAGGGCGCCACTCAAAGCCAGGGACCTCATAAATCAGAAGAGCTGGACAGGACAGAACGCACATCCAACCAATATATCAATGCTACGTTCTTCGTTTATTCGAGAGAAGATGGCAGTTTATATACACTTCCATATAGTTTACAGTTTACAAAGGCACTCTGATTGGCAAGCTAACATTGTTTACCTTTGCCTTAAGGTGGTCAGACTTTTCACACTACAGCTCTACTCTCATTCACACTCAGATAGCTCATTACTTTGTAGTTACCTTAACATAATTTCTAACTGCGCCACAACTAATTTCTTACTGCGTCAAAGGCTTGAAAGACTTCACCAAGGCCGCTTATCAGGGGCCTAGTCTGAGGGGTAGCTCAATTCTCACTCCAGACATAAATCATGCCCTCTCTCTCAGAAATTCTGTAACAACACTACTTAAGAGAATTGACACAGCATAACTTTCTAACATTACACATCTAATAGTCATTTTAACATTTGCGAAAAGCCAATAATAAAATATGCATTTTTCACACTTCCATCTCACTTGCTCAAACCTTCGACATGCATTTCCTTCTGTCTCATGTCTCTGTGTTTTCATGTACAGACAATGGCAGCAACATTCAGCAAACAGTGATATTTGCACGAGTCTCACCCCACAATCAGCTCTCCCTGAGGTACACATTGTGTTGTTCCGTCTCTGCATTATCCACCAGGTTGTACATACAACCTGGTCCCTGAGCAAAGACAATCCCATAAATGGGTTTGTCTGTACTCGAGGCAGAACTGATTCACACTGCCTTCCCTAACAAACCTCTGACATGTGCCACTGGGACTTTCTCTCCATCTACTATATTCAGGGAATCAGACTGGGCAGGACCTGCTTGATTGGTGGAACCTCGGCTGTTAACTAAGCAGGTGGTTTTGCCAGATTTTGAAAGACCTCCCAAGTTTTGAAATATCCCCCAGCCAATGCTTTCAAGGTGGTTTTTAACAGTCCATTGTACCTCTCCACTTTGACTGCAGCTGGTACATAGTAGGGCATATGGTACACCCACTCAATGCCATGTTCCCTAGCCCAGGGGTTGATAAGGCTATTCTTGAAATTAGTCCCATTGTCTGACTCAATCCTCTCAGGGGTACCATGCCTCCAAAGGACCTGCTTTTCAAGGCCCAGGATGGTGTTACAGGCTGTAGCATGAGACACAGTGGAGCTTTCCAACCGTCCCGTGGGCGTGTTTGGGGCAGTGTGATGTAGTCAATCTGCCAGGCCTCCCCATAGCTGTACTTGAACCACCGCTCACCATACCATAGGGGCTTCACCCGCTTGGCCTGTTTGATGGCAGCATATGTCTCACAGTCATGGATAAATGGATAACCTGAGAAATACTGTCCATGGTTAAATCCACCCCTTGGCCTTGTGCCCCCTTAGAGGTAGCGTCTCTACCCGGGTGTCCTGAGGCATTATGCACCCATCGAACGAGGAATAACCCTCCGCTGTGCTCCCAAACTAATAGTCTATCTTTGACACCCCTATCTGTGCAGCCTGATCTACCTGCCGATTGTTTTGCTGCTCTTCATCAGCTCTGCTTCTGGGGACACGGGCATCTCCATGGCGAACCTTCACAGGTAGTTTCTCTCCCCAGCTAGCGATGTCTTGCCATGCTGCAGCAGCCCAAATTGGTTTTCCTCTATGCTGCCAGTTAACCTCTTCCCATCTCTCCAGCCATCCCCACAGAGCATTGGCTAC
Organism: Chloebia gouldiae; assembly: GCA_003676055.1. NCBI lineage: Eukaryota > Metazoa > Chordata > Aves > Passeriformes > Passeridae > Chloebia > Chloebia gouldiae. The sequence continues at coordinate 10,824,240 of QUSF01000025.1, forward strand.
CATCCATGCATCAGTGTAGAGGTAGAGCTTTGGCCATTTCTCCGTTTCTACAATGTCCAGGTCCACTTGAGCGGCTTGGACTTCAGCAAGTTGACTTGATCCACCTTTACCTTCACTAGCTTGCAGCCTGTCCTGTGGGGCTCCATACAGCTGCTTTCCACTTCCGATTCATCCCTACGATGCGACAGAAACCGTCAGTGAATAGAGCATAACATGTTTCGTCTGCTGGCAGTTGGTTGTATGGTGCAGCTTCTTCAGCCTGTGTCACTGGTTCTTCTTCTTCATCTGTGACACCAAAACTTTCACCTTCGGGCCAATTTGTAATTACTTCCAAAAGCCCAGGGCGATTCAGTTTACCAATAGGGGTGCACTGCGTGATGAGAGCAATCCACTTGCTCCATGGTGGCATGGCAGGTGGAGGGAACCTCTCCCCTGAACATCCTCCCCAGCACCGGTAGTCAGGGTGCCAGGAGGAGTTGTGCTTCTGTACCAATCAGCTCTGAGGTGGCTTGGACTCCCTCGTAGGCGGCCAAGATTTCTTTCTCTGTTGGGTTGTAGTTAGCTTCAGGCCCTCTGTAGCTCCGACTCCAAAATCCCAGTGGTCAGCCTCGAGTCTCAAAGGCTCCAGGACAGACCATGGTTCCCGGCTGCAGACTAGAGCACGTTCTTCTCATCTGGTCCTGTCCTGACTGGGCCAAGAGCTACTGCATGAGCCATTTCCTGCTTTTTCTGGGCGAAAGCTTGCTGCTGCTCAGGGCCCCAATGGATATCATTCTTCTTGTGGGTAACCAGGTAAAGAGGGCTCACGATCTGACTGTACTCAGGAATATGCATTCTTCAAAAAGCCCTATTATAGTGCCTATGAAAGCTTGTGTTTCCTTCTTGTTGGTTGGTGGGGACATAGCTGTGATCTTGTTGAGGACATCTGTAGGCATCTGATGCTCTCCATCTTGCCACTTCACTCCCAGGAGCTGGGTCTCTAAGCAGGTCCCTTCACTTTAATCTTCTTGATGGCGAAAGCAGCTTCCAGGAGGATTCCGATGATTTTCTCTCCTTTCTCGATCACTTCTGCTGCTGTCTTCCCCCACACAGTGATATATATCATCAATATACTGTAGATGTTCTGGAGCATCATGCCTTCCTAGTGCAGTCTGGATCAGTCCATGGCAGATGGTAGAACTGTGCTTCCATCCCTGGGGCAGTTGGTTCCAGGTATACTGCACTCCCCTCCACGTAAAGGCAAACTGGGGCCTGCATTCTGTTGCCAGAAGAATGGAGAAAAATGCATTGGCAATATCCATAGTGGCGTACCACTTTGCTGCCTTGGACTCAAGCTGGTCCTGGAGCTCTAACACGTCTGGCACAGCAACGCTCAATGGTGGAGTCACTTCATTCAATGCACGGTAGTCCACTGTCAATCTCCATTCTCCTTCAAAGTAACGCACAGGCCAAATGGGGCTGTTGAAGGGTGAGTGGGTTTTGATGACCACCCCTTGCCTCTGCAGCTCTCAGATCATCTTGTGGTTGGAAGCCACAGCATCTCCAGTTGTTCTGTACTGTTGGCGATGCACTTTTGAAGCGGCAATTTGGTACCTGTTGCTCTTCTCCCTTCAGAAGTCCTACTCTAGATGGATTCTCAGACACTCCAGGCAAGGTGTTCAGTTGCCAGATGCCCTCTGTCACTACAGCTGCTATTCCAAATGCCTACCTGAGTGTCCTTTTGGGTCTTTAAAATCCCCCCTTCGGAGGTTATCTAGGTCCAAAATGCATGGGGCCTCTGGGCCAGTCACAATAGGCTGTTTCTTCCACTCATTTCC
>QUSF01000026.1:7794-19899 GCA_003676055.1 Chloebia gouldiae
GCATTCCCAGAGGAGCAGCTTTCTTCCCCCTGCATTCCCAGAGGAGCCCAGGCCCATCTCCCCCAGCCCTGGAGCTCCAGAGGAAAACTCCCCCCTTGTGCAGGATCCCTGCTCCAGCAGAAGCACAGCTGGCACTGCAGGAGGGCTGAGCCACCTCCCTGACCCACGGCCTGACAGGGCTGCTCTGCCTCTGCCACTGCTGTTTTGTACTACTGCATTTGTATTTTAATTTTATTTTTTTTTCCTAATAAAGACCTGTTATTCCTATTCCCATATCTTTGCCTGAGAGCCCCTTAATTTCAAACTGATAATAATTCAGAGGGAGGGATTTGCATTTTCCATTTCAGGGGAGGCTCCTGCCTTCCTTAGCAGACACTTGGCTTTTCAAACCAAGACACCAGGGCTGCTGTCACAGCTTTCTGTGGCCTTTCTGCTGCTGCTGAGTCTCTGCAGGAACAACCCCGTGTCAGAAACCTCCTGCTGTGCCTCAGACTAAATGAGAGATGTCACCAACCTCCTGCCCGTCCCCACCCCTGCCTCTCACACGCAGCCTCGTGCTCACATTTCCTATTTGCGCCAGTAAGGACTGGGATATTTCTCACACTTCCATCTCTCCGTGTTGGAGCTCCCAGCTGTCTGACAGCTTTCACAAAGCTGCTTTTCACTCCCCAGGGAGCAGCCCCAGTTTGTAGTGTCACACTCAGGAGTGCACTGACCTGGCCCTGCCACGGTGACATTGATGGATCTCTTCTTTTGCTGCAGTTGCTGCTTTCTCTTCCCTTTCTTCTGTCCACTGTGAAGGGAACAAGTGAAAAATTGGCTTCCTCAGGGTGAGGGACAATCAGCCTGTGGAATTTCCTGGTGGTTAGCTCAGCTCAAACTCCATACTGTGTCTGGACCTGGGACTAAAAGGACTTTTAGCCTGTCCTGACATCCTCCCTAAACACTCCGGCTGCTGGGGGAGCTGCACAACCTCATCAGCTCCAAGGGGAATTACAAACCTTCTAAAACATCTGAATATTCAGTATTTTGTCCCAAAACTACTTTAATGAAAAGAATCTACCTGTGACAGAAAGCACAGCAGAGGGGCCATGTGCCTGACCCCTGCCTTGGGAAGGATGGTTTGGAAATGCAGGGAAAGTTCTGGTGTGGTTTCCACCTCCAGCCTGGGCAATTCCTCCCCAAAGGCATCAGTTACCTCCAAGGGATGATGACATTCCAGGTACTGGGATAGAAGGAATTTGATCCTGGCCACCTCTTCAAATCACACAGATAAAGAACCAGAACAACTTTTTCACCAAGATAAATTTAAACTAAAAAGAAAAAGTGCTAACAAGCCTTTTCATTAGCATTTTCAAGATTCATTACCATGAATCTTGCTCTGAAAAAGGAAAGCATTATGTAATTGTAAATTATTTTTAGACAATGAACTGCTGGTTCTTAACATGTAATTTTTCCTGTCTGAAGAATAATGCAGACTTTTTTTTTCTAGTTTTCCAAAATAAATCCTACCCCAAAAGTGAAAGCCAAAGCTGGTTAAGATGCACTGTCAGAGAGGAGAGGGACTGTGCCTGATTCATTTAAATTATTTTCATTTACCCTCCGCGTTCTAAGAGCTGAGGTGGAGAATCATTGGGATGATGGGAAAAAAACCTCCTGTGATATCCTGGAGACAACAACAAAACTTTTCCTCAGCTACTCCCATTTTAGCTGCTTTTCTTTTATTGGCCCAACTCAGTTTTGGGAAGGATTGTTCCCTGTGAGGGTGCTGAGCCCTGGCACAGGTGCCCAGAGCAGCTGTGGCTGCCCCTGGATCCCTGGCAGTGCCCAAGGCCAGGCTGGACAGGGCTGGGAGCACCTGGGACAGTGGAAGGGGTCCCTGCCATGGCAGGGGTGGCACTGGGTGGGCTTTAAAATCCCTGCACCTGAACCATCCTGGGATTCTCTGACAGTTCCAGTTTTAGCAGGGGGAACCTCTTGGTGGGGCTTTTTCTTTTATCCACAATTAACCAGGACTGTGTGGCCACAGATGCTTCATTTAAAGCCCAGATAATACTGAGAGAAGTCTTGGAGATATCTGAAATCATTCCTTCAGTTTGCTCTTCCTTAAGCAGCTGCTGTCACCCACACAGGGTGGGATGGGATTTTTATCCTTCAGACCTGCACCTGCCTATCCCATACCTTTAAATTGTGTTTTTCTCCTTCATCAGGAATATGCCAGGACCTCCCCAAGAGTGGTGGCTGTCACAACACCCAGGAGCTGCCTGTCCTGGCTCCCCCAGCTCTGGTGGAGCAGTTCTGCAGCAGCTCCAGGAGCAGGAAGTGTGGCAGGCACATTCTTCTCTCTCTTAGGATTTTTTCACACAGAGAGAAGAAAGAGAAAACAATTTCTATTTCTGCTCCTTGTTTTTCCCATGTGGAATGTGTTGGAGAATTGTTTACCTGGGGTGATGGCTTGGTTGGATTCTGGTGAGGATTTTTTGAGCCTGATGGTCAATCCAATCCACCTGGGGCTGGATTCTCTCAAGAGGGTCACGAGTTATGAGTTGGTTAGATATGATAGTTAGAACAAGTAGGTTTGTAGTTTTAGTATCTCTTTTAATTAATATATTAATGTATTATAGTACAGTTATAATAAAGAAATCACTCAGCCTTCTCAACTGGAGTCAGACATCAACATTTCTTCCCACCAGGTTCACCTGCATTTCCAATAAGGAAGGGTTTCCTCCTGTCTGAGGTTTGCTCCAGGATCCCAGCTCTTCCCTGCAGCACTGTGGGGTTTAGGTGGTGGAAGCTGCTACCTATTTCCCAATAAACATGGAAAAGCCTGTGGAAAATCTGCCTGGTGAGGCATTCAGGCAAAGCAGTCAAGAGCACACAGCCCACTCACCACGGCCTGCTCAGCCAAGAAGGGCCTTTTGTGTGATAAATTCCAGCCAAGGTTTATTCCAGCACGTTGAAGGGACAAAAGATGTGGCTGTGTGCTCTGTACAAGGTTAAGTATGGGGTCAGTGGCCAAAGGTGTGAGGGCACGGGGGTGGCACAAAGGGCACTGCCCTACAGAGAGAATGGGGCCAGCCACCCATGGGGAAACAGGGAAAGGAAAAACCATGAGGATTTGGGACATATGGGGAACACAAACTGGGGTGGATCAGTGGTGAGAGGCTCTTTTCTTTCAGCCTATGTGGAGACTCTGGTTTATTCTTCCAGGGCAAGGCCCTAAGGATTTCCCTGAGGGGTTCAAAGGATTCCACGCTTCCCCCGCAGGAATCGCTGCCGGGAGCGATGAGGAACCGAGTCCTGCTTGGAGGCTTGGAGCAGGATCAAGTCTGCTCCTCAGCTGGCATTTGAGGCGTTTGCAAACCAGGGAAAACAGCAGATGCAAACAGAGCAGCTCAGTCTGTAGCCCGGGGTGGGAGGGATATTTCTGTTCATTTAATAAGTGGCTGCTTGGTCAGCTCTAAATGAGGAGCCAGGTCTGTTTTTCAGGTGTGTGCTGTTGGTGTTCAGAAAATCATCTGCACTTTAGCTGAACATTGCTGGAGATCTCCTCTGTCAATTGCCATAACTCCTGGGTGTCTATGAGGGGCGTTTGCCCCTGCCAGAACGAATAAAATAATTGAGAAAAATGCAAATAGTTGGGTCTTACGTTAGCAAAAAAAATATTGTCAGCTCCAAAAGGATTAGGTTCTTGATGTCTCTTCAAAAACTTTATGTGTTTCACCTTGTGATTGAAAAGGAAGAGGAAGGAATGTTTGCAATATGGAAGTTATTGTTCCATGTCAGGAGCACTCCCTGTGTCCTCCCTGCACAGCCAACCCTGACTGAGACCCTGGAGATTCAACTTTGGGAGAGTTTCACTGTCTGCCCTGACATTTTACACTTCCCTGTCCAGATCCACAGCTTCAGTTTGAAACTGAAAGAAATCTTTTAGGCTTAGCCTTTGTGTGTTTTTGGCGTCCCCCAAAAGCCATCACTGCAGCTGGAAAAGCTGCACTCAGACCCCTGTCTCAATCCTTCTGTGCTTGCACAAATTCTGCACCCCTGGAGTGTTTTATTGAATGAAATATCTGATCCTCGTGCTTTAGAACCTCATTTACATTCACTTTTGTGCTTGTGTGGCACTTACATGAAATTCCGAGAGTTCTCAAGCAAATGACTGTTGGTACTTAAATGCAGAATATGCTTTTTAAACATATCATTAAACCCAAGATATCTCCACCAAGTGCACTGAAATCCATGTGCCCAAATTCAAGGCTAAATCCCTGCCACGTTTTAAGTCTGTGTTAAAACCAATTTTTAATTAAAAGTATGAGATTTTTTTTTCCCCTGGTTTGTTCTGGGCATGCTTATCTTGCATAAAAGGTGAAATTTTGGGAGTGTTTCCTCAGTATAATTTTCAAGTGGGGGATCAGATTTCCTCTTAACTCTTTTCTGTTTCTGGCCAACCACAGCTGAACATCTGTTTATTTCCCAGGAAAAATGTCAAACAACAATACAAGGTTGTAAATGGAGCGAGCATCTGATGGAACAAATTCTTGTACACTGGGAATTTTCTCCTGACAGTTCAGAGCTCTGCATCAAAGTCACATCTCCTGAAAATGAACATCAAAGTAACTCAGCTCCTTAGGGTGGTGTTGCAGCAAAGTCTGCAACATCTCTATAAATTAAAAAGGAATTACTGCTATCAACTTTATATTGACTGTATCACCATTCTGTTGTACAGGATGCAACCCAATGGAGAGAAGTGATGAAGGAATTAAAAAGAAATCTATTTTAAAAACAAATTACATTGGTTTGACTTTCCTATTGTGATATTTAAGAAGGAGTCAAACCACTGTAAATATTTTCCTTTGAGGAAAATACAGAGTGCACAGCATGGTTCTGAAGGCAATAAAACAGGACATGATCAGCCCTGGACAGGGTTTTATTTAGGGAGACAAAATCCTCAGTCAGGGAGTTCATGTAACAATGACAAATCTCATCAGAGGCCAACGAGCAGAATTTGCGTCTCTGTGGTTACGATGAGCCAACAATATTTTTAACAGATTTTGATCATCCTGGAGAAGAGTTCAAGATCTCTGGGAGTCCTGAGGACATCTCACAAATGATTGCAATGTGTGTGTTTTACATCTAATAATAGTCATGTGTACAGAAATGAAATCACTGGGGCTTTTATACATGGCTCACATGTAAAAATGAGTGACTTTGAAGAGGTGACTTTTTATTTGTTTAAAAACTGCTGCTGATATGGAGTTTATGTGGTTTCTTTTCCTGAAATAGGTGATTCTTGCATATTTTTTTTGTTGAGCTTCATCAATAACCAAGTTATCCATCAGTCCTGGTGGAGATTCTCATCCCTAGGTCAGCAAGATCCTCTCAGCTCAGACTTATCACCTCCCAGTCACAGCCTTGATTTGGGCACTTTTGGAACCTTGCACTTATTTTATGATTTGAAAACCAATTTCAAACTGTAAACAGAAGCATGAGTCATTTTATAGGCACTTTCTCCAAAAAATGCTTACCCAGGGTTTTTAAATGCTCTCTAGTTTATGCTTCTGTTTCCTGGAGATATTTAGAGAAGTAATTATAACTGGGAAGATACAAAGCTCCAACTTTTATTAATAATGCACAAACTCGTGACATCCAACAGCCTGTACACAGTTAGAGCATCCAAATGCTCCAAAGGACTCCATGGATTTTACATTTGATATTATTTTCTTGGAAGCTTTAATAGTCTGGATTTTCAAGTCAAAGTCAAGTCAATCAAGTTGTCTGAATTTATTGTTTAAACTCAGATAAAAATATTAACAAATGTGAGGATTTGGCATGAACTAAAATTTCATTTTTCTTCCCTATTTTGTATATGTTTATACATTTTTCTGTTGAATACGTGCCTTGAATCACGTTTTCTAGTCTATCTGCTAAAATAAAACCTTCATGATGGATGCAGCACCAGCCCTTCCTCTGACTGTAGCTACCCTCATTGGAATTTCTGATCACACCCAAATCCACCTCCTCTACTGAGATTTCCCAGCCCAGCAGATGGAAAAGTCTATTGAATAATACTAAGTACTCTTACAAAAGAGACAAACCCAACTGAAACCTGACTTTTTGGACTTGCAGCCTTTAAAAGACAGTGAGGAATGTGGAGGATGTTTTGCCTACATAACTTTTGGGAGCTTTTTTTTTTTTGCTTTTCATCAGCAACATGCACAGTCTGACACATGATAAAATGGTGAGGGAGTCCACCAGGAAATCATTTCAGTGCTTTTTCTGAGTGTTGCAAATGCCTTTAGTGGCTGGAAAGAAACTTCTTTCATTGAAAGGATCTTTCTGTTTCCATGAATTTCTGTGCAGCAGCCAGCTCGCTTTGCTGGGCTCTGTGTCCACAGGGATGTGCCCACACAAAGTCATGGGAGAAACCATGCCCTGGAAAAGCAATCAGAAGAATTCTTTCCCAACCTTAGGTGGTTATTTTTTCCCAAATAAACACAAAAAGAGGCAATGCATTATGCTTTTGTTCCTCTTGTTAAAGGCAATTCTTGTGATTTTTCAGTTCAGATTTGCCTGGATAAAATATTCAAAATAAGCCACATTATCCATAATCCCTTCTGGCCTAATTCCACTCCGAGTTTACTGATGATGCAAGCTGACATTCCCAGTAACTGAGGACTAAGTTTAGCCTCCAAACATGCATGTTGCACTCGGCTTGAGCAGTGTTCCCTGCAGACACGGATCTGCCCTGACTCACAGGGACGGAATCCGCTCATCTCCAGATGAGCAGCGCCTTCCACCGTGCTGGGGCAAAGCAGATCCTCCGTGGCAGCACCCCCAGGCCATGGGGCACATCCCTGTGTCCATCCTTGTCCCAAACCCTGGGGCACATCCCTGTGTCCATCCTTGTCCAAAATCCTGGGGCACATCCCCGTGTCCATCCTTGTCCCAAACCCTGGGGCACATCCCCGTGTCCATCCTTGTCCCAAATCCTGGGGCACATCCCTGTGTCCATCCTTGTCCAAAATCCTGGGGCACATCCCCGTGTCCATCCTTGTCCCAAATCCTGGGGCACATCCCCGTGTCCATCCTTGTCCCAAATCCTGGGGCACATCCCTGTGTCCATCCTTGTCCCAAATCCTGGGGCACATCCCTGTGTCCACCCTTGTCCCCGTGCCTTGGCTCTGCAGGTGTCTGTCTGGCCCAGCCCTTCTCTTGAACCACTAAAAACCATCCACCTTCTGCACAGGTAAATCCCATAGGGTGGGAAAATGTGGGAAAGCTGATGCAGAAATATTGGCCCAAATAAAACCTGCACCTGAGGTGTGAGGGAATATTTTCACCTTGATTTAATTTTAGGCAGGAAAACAGGGATTTTTCATGTCTGACCATTGCACCCCAACACAATGCAAACCCCTAAAGATAGGCAAAAATTTAGATCCAGAACATTGTTCCCTGTTTATTTTGGTTTGAATAGAAATCTCCATCCTTTCTCGCCACCTTCACTGGGGGACATTTCCCTGCATTTCTGCAGAGCCACCACGGCCCTGGTGTCGCTGGTCCCTGCTCAGGTCTGTCCCTCTCTGCTCCCCACTGCTGTTCCTGCTCTTTGGCAGCACTCAGAACCACGGGATTCCTGGATCTTGGGGACCAGTGTGTCCCCTTTAGGGAAAATGGGACTAATTCCCAGCTTTCACATCATGCTTTCCATACCTTATTTGGTGCTTTTTTGTGCTAATAGATAATGAGAGGGACACATGCAAAAACTACAGAGTTTTCCCAACTGGCTGGTGCAGAGGGAGACCTGGAGCTCCAAAATTCCTGTAACTCACCCCAGAGGTCAAGCAGCTCTGCTGCCTTTTGTTTTCCTTCTTGCAAAACATCTTTATTCCTATTTGCAGACTAAAAGTGACGAGTTATTGACTGCAAAAAAGCCAGTGGCTGGAATAGTAAATAAATCTTGCCTGCCACAGTGCTGCCTCTGCAGCGAGAAACTGGAGCTGACACGTCTCTCATTACTCTGTGTTGTTTCCTGTATAATTTATGACTCTCCATTGCATGTGTTTGGAGTTGTAAATGTGATCTGCAGCTGCAGCTGACATCAGGCATGCAAAGGACAGCTCCCAATAATGCTGTTAGTCCTTTATGGGCAGAGTTACAGTAAATAACACTTAATGTGAAATATGTAGAGCCATAACAAACATGACAGTGGCTAAGGTTGCTTCTGCTGAGGATGCTGAGATTGTTTGCAAGGAAGGGAAGGAGCTGCATCAAGGCCAGGGCCCACAGGTTCTTTGCAGACTCCTCCCTTCTTGTTGCTGAGGTAAAACACTACAAGAAATGTGTTTTGATACTTCTGTTACAATAAACCCTAAGAGCTCTGTGTGGATAAAATAATATCTGGTCTTCTGTCCAGGAAGGCAGCTCCAGGTGATCCAAGGAAATTGATCCCAGGGAATGTGGATGTTTCTCATGCACTGCTGAGTATTTTCACCAGATTCTGAGACTGGCCTCTCCATCCTCCCTGTCTGCCTAAAGCCAAACAGGAGCACTAAAAACAGCCTCACTTCTTCTCTTAGTGTACTCTTGTGGATGGAATTCTGTGCGGTACCAGCCACTGTAGGTTTCTGAACTGGAGAAACCACTGCAGAAACAGCTCTGTTATTTCCCTTCTTGTATTGCTGACTGTGATCAATTTTCACACTTAAAGCAGAACTAAAATGCTGCTTTTTAATTCCAGGAAACCATTGTAGGTAAATTCTGCTTTAAATTACACTCACCTGACCCTACAGAAACTCAAGGGCTGATCTTGCATTTTCTCATATTAGGAAGAAATCCTTTATTCAGAGGATAGTGAGGCCCTGGCAGAGTTTCCTAGGAAATGTATTGGCTATCAGCTGCATGGCTCCACAATTTGGGACTTCCTGATTATTGGAGTTTCCTTTCTTCCTGACAAAGAAGAAGAATTGGAAACCAGCCCTAAACACAAACAACTGGAAAGTTTCAGGATCAAATATCAATTTATCTCCAGAAGTTCATCTCCCTGTTTGGGCTCTCTCCAACCAGCTCACCACAGCAGCGGGGAGCTTGGAAAACACAGAGCATCTTAATTTTAAGTTTTTCTCCTGCTCTGATTAAGCTGTGAAAAGAAACAGGCGAATGTAAAGAGATCCACCCACTCCAGGCACATTAATTACAGGGACTGAAAGTCAGCCAATAATGAAGGTAAGACAGAAATTGAGTGCGTTAACAACTGAACAATGGCCATTGTTCTCTCGTTTACCCACAGCTGCAGGTGTGTACAGCACAGCCTTTGTTTTCCCGGGGGCTAATTTGAGTGTTCTGACATTGCCAGGGAGAATTCCTTTATCCACGAACATCGTGCTGCCAGCCCTGTCCTAGGCACACGCAGAGCTTCAGCCTCTCTGCACATTTTTTTTTTTTTTGTGTCACGCCCAAATAAACAGATGAAAACCTGTTTGTTTGCCCTCCTTCAAGGACATCGGGTTATTCAGGATGAGAGTTGTGGCACAAAAGCTAAAATAAATATAAATTAGGGCATTGAGACTGTCCACCTCATACTGCAGTGACATTTTTTCTGTCTAAATAAAATAGGATGTGTAAAAGGGTCAAACTTAAGAAAAACATCTTATTTCTGGTGTTAACCAGGCAAGGGCCTGCCCATACACAGCTGAATGCTACAGGGCCAAATAAAGACACACATTTGGCCTCTTTCCCATTCTCCCCATAATTAATAACTCACTTTTACTTCACTAATTTGTTATTACTTCATTAATTCGATTATACATAGAATAGCTTTTGGGTGTGGTGTTGCCTGTCCCTTAAAATAAAATAAAATGTAAATACAATTTTTTTCTCTGGGTTCTCCTATCTCAGTTATTCATCTGCTACAAATATTACTTTTAGTAATGACAAGGTGGCAGCAACAAAGATCATGAACTCAGTCATAGTTTGCATTTGGATTAATGTAAAACCAGAAGTGAGAAAATTATTGGATATTAATTCCAAAGGATTGGGCATTCCCAAGCCCCTGTTGATTACACCCACATTTCTGGCAATGGAAACCCAGTTTTTTTTTTTTTAATTTTAAGCCCTTTGCCACCAATACTTTAATTATTCTTCCCTTCAATATTTCATTCCTCTGTTTATCCTTAATATCAGAGAATTCTAGGATGGTTGGGGTTGGAAGGGACCATAAATCTCATCCAGTACCACCCCTGCCATGGCTGCTCCAAGCCCCATCCAACCTGGCCTTGGACATTTCCAGGGACACAACAATTATTTATTCCTTAAACCAGTCAATTGCTGAAGTTTAAGATGTGCAATAACTTTTAGAAAACATTTTTGAGTCCAAAAACAAAACCTTTGTGTGCTTGAGAGGGTTTTTTCCCACAGTACCATTTTTCCCCTACAGACAAAACTGACACAAACAAAGCACTGAAAAGAGGAAAAAAAAAAAAAAGAATTGCTCTTTCGATGAGTAAAAAGTTTTGTCAAAAACATACTTGCTTCTAAATTAGTATTATTTTCAGAAAGCTTCTCTAGGCTTCAAAACAGAGTTTCCTTCAGATGAAAAATGTGGGTTTTTTCTTAAGATGAAAACGGCGCTGAAAAGGTTTTTGTTTGAAGTTACATTCAAGGAGTTGCATTTTTTTCAGCTACCAAATATTCATAAAAAAAGTCAGCCTGAGGATTTTGTTTTCCAATTAAAAGCAGACATTTTTCAATGGACAATTTTTGAAGATGAAAAGTCTTCAGGAACTTAATCACAGCCTTAAGTGTTCAGAACTTAATTCTAACACATCTCTATCCAGATCTGGCAGTGATTTAATGACAGTGCACTATTTTGGCATGCTAATAATGATTTTTATATTAATAATGTAATTTCTTGTTTCTTTAATTTTTACTTAATTCTTAAAACCCTTCTTATAGAAACAAATGCGAATAACAAACTTCCCCCTTTTTTTGTATATCTGCAAAGTTCCATTAAATAGAGGATCTGGACATCTAATAACACACATTATACTCATATTTTTATGAGAAAAGAAATTTTCACTGTCTTCCCCATGGAGACAGGAAATTGGGAACAGAAGTTTAATTCCAGTTAAACTCTAATTAATTTTAAATATCTTGGTGTTTAGGTACAACACAATCCCCCAAAGCTGCAGGTAGGATAAGTGGGGCCTCTTCCTGGGAATGTTTTGCTCTCCTCCAGACACAAATCTCTTAGGATCCCTTTCCTTTCCCATTTGCTACTCTGGGAACAAAGTGTATCTCATCAAAGTTGGATGAGTCTGTGCCGAAAAGATTCCCAGGGGGAGGAGGAGGAAAACATTTTGTCAGAGGAAAAACTGGCAGTTGTGTCGTATACTCCAGACAAGGCCTTGGTGGTCAATACCTGCTGATTTATCAATAAAATGTATTATATAGAGCTTTATCCTTCTTATTACTGTGAAATATCTTTATTTGGTTTAAGAAGGATTTGGTAAAGGGAGATTTCCTTAGAGAGTTTTTTTTTCCAGCACACAAGGACAGGAGCAGCTTTTAGGTGGGTGTAGAGATTGAACAGGGGCCTGAAAAGCCCTTTTGAATTCACAGCCTGTCCAGGGGACACTTCTGCCACCAAAGGCCATCCCACAGCAGAGACTTCTTCACATTGCCATGGTGAGGGGCAGAAAAATGCCTCTGGCAGAGGGAAGCAGCCCGAGAACTTTGCTGGCTGGAGCTCACATGAGCTGAGAAGTTGGGCAGGTTCATCTTCATTATTCCAAGGAATCCTAAATTTGGAAAGCTCCAGCAGCAGGGACCAAACACCTCGTGTCACCTGAGCAGCACAGGGCCAGCAGCACTGCTGAGCTGGGAGCTCTGAGGATTTACACCAGGAGGAGTGAGATCTGAGGATTTACATAAGGAGTAGTGGGGTTTGAGGATTTACACCAGGAGCAGTGAGATCTGAGGATTTACACCAGGAGCAGTGAGCTCTGAGGATTTACACCAGGAGCAGTGAGATCTGAGGATTTACATAAGGAGTAGTGGGGTTTGAGGATTTACACCAGGAGCAGTGGGGTCTGAGGATTTACACCAGGA
>QUSF01000026.1:19909-32440 GCA_003676055.1 Chloebia gouldiae
ACACCAGGAGCAGTGGGGTCTGAGGATTTACACCAGGAGCAGTGGGGCCATGAGGATTTACACCAGAAGTAGTGGGGCTATGAGGATTTACACCAGGAGCAGTGGGCTATGAGGATTTACACCAGAAGTAGTGGGGCTATGAGGATTTACACCAGGAGCAGCGAGGCTCTGAGGATTTACACCAGGAGCAGTGGGCTATGAGGATTTACACCAAAAGTGGGGCTCTGAGGACTTACACCAGGAGCAGTGAGATCTGAGGATTTACACCAGGAGCAGTGGGCTCTGAGGACTTACACCAGGAGCAGTGGGGTCTGAGGATTTACACCAGGAGCAGTGGGGCTACGAGGATTTACACCAGGCACTGCAGGCTTTGAGCCACAGCATTTCTTTGGCTGTCCATCTCTAGCATCCATTTAGTTTGTAACTCACATCCTAAAATCCACTGTTCCTTTCCCAGATATAAAGTGGCCTGGAAAATTCAACTTTCCAGAGGCAGGGTGGGTTTGTGGCTTCTTTTGAGCAGCAGTGCCAGGAGCTCAGGTTCATTTTAGGTGAAATTCATCCTGCAAGGAGGAGATTGCTGCAGAGTGTGAGGAGATTTGCAAAGCTCATCGCTCCCCTGCTGCCTCCAGCCTGTGGGTTCCTGGGTGAAAGGCTGCTCCCCTGAGGACAGGGACATCCAGGCATCTTCTTTAACAGGGACATCAGAAAAACTTCTTTCCCCAAGTCTCCAGACTCTCTCTGAGCTCTGTGGTTCACCCTGCTCAAAAAACGAAATTAGTCATCGGAGGATGATATTCCTGTATGTGCCCCAGGGATGCTGCACTCAAGTGCTCAGTCTGACATTAGGCCTGCATGAGTTAATTAAAAAATAATTATTTTTTCTTCTCCTTTTCTGGTTGTTTCCAGTCAGGCAAATATGCTGAAATCACAAAACCAGCAAAGGGATTGCTTTAACTAGGAGATGGGGTATGAATTCAGCATATTTTCTGCATAGAAATATGACATTTGTATGGAAATGACCCATTTTCTTGAACAGGCAGCTATACATCACAGAAGCTTCACTGTAACGTTTATGCAAAAGAGATTGGGAAGCACTTTTCCATAAAGTACTGATTTCCCCCAGATGAAATAATAAGGCAAAGCACAATCCAGAAGCTCAGGAGAACCATTTCACTCAATGTCATATTTTCTGGGTGTTTGTTTTGATTTCCACGGTGATTTCATGTTTGTCTGTCTTCTCCCTGGAGGAAGTGCAGGGCTTAGGAAGGAATAATCCATTGTCCCTTTTTTCTTTCTTAATCACATCCCAGCTTCCAAACGATGGCAGAAGGGCAGCAGGACCAGGACAGGCTGGGAATGGTCAGGGTGGAGGCACAAGGAGATTTTTTTGCAGGATCAGACAAGGGTTCTGCCACAGGGAGGCAAAACCTCCCTGACAAATCCACGCTCCCATGACCTACATCTCTTGGAATATTTGCACAGGGCATGTGGCAATTCAGCAGTCAGGCAGCACTCCTGGGCACACAGCTCAAGGAATGCTGAGGGATCAGTACTCTGCAGTTTTCCTTCCAAATGCAGCGTGTTATGGTCTGGTATTCCCAGGGCTGAGCCACTTCTGGCTCTGCTCAGAGCCAAACTCAGAGTTAGGATCAGCAACACAAAATGAAAGCCAACACCAACTCCAACGCATCCATAGAAAGGTGCTATAACCATAGAATACATAACTAGCAAATCATTTTTAGGCTGCTTTTATTACAAAATTACAATTTGAATTAATAGTTGCACAACTACAAGATTGTTTTTTATGCCAGTGCTGAATGAAACGCTCTGACCTCATTCAACCCCACCGAAGTCAAGTGCAAAATTCACCCTGATATGAATGAGAAATTCTTTGAGCTTATAATGAATTAAGGTATAGCTCGTTCTGATGATGAATTGAGATTATTTAAAATAAATTAGAACAGAAAAGACACATCCCAAACTAGATGTTCACTGAGCTCAGATTCTTGATTTACAGCCCAACATCCTGACCCTAAATGGAAATCCATACATCACTGAGGCAACATAATCAAACTTCAGATATCTTAACTTTAGAGCAGGAATTTTTTTTTCCCTGTTCAAGCCAGTTGCTGGGAAATGAACAGCAACCAGAGTAATTAGCAGTGCAGGTATTTCACCATCAGAACTCTGAGAACATGGCAGAGGTTTCCAATGCACACTCAACAACCCCTTTCCTTTGCCTATAAAACCAGCCCTGAGTCATTTTGGCCACCACTTTATTTCACAAATGTGGAACAGCTCTGGAGCAACTCATGATTTACTGGAAGTCCTCTGGAAGAGTAAAAACCTTCCAGGCTTGTGCTCAGGCACTAAGCACCACTCCTTTCAAAACAGAAAAGAAAATTTGTCATTTGTGCCAATATGACATTAATGGAAGCAGCTTCTTTTTGGGGGAGTGTTACAGAAAAGGTCACGCCGTGGAGATGTGATTTCCCCTAGTTGCATGACTATTTATATAGAGAAATAGAAATTCATATAAATGTATACATTTCTATAGATACACATTTTGTACACTGTAGGCATATACATACATACATACATATATACACAGGGTGTTATATACACATCCAGATTTGTATATACATATATATAAATATATATACACACGCAGATGCACACACAGCTTGCTTTGGAGCCAGCTAGAGTTATAAATTCTCCCTCCCCCACAGAGCCAAGATGATCCGAGCTGCCTCTGCTCAACACCCCACGGTTGTCTCTCCAGCCCAGAATTAAATATAATCCTCATTATTCTGCCTCTCTGGTGCCTGAGAAACTTGGCAACCTCTCTGGGTGACTGGAGATGCAGCAGTTCCTCCTGCCTTGCCTCTCCTAACCTATTCTAGGAGATGCAATATGCTGCTAAGATTAAGTGTCCAAAATGCTAATATGTCTGAGAAGTGCCTCCACTGACCTACATCGGGAATGTAGGTCGGAAAGGAGCTATTTTTAACCCAAATGCCAAGATTTTAATTACAATCCAAAGCAAGCCACATTCCCGAACCTCCCAGAAGTTTGCAAAGCTCGAATTTTACACTTCAATAGTGTAATTATAGGTACCTACTCAGATATACACACAGTATACACAGCACATACTCAGTGTTTCCGTGACGCGCGAGGCGCTCGCTCCTGCTTGGAGCCGACAGCAATTTTAATTTTAATTTTAATTTTGGGAAGGTCTCCTCCTTCTCCCTGATGCGTACCTGTTAGAGATCCTTCTTATCAGGGCTTTGTGCTCTGAAGGCTTGCACAGACTCTGGTTGGCAAAGGCCTGTGACACCACCACGGCCAACCTGGCCAGGCTGCCAGCAAGCTGAGGGCACTCCAGGCGGGGCACAGGGAGGTCTCGAGGTGCAGAACACCACTCTACAGAAAAACCCAACAGAGAGAACCGTGTTTTCAGGTGGTCTCCACTCCAGGCACAAACAGAGGGCTCAGCCCAAGGAGGATCTGTGCATGCAGACAGCTAAAAGAAATTTTGGGGATGCCGGTGACCTGCAGGCTGGTGAGAGTTTGGGCTAAAGGCAGGAAAAATAGGATGTGGGAGCTGTTTGTTACCTGCTCTAAAACAAGGGTTTTCATGTAGTTATTGGATGTCTCGAAGCCAGTGAGAAGCACTTGATTTCAGGTGCCATTCTCACTGTCAGCCTTGGCAAAATTCCCACTTGTCACACCTTAACCATTGCCATTCCTTCCATCAGCCTCCCTGGCTGCAGTGCCACAGCCCCCCACTGCTAACAGGAGCAATACATATACATGTATTTATCTACATAAACTGGCTCCATCCACAACTCTTCATTGGTTTAAAACTGAAGGGGAGAATTAAGCATGGACTGAACAATTACTCTCTGCCTTAAACAGTGCCTCGACTCCTCCTCAGGACTCCTCAGGGCTGTGACTTGCCTTTTTTTTTGAAGAAAACACTGACATTAACTGGATCTAAAAAAGACTTTTTACTTGCCATATTTCTTTGCTTGCCAACACTATCCACTTTCCAAAGCAGCCAGGTTTTTGGATCACTGCAAGAAAACATAACAGAAGTGATGCCACAGGAAATGTCTCTCTGATTAAAAAGAATGCATTTAGCTACAGATTTATTCCAGCAGTGCTTTGGGGACAACTGGTCAGTCCTGCCCTTGCATGGCAGTTTAACAGCACCAGAGAAACCTCTGTGCTCCCTAAAAGAGACAGACAAACTTAACTGGCCAGCAGCCATTACCAATGCCTAATTTTTATAAAGCTCATTTTTCACCAAAGCAGCACAATGTGAATTTTCTCCCAGAGCACACGGGGCTGGTGCCTCCAGTGGTGCAGGACCACAAGGACTGGATTTGTCACGTGGAGCAGCTTGGCTGGTCCCATCCAAGCCTGAAATCTCACTAATGGGCATTTCTAGCATTTCCTTTTGAGTCAGACCATGCTGGGCACCCCCAGGACACAGCAGAGTGAAGATATTTCAGCTCTGAGCAGCAATTCCTACACTCTTTGGGGCAGAGCTCCTTCACTCACCAAAGAAAAGAAGCACAAGAATGACAATTTTCACACTGCTATGTTTCTCTCTCTCTGGTCATACCAGTAATAAAATCAAACTGAACAATCACAGAACAAAAAAAAAAAAAATCAAAAAAAACCCAAACAAACAAAACAGAACAAAGAAACAACACAATCCAAACCATTAATTAACTTTGATTTGCAAAGCCAAAGCCGCCAAAGTTCAAAGACAGACTTTGGTTCAAGGGTTATTTAGATAATGGACATTATATATATATATTTAAACACATAAAATAATTTAGAGACCAAGTAGAAAACCAAAGGTTCATGTATCTTTCTATAAAACTCAGTTTAGGACAGTTACAGTTGGGACCGACTGAGTTTTAAACAAGTACAGCTTGAAAAAATAATCAACCAATACATTCTTGTAATTCTTTAAGGTGTAACTCATCTATTGTCTCTGGAACAGCAAAGGAAAGCAAGAAAAAAAATGCATAAAACCCTCATAAACAGTATATTAATGCCACTGTAACACTTGGGGAATGTCATTAACTTCACATAAGGTCCCTGTAGGACAAAAAGGCCCAAACTTTTCCTCAGCATTTTCTTTTTTTGGTTGTTTGGTTGGTTTTTAGGGTACCTGTCACAGGAGCCTCTCCTGAGGAATGGTGCTGGGTGCCACCACCACCAGCAGGGATGGCAGTGCCACCAGAAGCAGCAGCACAAATGAAGTCTTTCCCCTTCCAAAAGTGATTTATCACAATTCAGGAATTCCTGCTTGGAACCATTCAAGCCCTACTGCAAAATCTGATCAGTGCAGAGAACGTCCCTCCCTGGCACCGTGCTCCAAGGACAAGCCAAATTGCTGTGCCACATGCCATGGGCAGGACATTCCTCCACAGGCAGTGGCATTTGTTGGGATTCCCAAGTACAGAGAGAGTCAGTCCTTGGCTAACCTGAAATACCTCTTCAGGATTCACAGAGTATATAGGATAACCTTGAGAGATTTAGAAAATTCTAGTGGAAAAATAAAGACGTTAGGAAAAGTAAATGGACATTAAAGATTTACATAGTACATAGGACTTGGTCATGAATATTTCATATTTGCTCTGCCCTCTGCTAGTATCTGTTCTTCTATTTAAGGCACCCTAAAGCTGAGTATTGCATGTCCACACCTCTAATTAAAATAACTTCAGATCCACACCTTTAACATTCAGGAATATCAGGATTGATGCACCACCCACCCTACAGAGACCACCCAGCACGAATGTGGACAGAGCATTCCTACAGCTCTGCTCTTTGAGCCTTTTCCTCCCATTTTCCCACAAAAATGATCCATCTGACACTATCCTGAGAAACACCAAATTTCTGATCAATTTAGCAGAGAAAATGTCACCACAGGGAAGTGTTTCCAAACACTTCCACAGGGATCAAAAATAACCTGCAAGTGTCACCCCAGCAGCCTCCTGGGGCTTTGCTCTCTGAGCAAAGTCAATGCTTTCATAGAAATCCGCCAAACTGCCCCAAAAACATGAACAAAAATGAGATAATGACAGAATTTTACAACTGGGAAACTGTAAGGAACAAGGAAAAGACATTTTAAAGAAGTTTAAACACAGTAGTCAGTGCCTGTCAATCACAGAAACACAGATTCCCTGGGTTGGAAGGGACCTTCATATTCTTGCTCTCAAAGAAAAAATAATACTAATAAAATATTTCCAAATAATTTGCAATTGTTGCATTAGTAATCTTGGCTAGTTGGTCACCAATGACATTAGAGCTAAACAAATTTGCCTTTCAAATCAAAAGCCTTAAAGATTGTTTGGTTAATTTGTGAGTGAGGTCAGTCAGAGAATTATTGAATTGATGGCAAACCCATTTTCTCTGTACCATTACTCATTTTATTCTGAAACAGTCCCATGGAGTACTTGTCTCAAAATACTTGAATCCACTTAATAGATGTTGTAATTTTCTGAGACCAGATTTTGCTCTTCATTCAAGTCTGTTGACTAAAACTGAGCATAATGTGGTGTTTCAACATTGGATTCCGAGGGAGCAGAATTGGGCCTCTACTCATTCCCACTCAAGGGTTCTTTCCAAGCACATTCCAATTCTTCCACTGCCCAATCAAACCAGAAATATTTCAAGAACTGGAAAAAAATAATTCCATTCACATCAGAATTAAAAAATAGGAATTTTTGTACAAAGAGCTGTTGTGAGCTACATCCTGGGTCGATTTGCATTTCTTCCAGGGAGAAAAGCCGTGTTGTACCGTGTACAGCATAAATACATAATTGTGTGCACACAAATACATACATACATAAATTCACGGAGAACCTCAGCTACAGACTGAAAACCAAGCCTTGGAAAAACTCAGAAAATAGGAATATGCAGCACACAGCAGCCTGATTTCCCAGTGTCCATAAATCCACGTTGTAAAAGCAAGTGAATGGCAATCCTGGAACAAGTTCACCCTGGGGTGGCTGGAGCGCTGCCAGGAGTCACACCCGTGGTAAAGAAATGTCCTGAGCAATGAACTCCCACACTTAGGGCCAAATTCTGCACGCTGTTCTTCACGTGAACATTTCTGTTAAACCTCAACCCCAAGCGTGGCTTCTTCTTCGTGTCCAGTGGGCACCTGAGGCAAGTGGAAGCAGCACAGAAACAATCAAGTGCTGCTGGCACACCCAAGTGCTTCACAAGAACAGCCTCACATTTTGGAGAGACCTTTCCCTCCTGGTGCACTCAAAGTTCTCACAGAGAACGCAAGTTGGACAAACCCAGATATTTCTGGCTTAAAATCAAATCAGCTGTGCTGCCACACTCAAAGGTGGCTTTGTCTGGAAAGGTCTCTGACAAAATCTGGAGCTGCCACAGCTTAACTCATGTTCACTGAATCTCCTCAGAATGACATTCTCACTCTCCAGTAACACTCTAATCACAGCAGCAGGCAACAGGCTTTCCAAAATTCAGATTATTACTCATCCCATAACATTTGACATCGTTCTATCACTGCTGATACATTCAAGAGATCCATGAAGCCATTTCCAAATGAATTTTTAAACTACGGTACAATGTGATGGTGACATCAATGACAACATCCAGAAAATACAAAAAGCTCCAATAACTGAGCACCAGGATCATCCTTTCCATTTCCCTGTGTGCAGTTGTTGGCTGGGACTGGGGTTTACCTGGCCTTGCTGTTCTTTTCTACCTGCAGGAAGAATTTCAGTGGTCAGTGAGGGAATAAACCAAACACTTGCTGAAGGTTTTACTACCGCAGGCTGAGCTGCTCAGGCTGACACCAGGTACTTGTACAACCAGAAATAAGCTAAAAAAATGTTTATTTCACATACTATCCCATCAAACAGCTCTAATGCAACTGCAGATAATTTGACTTTCTTTTATTCCTTCCCAGTAGCATTAATGCTACCAATGCTACTGCTGATGAAGACAGAATTATCATTAATACTCCCTATTAATTAGGAGGAACCTGGGTTGGAGCATGCAAAGTGTCACCCACTGCAGGTCAGAGATGATGGATCCACTTTTCTTTCCTCCAGTGGGAAAGGAATGCTGCTACCCACTCAGCCTCAGCTCAACACAATGAAAAAGCAAAATGTCATCAAAACACCCTTTAGACATCACACTTAGACCTTGTCAACACTTCAGAGCAAATCATCCCCAAATCATCGCAGTTCACAAGGAAAAGGAAGTTTCCTACGCAAGGAAAGAAAAATAACTCAACGTAAGCCAAAAATTATCTCTTTTAATACAAAATTCCATTCTCATAGAACAAATTTATTTCCACTGAATAAATAGATCTGCTCACTGTCCATGGGTGAGATTACTGCCAATAGTAAGGATGAAATTCTCTTGCCTTTCTGCAGTTTAATTAAAATATAAACATTATTTGCAACCGGCTTTACTCTATTTGGATACAAGTATGAACACTTGGGGTTTTGAGGACATTGCCAAATGTATACAGCACCACTCTCACTGGGGGTTGTACTTTAACCTGATTTATACAGCTCCACGCATCACTTGCATGTAGGCTTATCAATGTAATTATTACAATTGTGGTAAGAAGGATCTGGCCTTTGCACTCGCATGTTTAATACTCTTAGCACGTGCATGCTCTTCCACTATCTATTAAAAACCCAACAAAACAAACAAATGAGCAAACCCCAACGGGTCAGAGCTGAAGGCAGCAGTGAGGAAACACAACCTCAACTCAACAGAGGAAATTGCAATGTGCAATATTTTTACTGACGGCATGGAGGGTGCTGCCAGAGGCACAGAGGCTCGGAGCTGCCCCTCCATCTCCAGACACACACAGCTGCTACCAAGGCTGGGCAAACGACTGTCCAGGAGAAAAGCTCACCACGAGCATCCTGCCCGGAGCTGTACATAGCGACATTGTGGGGGGAACAAGCATTTATGGGTTTATCTCGGTGAGAACGCATTGTGAGGGGTTGTTCCCCAAGGAAAAAGGGCAGGTGGTGGGGAGGGTGACCTTGGCAATGTGACCAAGAGGTGACCAATGCCAGCAGGAGGTGACCAAAGCCACCAGGAGGTGACCAAAGCCACCAGGAGGTGACAGACCCCGGTCCCACCGGGACAGCGGCAGGAGCGCTCCTAGCAGCACCTTTGGGGGAATAACCTCAATTCACCTGGATAAACCACCCTGCCGGCTGCTCAGACAAATGATGCAGAGGGAAGGGCACGTTTATATTTCTGGATAAGCCCCATTCTCTGAAAGCTCTCATAGCAGCGCTCTGGGCTCTGCCCTCGACGGCCCCGCCCGGCCCGGGATAAGGCGCCCGCGGGTGCATTCTGAGGGTGGACGGGGACAGGGAGCGGCGTCGGGATCGGGTCCGGGATGGAATCCAGGATCGGGTCCGGGATCAGTCCCGGGATCGATCCCGGCACCGCGCCCGGGCGCTCCGGCCCCGCCGCCGCCTCAGCGCTGGGGCTGTGGCGCCACCTGGCGGCCGCGAGGGGCCGCGCTCCGCGCCCGGCCCGGGAGAAACAGCGGCGGCGGGACAGACGGACAGAGCCGGGACAGAGCCGGGACAGAGCCGGGACAGACGGACAGAGCCGGGACAGAGCCGGGACAGAACCGGGACAGAGCCGGGACAGGGGGACGGAGCCGGGACAGCGGGACAGAGCCGGGACAGAGCCGGGACAGACGGACAGAACAGGGAGAGAACCGGGACAGAGCCGGGACATAGCCAGGACAGACGGACAGAGCCGGGACAAGGGGACAGAGACGGGACACAGCCGGGACAGAGGCGGGACAGAGCCGGGACAGGAGGACAGAGTCGGGACAGACGGACAGAACCGGGACAGACGGACAGAGCCGGGACATAGGGACAGCGCCGTGACAGACGGACACCGCCGGGACAGAGGGCCACCGCCGGGCACAAGACACCAACGCGGGCAAGATACCAACCGGGACCCGCCCGGGCAGAAATCCCATGGAATCCCACGGTCTTTTGGTCTCCCTCCGGTTGCGGAGGAAGTGGGAGAAGCGCGGCGCGGCCGCTGGGATGCTTTGCTTTCCCAGATCGCATCCCCCCCATTCCAAACTGGAAATGCGGTTTAAACCCCCGCTCCGGAGGGGTGGGAGCTCTCTAGGTGCTCACCCCGCTGCCAGCACCGGCGACATCCCTGCGATGCCTCCCGGTGCCTCCAGCAGGCCGGGAACCAGCGCTCCAGAGGGATGCGCTCCCAATTTCCCCGATATTTTTAACTGTCAGGATAGCGCGGCAGGGATACAGATCGCAAATCGGATTTGTGACAGTCTCGGGTGGTATCTTGGCAAGAGACGCTGTACAGGGTTTTTTTCTCTGTTAACATCACAGTGCATTGAACTGTTATTAATAAAATAGCGTTCAAGGTTATGGGGGGAAGGAAATCTCTGTGGAGGAAGCTGAAGTTTCAGGTTCAAGCTTTGTATTCCTATATATATATATATATATATTTGGGGGTCTATATATATATATATATATATCTGCAATTTTTTTCAAAACGTTTTATTAGGAAAGCTATACCAGACGCATCACTGTACAATGATTTAACATTACCTTTACAGTTTATATTCACTTGAAATTACAGAATAAATATATGCACACTGTTGTACCTTTGTGTGTGTGTGCGTGTGTGCGTGTATGGGTGCATGAGAGAAAACATTAAAAGTGCTTCCTACAAAGCTGTTAGTGAGAGGCGCCCATTAGCTTTTGGTTTTTTTTTTTTTTTTCTCTTTTTCTCTGCATATTTGCATGTCGCTTTCATTAGGAAAGTGCGGATGTCCTCCAAAAAAACCATGGCGTCATGAGGAAGTGTCACTGAGCATCCCCTAGGTGTGTGCGCCACGTGGTGACATCCTTTGGGCTGCTCGGCTCCGGGTGGCTTCCCCCAGCCCCCGGGACTGCCCCCGGGATTCCCCCCGCGGCCCCCGAGGAGCCCCCCTGGCGGGGCTGGGCTGGCGAGGGGTGCGCGGAGGGTGCGGGTGAGGAGTGTGCGTGCGAGGGAGGGAGAGAGACAAGAGTGAGACATTCGAGCAAGACCCTCCCCTCCCTTCCCTCTTGCAGTTTCCAGGCATGCAGCAAACTGCGCTCGTTTGCTTCTTTGCATTATTTTTTTTTTCTCTGTTAAATAAATGTACAGAATCTGTGCCATGATGGGCAAGAAGAAAGCAGGCCAGAAAATGCCATCTTCCCTCCCCCTCCCCTCCAAGGGAAAATATCAAGGAAGTCTACTGCCAACGGAAGAAAAAAAAAAAAAGGAAAAAAAAGAGCCAACGAACAAAACAAACAACAAGAATAAAGAAAATAAAAGGGAAAAGAAAAAAGAGAGAAAGAGACACACATAGAATTTACTTAATCAGGATCAATACAAAGATCCCCGATAATAATAATAATAATAATATAATAATAATATACCTTTAGACATGGCACAGTCAAAGTCTCAGTTTCAGTATAAAAAAATAATGATTGATTAACATCTGCTGGCAAAAGTCTGCGAAGGCACTTCGTCGATTACTGATCTGAGAAGGGCCCTGCCCCGCAGCGCGCACATCTGGCGGGGCAGAGCGCACAGCTGGATCCTCTGCTCGCGGGCGGCGGGGCCGGGCGGGCGGCGGGGCGGCGGTCAGAACCGGTACGTGGTCTTCTCCAGGACTTCGAGGTAATCCGGCTTGGTTTGGAGTTTGGCCCTTAACTCGAGGTATTCGCTTGTGGGGGTTTGGTGGTCCGGGAAGCCCTTGCCGGCCGCGAAGAGCAGGGTCTCCTTCAGCCTGGCGTCCTGCTGCAGGTCCGGGTATTGCATGCCGGGGGGGTGGACGTGCAGTTCCTTCAGCTTGGGCACGGTGCCGTACAGGCAGTCCACGAAGCCCACGGCGCAGGGCGGCGGGCGGTCGCGGTCCCGCGGGGCTCCCCCCGCCGCCGCCGCCCCGAGCGCGCCCGCCGCCAGCCCTCCGCCCGCGGGGTGCTGGGGGTGCACGGCCACGATGGTGTTGAGCTGCGAGCTGGACACGGCCAGGCTCCACTCCTGCTCCTTCTCCAGCAAGGTGCGGTAGCTGCTGACCGGCTCCGGCGCGGCGGCGGGGGCGGCGGGGTGGGCGAAGCCGCGCTCGCCGCCGCCCCGCAGCAGCTCGGCCGCCTCGCCGCCGCCGCCGCCGCCGCCCGCCGCCTCTTCTTCCTCCCGCGGCTTGTAGATGGGGTTGTTGCACATCTGGGTCACCGGGTGCGGGATGTAGTCGTAGACGTGGCCCGCCGGGGGCGCCTTCTCCGGGGAGCGCTCCCCGGGGCCCCCCCCGCCGCCGCCGCCGCCGCCGCCGCCCTCGGGGAAGAGGCGCGGGCAGCGCAGCGGCACCGAGCCCAGGTCCGCCGCCTCCGCCCGCGGGCCGCGGAACGGCAGCTTCCGCCGCCGGCGGCGCAGCACGAAGGCGAACAGCCCGGCGGCCACCAGCACGGC
>QUSF01000026.1:32840-94295 GCA_003676055.1 Chloebia gouldiae
CGCAGGGCGGCGGGGCACAGCGCGGCCAGCTCCAGCGAGCGCAGGTCGCGGCGGGCCAGCGGCTCGGGGCTGGCGCACAGCACCTCGCCCACCACGCTGACGGAGCTGAGCGCCTCCAGCCACTGCTTCAGCGGCACCAGCTCGCAGGTGCAGTCCCAGGGGTTGAGCTTCAGGTCGATCTGCACGATGGCGTGCAGGTGCTCCAGCACCCCGGCCACCGGCAGCGCCAAGAAGTGGTTGTTGCGCAGGTTGAGGCGCGCCAGGGAGGTGCCGGCGAAGGTGTCGGTGGGCAGCGTGCGGAGCAGGTTGTCGTTGAGGAAGAGGAGCTTCAGGTTGGGCATGAGGCTGAAGGCCGCCGGCTGGATTTCCCTGATCAGGTTGTACTCGAAGTACAGGTAATGCAAACTCTGCAGGCCCCGGAACATGCCCGGGGTGAGCCGCTCGATGTCGTTCCCGTTCAGGTACAGGCTCTTGAGGTTCGGCAGGTTGATGAACGCCCCGTCCTGCACGTAGGAGATCCGGTTGTTCCCCAGGTGTAAGAGATCCAAGGAGGAAAAATTCCAGAAATCGGAGCGGTAGATTTTCTGGATCAAATTCCCGCTCAGGTACAGCTTCTTGGCGTTCAAGGGCCTGGGCAGGAGCTCGGAGATGTTGTGGAATCCCCGCTCCTTGCAGTTGACCGTCAGGCCCAGGTCATTGATGTGCAAACTGCAAGAGCAGCCGGTGGGGCAGATGATGGGGATGGGGGGCCGGGTCTGGTAGGCAGCCACGGGCGGTTGGTTGGGCCCGGGGTACAGGCCACGGGGGGTCGGGGGAGGCCGGGGCGCCCTGGGCTGCTTGGTGGGCTTGGGCTGCTTGTTGGACGTTTTGTACTCAACAGAGGAAGCGGTGAAATGGAAGGAGGACAGCATGGAGGAAGGCTTCGTAGGCCACGCGTTCTCCTTGCTGGAGGACAGCTGAGGGATGCCCAGGCTGGCTTCCACCTCGGAGTCGGACAGCATGGGGCAGAGCTTGCTTCTCTTGATTTCCCGCAGGTCCTTCCCGTGGAAGTGGAAGGGGGTCTCGCAGGTGATGTCCCCCACCAGAGCGGTGTAGGGGATGCGCTCCAGCCAGCTCTTGAGCTGCACGATCTCGCACGTACAGTTCCACGGGTTCTCCTCCAGCTGGATCTCCATCAGGCTCCTGCCAATGTGGTCCAACATCCCGCGGTACGAAAGGACTTTGAGGCGGTTCCCCCGCAAGTCCAAGTGGGTTAAGGACACAGACTTAAATAAATTGGTGGGAAGCATGGGGATAAGATTGTCATTTAGGATAAGGACCCTCAATTTACTTAGGTTTCGAAATGCCCCGCTTTCAATCCGTTTAATGACATTGTAATCTGCCTGCAGATATTCCAGACTTTCCAAACCCAGGAAAGTGTCGTTCCTGAAAATGTCCAATTTGTTTTCGTGCAAATACAACCTCTTCAGAACTCGGAGGCCGTTAAAAGCCCCCGTCTGAATGTCCTGCAGTGCATTGTTCCCAAGGTTAATAGATACAGCATTGTTCAAGTGAAGAAAACTGTTGGTGTACAATTTCCTCATGGAATTCCTCTGCAGATAAAG
Source organism: Chloebia gouldiae (assembly GCA_003676055.1). Taxonomy (NCBI): domain Eukaryota; kingdom Metazoa; phylum Chordata; class Aves; order Passeriformes; family Passeridae; genus Chloebia; species Chloebia gouldiae. The sequence continues at coordinate 34,445 of QUSF01000026.1, forward strand.
TTTAAAAGGTCTCGACCACGACTCTGTTATCTGACTAATATTTATAAATCCCTTGTTGTCACAATGTATATGGAAAAGGCTTTCCTTCACTTCACAGTAACATGGATCAAAGCAAGGCTCATCCAGTTCCTCCGAGTCCTCTATCAAGGGAATAGGTGTAGTCCATGCTAGAGCAATTGTGCTTAGGAGAATTATCCACAACATCCTTCCTTTATGAAGCGTCTCTGCCGTGGAAGGTTTCATCATTTGTTGATGTTTACAAAACTGCAACGGGAAGAGAAACATAGATTTCAGTATTTCTGCCCTGCCCCTCTCCTTTTCCTAAGCCCCTACCTGCTGAACTCGTGTTGGGCTCCTGGAAAGTTCAGCAGTTGTTGGGCAGACGTTCCCAACCAACTCCAGGGGTGTCGGCTGGGCGAGCCTTGCCCTGATTTATACTTGAGAGATGTTAGAGGGCTCCATCACGCGATAGCAGCCTGCCTTGCTCCCCTCCCCGTGGTAAATGCCACCTATAAAGAGGACAGCACATGCAGCCCCACACGGCACCACGAGCACACCGAACGTGTTGCGTCTCTCCACCTTTCCCAGGCTTCGGAACTGCCCGGATCTCATCCCCGGGTGCAATTTTAGCCCGGGAGCCATCACAGCCCGCCTCGACTCCAGTGGGGGGAACACACCAAGCGTGGGCACATTTCTCCAGTGTCGCACCACATCCTCCATCCATGCAAACTCCCAAAGTTATTGAACCTCCACCCTCGGATCTCCCTCCCTGCCGGCTCGATAGATTCCACACGCGAGTTCCAGGGAATGTGCGAGCTTTGCTGATGTCCCTGGCGGAACGGTTCCCCTCAGAAATCCCCACAGCATCTTTACCGGAGTAAATGGTTAACGACCCTGCTTGGGAAGGAAATCTTCCCCTCGGTGAATTAATGCAACCGGTATATTATCAGATAAATACACACCACATATTAGTCATTTTAGCTGATTAAAGCATTTAGAGATGATTAATCTTTCTAAAGCACATGCCCATGCGATCAGCAGATCTAAAGGGAAGTGACAGCTGAAGAGGCACCTAGGATTGAAACGCTCAGCCTGCCTTGGATTAGGGCATTTTGTGCCCCCAGGACCAAGCAGGAGACCCGGTTTAAAAGCTGAAAGTGGAAGAAAAAAAATACCTTGACACTTACCAGCTGATAAATTCTCTATCCTACTATACACGATTCCGAATGAAGACACCATTCTTCTCCAATCAGATGAAAATAACACTGCCCTAATGAGATGCAGCTCCTTCAACATATGGTTTCACCCTTCCTTTCACCAGATATTTTAAATGTATAGGCACAGGGAAACGCTAAGGATGGGAATAATACCAGTGGTGATGCAGCCTTCCTTGAATCCCTGAAATGCCCATTAGAATGATTCGGAGCGATCATTGCTTTTCGTCTCAATCTCCCAAGAAAAAGGTCCTTTTTGCCTTCCTCGTGTAAGAACTAGAAAAAAATGCCCCCAATCCGTAAACTTAAGAGCAGAAAGATGCATTTAGGGGAGAGAAATGCCAGAGGAACAGAAATCCTTAGGATCAACTTGCAAATGAAACCCTCCCCTGTGGGAAAGAGGAGACGGTTGAAAGCACGAAAAGAGAAATACCCTCTGCAATTAAAACCAGCATCTAATTGGGGAGAAGGGAGAGAGATGAGAGCTATATTGCAGTATGAATCTCTCTGTCTCCTTTGCAAAATATTAGCCACTTAAGTTCTCTTCTGCAAGGGCTCTAATAAAAATAAAAAAAAATAAATAAAGGGGATTATTATATCTTCTTTTTGGAAGAGGGGGGTGTCTTTGACCCGAGGCGGAAACAAAAGGATCCAGAAAGGTTGTACTTACCGGTTTGCAGGAGAGATTTTAGCACATCGTTACCAAAAAAAAAAAAAAAAAAAAAAAAAAGGCAAAAGAAAGGAAGGGGGGGAAAAAAAAGAAAGCTCGAGTTTAAAGATTGCTGGTTTGTCTCTGCCTCTCCCTCACTGTGGCTCTCTCTCCCTCTCTCTCTACTCCTGCTGAAGCCGAGGCAAAAGGAAAAAAAAAAAAAAAAAAGGAGAGGAAAAAAAAAAAAAAAGAAGCAAGCCTGAAACGTGCTGGGAATGCAATGAGCCCCTCAATGATCCTTTTTAGGATGCAGAGCTGCTGTTTGGCACACTCAATGGAGGAGGGAGGAGAGGGGCTGCTGCAGGCTCCAGCGCCGCCGCCGCCTTCTCCGGGCAGCAGCGGCGGCAGCGCGGAGCGGGCGCGGCGGCGGAGCGCGGTGCGCTGCGTGCGCGGGGTGCGGGGCGCTGCGGGGCCGCGCCGTGTGTGTGAGTGTGTGTGAGTGTGCGTGCGTGTGTGTGAGTGTGTGTGAGTGTGTGCGCTGCCGCTCCTGCCCTGGATCAGGCTCCTCACGTCATGAAAATCAGCTCCACGAAGGGGAACAAACGGAGGGGGCGCGCTCGGCTCCAGGTCGGGGGCGCGCATTTGGGAAGCCCTGACTACACAGTTTTTTTTCCCTTGCCTTTTTTTTTTTTTTTTTAGCTTTTTTTTTTTTTCCCCCCCCTTTTTTTTTTTTTTTTTTTTTAAAGAGGGAAGGAGGGGGCTGGTTGGCGGAGAGGAAGGGAAGTGGGAAACGGGCAGATGGGGGAGGAAAAAAAGATGCGAGGAATCAGAGAGGGGGAAAAAATCCGCCGGGATGGGGCAGAATTTGCACCCACCCCGCACACCCCTTTCCAAAAAAAAAAAAAAAAAAAAAAAGGAGGGAAAAAAATGGAACAAAAACCCCAAGTCTGGAGGAAATCAAAGCTGCTCTGACTGCGAGTGCCAGCCGAAGGCTGCAGCCCGGGGGTCCCGCTCCGGCCGCCCCGCTGCCCCCGCATCCACCGCCTCCTCCGCTCCGCTCCGCGCTGCCCGCCCGTCCCGGGGCCGCTCCCGCCCCGCGCCTCGCCGGGATCCGCAGCTTCCCGCGGAGCCGAACACCTCGGGGAGACACCCGGCACCTCCCGCATCCTCCCGCCGTGTGCGCGGAGGCGGAGGGGCCGCGCCCGCGGTGCCCGCCCGCCCGGGAGCCGCCGCAGGTAACGGGGCTGCGCGGGGCGCGGCGCATCCGCGGAGGGGGCCGCAGCGGCTGAAAGTTGGTGGGTGAGATGCGCAGGGGGCTCGGGGGGCTCTGCCCGCCCCGGGGCTCGGCCAGCCGGGAGGGAAGGGCTGCGGGCAGGGCAGGAGGCGAACCCCGCGCCGCTTCGCGCATCCCCGCTGTCCGCAGCCGCGCACACCCCCGCGCATCCCTGCGCGCACGCCGCGCCCGCCCGGCCCCGCGCACGCATCCGCGCGGATCTCCGCGTAACTACCCGGGCATCCCGCACCTCCCGCTCCGCGCGGGACGCGGATCCCCCTCCCGCACCCGCGGAGGCTCGGCCGGGAGGGACTTAACTGGAACCGCGGCTCGGGAGCGAAAAGTTCAGGGGCAGAGCCGCGGGCGCGGGCGGGAGGTCCCGGGGGCTCCGCGGGGTCCCGCCGCCCCGGGGCCGCTCTGCGCGGGCAGGGGCGCAGCCTCCGCGGACGCGCAGCATCTTCCCCCGGCTGCCGAGCTCTCCTCCAGCGGTGCAATATGGACGCACCGCTCCCTCCTAATTAAATTGCTGCATCATTCATTTTCTGACGCGGGAGCGACATGGGGTACGGCGGGCTCCGTGCACTGACACCCCCCGTTCGGAATGGGGGGAGGCGGGGAGAAAGGGCCAAAGGGGGCATCACAACAGTTTGTTCTGGCAACAAGCTCGCACGGAGGGGTTGGCAGCAACTCAGGAAAGCGACCTAAGGGAGCAAACCCCGCTGGGTTTGGGGGGCAGCCCCCCTTCCCCATGGATGCCGCCCCTGGAGCAGAGTCGGGGTGCGCGGGGGGAGGGAGCTTTGACCTTGCAACTTTCCCAAACGCCCCCGAACATCGCTCGTTTTCCTTGGCAGGGCTCCGGGCCGTCGGGTTGTGCAGAGGGGCTGGCAGAGGGCAGGGATGGCCCTGGAATGCGGAGCAGGGAGCGCTGCGGGGATGGACGGACATCCCGCCGCGTTGCCCCGCAGGCAGGGACACACGGACACCCCTGTGCCCCCTGCCCGGCTGTGACACGGGACAGCCCCGCGGGATGCCCCGGGGGAGGAGAGAGGGGATGGCCCCGCACCTCCCTTTCCATCCTTCATGCCCCCGCAGCTTCCCAGAGGGCTGAGGAGACTCAAACCCACACAGAGAGGCGGCTCTCCCAGGGTTTGTCCGGGCCACGTCTCCTTGTCGCCTTAGCCCGGAGGCAGAAGTCACCTCGGGCCATCCCCTTCATCTTCCTCCAGCCACAGCAGCTCCCGGCCCTCGTGTCTCTGCTCGGAGACCGGTGTGAGTGTGACTGGCAGCAGCTCCGGGGAAGGGGACGGCTGATGTAACCGGGATTAGGACGTCACTCGGTTATTAATGATAATTATGATTATTGGCAAGCGAGCTATCTCCTTGCCAAAGCCCATCCTGGAGCTGTGGGGATGCTGTCAGCAGGGTGGGAGCTGGCAGGTGCCCTTTGGCTGCCTCTTGCCAGCCTCAGTCCTCAGCACTGAAATGCACCTTTCCCCCCTTATTGTGAGAATAAGGGAGGGAGACCTAACTTAGAGGTGGATGCTTGGGCAATTATTGTACCTTGCAGAAATATCCTTACCAGGCTCTGTTTCCACCAGAGGAGAGCGTTCCCCTGCTGCAGTCACTGCTCGGCAGGCACGGAGGGCTCCAGGCAACCTGCAGTGGGAACCATCCCCTTCCCTTCCCCGCCCTTCCCAGCACAAGTGGCAGTGGTGGAGGGAAAAGAGGGAGTTTTCTCCCAGAGCTCTGTCCCTGACTGTCCAGAAAGAAATATTCTGAGCTTTAATAGTCTCTCTGTCTCCAGCAATCCATGGCAAGGGCAAAAGCAATAAGTAATGCAAGGGGAAGGGAAACTGCTGTAATTATTGCAAACGGGAGCTGCTTCCCAGCTTGCTGTTAAGGTCGGGAGTAGTTTGGGGGTGCTGGCTCCGAGTGTTGGGGGGGTTGGAACACAGCTCCAGCTGCATTTCTGCCCAAAAGCCCTGGCCACCCTGCAGGGCAGTCGGGGATGGCCTCCAGCTGCCAGCTCTGGGGCAGGAGAAGCTGTGGAAGCCCAGGGAGGCAGGGGAGCAGAGAGATCCCAGCGGGGTGTGCTGCTCCCTGATGGGATCACCGATCCCTGCTGGGATCTCCTGCCTGCCAGAGCTCCAGCCCGGTGCTCCAGGGAGAGATGCTCCAGGAGCAGGCCCAGGGCTCAGAAGGAACATCCCATGGCTCTCCCTGCCATGCTCCTCAGTGGAAATCCTGGAATTTAGGGAAGGCCAGAGCTTGTGCAGAGCACAGAGCTGAGCTCTCCAGCACGCAGAGAGTGGCCCTGGGCAGAAACACTCCCAGCTGCACAGGCTGCAGGAGGCTCATGCCATTAGACTGGGCTCAAAGCTCAGCTTAACCTCCTTCCCTGCCTTGATAAACCCTCTCCTTGTCCCCATGAGATTCCTGTATTGCACAGTCTCTTCATATTCAATATGCAGGTTCCCCTCTCCCTTTTATTTTTAGAGAGCCTTTCAAATATTCTTAGGATTCTATATTAGAAGTTATTGAAGAAGAAGAAGAAGAAATGTTATCAACATTTTTGAAAATGTTGATAGAGGACAGTCAGAATTGGGAGTCTTTGTGCAGCAGTTAGTGAAGCAGTTGATGAGGCTTCACTTTTCTTATTCCCTCTCTGTTCCTTAGTTAATTTAACAAACACAGACAGAGAAACAGAATCATCAGCTGGAATTTACCTCTAGCCCCTCTCTGGAAGCCACGATTTCTGTTAAATCTCTGTCCCATTGTCCCAGGGGTGTTTTAGGGACCACAGCCTCTCTTGCTGGTGTATCAACAGCTCAGCCTCACCCCGAGGGCTCCCAGATTGGATGCAGGGGGTTGTCCTGTCCCCCTCCAGCCACTGCAGAGGTTTCCCTGCCTGCTGGAGGTCCCGTTTGCCCCGGGAGAGCTCAGCCCAAGGCTCAGCTGCTGCTGAGGTCCCTTCATCCCGTTCTGGCTGCTCTGCTGGAGGCTGGATCCTGTTTTCCATACACTGCTGGCATTTGCCACGCCATATATTCAGTACAGGCAGGGATTATTTGAGCTGCATAAGCATTGCTGAGTGCACATGAAATGGAGGAAGTGTAAGAATTTTAAACTAGGCTTTTCCAGCTGGAATCCTTCAGGCTGGAGTAGCTTAAGTCGAACTGATGCTCCTGGCCACAATTTTTTCTTAGCCCACTCTTTATCAGTTATTTTTTAAGGCATAACTGTTGATTTTTTTTTTTGCAGGACAGTTATGCTATTTTCTGATGAAGCTAAGAAATAATAATGCACCACATGATATTAACATGAATTATTTCTAATATAAAAGTGCTACTTTAAACTCAATGGGACACTGGAGCAGCACAGAAAGCCCAGCCACAGCCTCAGTAGCAAGTTATTTGTGATTGATTTACACTCATGGTTTTTGTTTTTTTTTTTTCCCAGCAGAGAAATTTTGCCCAGCATTTGATGATATGTGTAAATATTAAAAGGAAAGGAGGGAAGAACTAATAGACAGCATTAAAACAGGACAGCAAATACCAGCAAATTGTGGGTGCCAAATTTTTAATGGATAGCTATTAAAAATAAAAGAGAAGAGTAGGCAAAATAAAAGGGAGGTTTTATTGGACAAAATTGACAGTTGTTATCCTCACTGATTCCTGACATTTCAAGATCAGTTTTTTATCTGATGTTTCAACAGCCTTGAGTATTTCCTTCTAGTGAACCACACTCAGCTGTAGTTTTTTTCTCCCTTGAAACCCAAAAATGGTTTTTTTCTACATGTGTTGATATTTATTTTAGCCAGTGTCAAAAAAAACAAAAACAAAACCTCCACACTCCACTTATATATGAGCTTCTCCTTGGCCTTTCCTGGGGTGATTCAGAGCCCTGGGTGGGCACTCACAGCTTCCTCTGGCAGCAGCTGGAATTTCATGCAGGGATCCAAGGCAAAATAATGCCCCCAGGGTGATTTGTTCCCACCCAAGCTGAGAGTTCTGAGCCACCCCCCAGCCCTGAGAGGGCTCCTCCAACCCTTCCCACCCTCCTGCAGCACATCCCAGAATCATGGAGCCACTTAGCTTGGAAAAGGTCCCTGAGATCATCAAGTCCAACCATTAACCCAGCACTAAACCACGTCCCTGATGGATATCCAGGTGTTTTTAAATCAGCTCCAGGAATGGTGATCCCTCCACTCCTCTGAGCAGCCTCTTCCAGTGCTGGACAACCCTTTTGGTGAAGAATTTTTCCATAATATCAGATCTAAAGCTCTCCTGGCACAAAGAAAAGCTGTTTGTTCTTGTTTGTCAGCTGGTATGTGAGAGAAGAGTCTGACCTCCACCTGTCCACAACCTCCTTTCCTCCATCACGACAATGTGCTGCAGCCTTTTCCACCCTTTTTATTCACTAGAGAGTCTTCTTGTCACCTGGCAGCCCAAGTGGAGGTTTTGATGTCCTAAATGAGGCTGAACATGGACCACAGAGAGGAAGAGCATGGGCTTGGAACTGTGTATTCTGAATCTCTCCATCCCTTGCCCACAGACCCTGGTGGCAGGACACACCTTCAGATGGCAATTTCACTGTTCCCATTAGCAAAATCCTAGATAATGAAGAAAAACTGCTTGTATTCTTGTTGTGGAATAATGGTTGTGGTTTATTTTGACACCTCCACAGTCTGCATGTGGACATTTTCTATTGCAATTTCTTCTTTGGCTTCCTTTCCTTTTCACCTTGTGGGCTGATCTTCCATACATCCCAATTCCTGGATTTTGCCTGGGTACACAGAAATGGAGATTAACCTCCAGTATGTGCTGTAAGCAACAGCCTGGATTTTCAGGGCATCTGGATTTAGAGTTGCCAGAATTAGAAACACGAGCCAGACGAGATCATGCTAGGGCAATTCCCCAGCACTGGGCCATCAAGCCAATCCATTTAAAATGTAATAGAAAGCACCAAATTCTGGGTGAAGGAAGGCACTTAGTGCTCATTTGGAAAGAAAAGCTCATATTCTAAATTGCTTTTCAGATCAGACTCGAGCCTATTTTTAGTGATGTCATGGTGCCACTTCCGTTCAGCCCAGTGGTGCCAGAATTTTCTGTTTACTGCTGTTACTTCTCCACTTCCCCCTCCCCTCCTTTTCCTAAGATCCCTGGCAGCACCACTCCTTGCATGGTTCAGAGGAGGCACCAGGATGAGCAGAGGGATGGAGCAGCTCTGCTGGGAGGAAAGGCTGGAGAATTGGGATTGTTCTGGAGAGGAGAAGCTTTGGGGGGACCTCACTGTGGCCTGGAGGAGCTGCAGGAAAGGTGGAGAGAGACTTTGGAGAAGGGACGGAGGGACAGGACACAGGGAATGGCTTCACATGGACAGAGAGCAGGGTTAGATGGGATTTGGGAAGGAGTTCCTGGCTCTGAGGGTGGTGAGGCTCTAGCACAGTTTTCCAGAGCAGCTGTGACTGCCCCTGGATCCCTGGCAGTGCCCAGGGCCAGGTTGGACAGGGCTGGGAGCAGCCTGGGACGCTGAAGGTGTCCCTGCCATGGCAGGGGGTGGCTCTGGATGGGCTTTAAGGTCCCTTCCAACCCAAACCGGTCTGTGATTCCAGGATTTTTCCTCTTCGAGGACAGTTAGGACATGGAGGCAGAGCTGATTGCTCAGAGGCAGTGAGATGAAGTCATTTTAATCTCATGGAAAAAGGAGTTCACCAGCCATGGAGAGGATGATGGCAATGATGTCTGCTCCGCTCTTGCAACTCTTGCCCCAGTTTTGTTTTTGCTCCCAAGGACAGAAGGTGACCTTTTATCCGAAATGGGCTCACTGGGAAGTTCAAGATGAGCTGACTCACTCCCATTTCATTTATCCCTAATGGAAGTTGTGGACTAATGCACCTCTAAAAATGGCCAAAGAGGTTTGGGGCCTGAACTTGTGGCTCTCTCCTAACACCAAACACTGCAGTTCTTGGGTTTCCAGTGCGTGGTGCATTAACTCATCAGCAGGCACTTAGGATGTAATTTTTGTTATGTTAAAATTATGAAACGGTGAGAGCCAAAACAAGCTGAGTGTCCTCCTCAGCCTCCAGCTCTAAGTGACCTCTGGAAGAGAACTGCTCTCCCTCCTTCCCACCAGCCAGGAATCCTTCTGGAAATTGCCATCAGAAATCAAATATCGTGGCTACTTTACATGCAGGAGTTCCCTGATTCCTTCTCTGATATAATTTTGTTTTCTTTTTCAAATTCCAAGGTTTTCTTGGCAATTTTAGAAAAAAAAACAAATTTCTTTCACCAGGAACTTTGGGAACTGTGATTTTTGGTCACTGCATCCAAGGAGTCATTACATGTGGATGTACAAAGAGAACCAGAGGTCTGGGAAGCCAGACTCACCAAGGAAAGAGTTAATTAGGATAGTTCTGAATGGAAGAGTGGAAGGAAAATGGCAATACTTTTGATTTATAAAATATTATGTTGAAAAATAAAGAGAACACTTTGCTCTCGACAAATAATATCAGAGAGAGAACAAGAAATTGCTCTTAATTTGGAACTTAGATTAATACCAAATGTATTTGATGGAGAGGATGGCAGAGACTGGCTAAGGAGGTCACAACCCCACAATCTTCTGGCTGTTCATGTTGAGGGACAAATTGTTTGTGACCATATATTACACTCCTTAAAATAAAGATATTGTCAATAAGCACAGGGGGAAAATCCAGTAAAAAGCAGATTTGGAACCAGATTCCAATAGAAACAATGACATAAAAAATGTAACATGGAAGGATTGAAGCTTTTTAGATCAACATGGCTAAGTAATGTTCTGGGCATTTCATATCCTGTCCCTGAATTCATGGAATTGGCTGAAATAATCTTCTTGGAAGTATATACATGGTGAAATGGATGCACAAACACTCACATGCCTGCTCACCTGTATTCTTGGATTATTTGTGCACATCTGCAAGTTTTCAGGGCTCCTGTGTTTCGGGTTTTTATTTTCCATTCATTTTCTCTCTTTCTGCACCATCTATCTCTGGCTGGCTGGCTGGAGAGCTGGGAAACACCAGCTCCTTGGGAAGTCACCTTCCAGAATTTTGGGAAAAAATCTCAAATAAGCAGATTTACAACAAGCTCTGAGCATTGGGATTCCTGAATAGAGATAAAATCTTAGGCATGAGGGAATGTAAAATCCGTAACAATTTCCTCCCCGCTTTCACAGTATCAAATGTTTGCAGTTCCAGGGAGTGTGAGCGAGGCTCCCTTTTAGCTGTTGGTTTAACTGGGCTTAAAATCCAATGAATAAATTGTCCATAGCTGATCAGCTTGTGGGGTGCTCAGTGCCCACACACCAAATAATAAGCTCCACGTCCCACTGAGAGCAGTTTATGGCCAGAAGACTGCGGGAACACGGCGGTGGAACTGTCAAAAATAAAACATGTAACGGGCTCAGAAATGAAATGGACGGATATTGGTTTGCAATCAAGCCCGTAAATATGTGTCACCCCTGTCCTCTGGGTGGTCAGCAGCAATCAGGCTCTGAAATTCTGAGTATATTTTCGTGCTGGTGCTGTCTGATTTGTCCTTCCCTCCTTGCTGAGCCATGCCAAGGGGTGAAGTTGAAAGCTGAAGTGAAATGGTGCCACTGCAGCCCAGGTGATGTTAATGTTTCAAGCTAAATATCCAACAAATCCAGGATAATTCAAGGCTAATTGTGTTTTATTGTGTTAACTCTTTTAGGGAAAAAAAAATCAATGAAAATAGGTTTACAGCAGCTTCTTTTCACCTCCCAGCAAGCTTCTGCATTTTCCCACTGTGGTTTACTCTGAAGGTGGAAATAGTCTAACATAATAATAATAATAATAATAATAATAATAATAATAATAATAACAACAACAACAACAGCAACAACAACAACAATAATAATAATAATAATCATCATCATCATCATCATTTACACCACGGGAGTGCCAAGGGTACCTCTCTGCAGGGTACTGGAGGAACAAAAACTTTACACACAAAAGCTTCCAGCCAGTGACCAGAGTGTGTGAATTTACCTGTGATGGTTCCTCTTCATACCTACAACTCCTCAGGGCCTAATAAATTCAGCTCAGTTCTTAGTATAGATCTCCCAAGGGTTACTAATTTTAACAGGCTGTTTTCATTATTCTTCTGAAGAAGCCATAGAGGAAGATCCAATATTTGATGCTTGATATTTGTCCCAAATAATCCCCTAACTGATTTTAGGGCTGTACCCCAGCTGCTAAACCATCTCCTTGCTTCAGCAACTTCTTCAGGACTTTAGGTGGGATTTAGTGCAAAATCTTTTTTCTTGCTTCTTTAATATTTAAAAATAGCATTGTTTAGTTGTGAAATTGTGCTGTTTAAAATACAATCTTTTATTTTGCTGTTTAAGCAGAAGTTTTTTTTGGAGGGGAGAATCCGTTCCTGATGGAGCCATTTGGGGCCAGCCTTACCTGAAGGCCATTGAAGAATCCCTCAAATCTGAACAATTTTCCAGCTTAAATACACAAGGGAGATGTGGAACTCTGGAACCCCCTGCCAGGGCTCCAGTCCCACCTCTCCTTGCTCTTCTGCACCCAAAACCCTGTAGAGGTTAAAGTTTTCATGTTGCCAGAGGGACACCAAGATTGCCCAGGCAGAGACTGATTCCTTTATTTTAAATATATGACTCAAACACATTGAATTGGATCAAAAAAAAAAAAAAAAGAAAAAAAGGCAGCAGAATGGTAAAACTGCTGCAAACCTGTGAGAACAGAGGCATTTTCTGATTTTTTGGTGTGCAATGCAGATGCAAACAGCACCATTTCTTTCCCTCCATTTGCATATCTGTAAATGACTGCAAGGCAGGGTAGGAGGAGGCCAGCTGGATTCAATTACAGAGAAAGGTAAAAATCTTTTGCTTCTGATTTTCATTTTGCAGTTTTGAGCAGGGTCACATTCTGAATTCCTTTCCAGACTTCAGAAAAAGGAGTGAAGCTCTCAGCGGCTCATCCTAAGCGGAGAAGCGCACGGTGATCGGAATCGTGAGAAGAAATTCTATTTTTACACCAATAATTAGTGTTTTGTCTCGTGTGAGCCTTCCCAGCGAGCCACAGCAAGCACATTTGAGGGCATCAGAGGTGCTGAGGGAGATTTCAGGGGACACTGATCTGACAGCCCAAAGGCATTGTCACGTAAGAGCCTCATCAGGGCAAACCCACCCCGAGCCCATCTGCAGCAGCACAGAGCTCCCGGCCTGGGATTCCTCAGGATGCTGATTTACTGAGGTCAGAGCTGGGTTTTTGGCGTGTTAGAATTATTTCTATTATTTTGAGAAGGAATTGAGGCTCCAGGTTAGCGGCAGAGCTGCCTGCCAAGGATGAGATGCAAATCTCTTGCTCTGTGTGATTTTCACCTACTTAATAATAATAATGATAACAACAACACTCATCATCATCACCACCACCAAGAACAACAACTACAACAACAATAATTACAATAACAGTGTTACCTTTCACTAGCTCCTTATAAGCCTTGATCATTATTTTATGCATCTTATTAAGTGTTGTTTTTTTTTAATTATTTGCTTCATGTTTCAAGTAGCAGCAGCTCCTGGCAGCGCCGTAATTTCTGCCATGCATGCACATACAGCAAGGCAAGAGTGGTCAAACTGGGACACAGACCTAGAGGAGTAGGTGGACAGTAAATAATTATTAATCCTTTCCAGTCATTTGTACCTTAGAGAGGTCTCCAGTTGGTTGTCACTCTGAATTATTGGCCTTTGCTGATGAGCACAAACCTAGGAGTTACTCGCAGACAGACCTTTTGTACTTGGTGCAACATGAAATGGAAGTAAACCTTCCCTCTGCCTGCATTCCCTTATTTCTCACAAGCCTTTAGCACAGCAGAGGATTTCCCAGGTACCCAGGTGCTGCTCAAATGCCCTAAATTTGGAGAGGATAAAGGCAGAGCCAAGTTAGTGGAGCAGAGAATTCTCTGGGTTAGGCTGGCAGACAGGTTAGGATGACAGACATTGTTCCCCCTCCTACTTAGTCAGCTATATTTAATTTTTCAGTGGATTTTCTCCCTTTTGGAGTCTCTCTGTACCCTGCAGTGTCAGGGAAATGTGTTAACAAAGCTCAGCCACCCAGGGAAGGGCATGGTCTTCAATTTGTGCACGGGGAGGGGAGCAGAGAGGGATATTTGGAGTTTGCAGACAGAGGTAGGAATTGGAGGGAGAGTTGGAAAGTCTCGAGTGCCTGGCAGTGGGATGGAGACTCCTTCCACGCTCCCAGCAGCAAAAGCCAAAATCCCTGAAACTTCGGGAATTGTGAGGGGTTTGAGCTCCTCATCCAGCCCCAGGGAAGTGTGCTGGTGGTTATTTCAGTCCCAGCCTCATCTGACATTAGCACTTTTGGGAGGAAAGCCTGGCGGGGTGGGGATGATCAGTCCCGGCAAGGGAGGCGGGAGGTGTGTGCGTCTCCATCCTGCCTGCAGGAAATCAGACCAGGTTGGATTTACTGTGATTCTCACAGGACTGGGGAAGGTTCCCACCTCCTCCAGCCTCTCCTGTGTAACCCTGAGGAGTGGATTAGAGCTGCTTGGCTTGAAGGGTGGTTTCAGTCTAAGGCTCCTGGAAATCCATTCGTTCTCACCAAAATACCATTTATTCTTACTTTCCTCCATGCAGGTAACCTGGCTCTGACACAAAGTAGTCCCTCAAAGGATCCTTGGTTTATTTTAGCAATCCAAGGGTAACTTGCCCCATTTATTGCAGGTGGAAGGAGCAAAAAAACCTTTCTGCACCAAGACCTTTTTTCTCTTTGTGCCAGTACGAGCAAGGCAAGAGCCTGACTTTAACAGAACAGATAAAAATAAACCCAGCCATGGACAAAGCCAATTATGTTCTCCATTGCCTAGGGATGGGCAGCCTAATTTGCAGCTGACAGCGATTTGATGGACTGAGCCATCCTTTTTCTGATCCAGCATTTGAAGTAATTTTTATTGTAAACCAATCATTACCATGCAGGACACTCCGTACCGCCGGTGTCACCGTGACAAATTCCCACAGCACTGCTGCCGCTCGGGGTTTCTCCTCCCATCCCTCACTGCCCTGGCACGTTCTGGGAGGTGGCACACCATGGCCCTGTCCCCAGCAGGGGCCCTGGGCACAGCAGCTGCTGGGTTGGGTGAGAGGGGCAGTGCCAAACACATCCCAGCACGGAGGGACACTCTCCCAATCTCCTCGCTGTCGTTTTGGCAGGGCTGCTAAATTTAGTCCTCCAGTTCAGAATATGCAGACAGCACATTAGGCTGGGAGTGTAACGTGAGCATTTCCTCCATCTCCATCCGCAATGGCCTCTGATTTTGCTCTCTTTTGTGGTTTATAGGTCATAAAATGATTTGCCCCTCCTTGAGGACATTGTACTGGTCTGTGTCTGACAGCTGTGCCTGCAGTAAGTCCTAAGCTGTCGTGTAGCCTCCTTCTGTTCCCTGCATGGGCACAGGGGCACAGCTCCTGCCCAGCGTTCTTGGACAGAACACCACTTCATTAGAACAAGCTGGAATTTGTTTCCACCAGAGCTTAGCAATTTATTTCTGCAGCAGCCCCAGAGCTGTTGGAATTTGCTTGTCTGCACCAGAAAAACTTCCCCATGGAAAGTGTGGGGTGCAGAGGTACAGGGAAATTTGGAGAGGATACGTGGAGGGTGAAGATCTGCTGCTTTGCAGAGGTGGTGTGATCTACATCCCCTTTCCAGGTCCGTGAGAGCTCAGTAGAGACCCAGGAAGTTCCATCTACATTTCCCTCTATTTTCAGCTGTGAAATCTGCAATTTCTTCCTTTCCACTGTAGTGTTCAGTGAAGACTGATTAACAAATGATAGACACCCACTGTTGCTAACAGGAGTAATAAAACCCTGTCATTTTCATAAGACAGATCACGAAGACTTTCCTCTAATCCTGCAGAGTTTCTGCAACACCTTCACTCCTGAAATGTCCTGAGGTAAAGGAGGGTTGTTGAGGTTGTGTCATTGAGATGGTGAGACAGGCCAGGGTCAGGGTAATTTGTGCACCTCAGCTTCTGCTCCTTCCACTCACGTGTGCCGATGTAGCTGTGTGCTGAAAAGCTGTGAGGAGCAAACTCTGTGTTTTCCACTGATGCTTTTTGCCTTATAATTTATACTGATTACATGTTTGTATTGGCCAAACATAGATATTGCTTTTATTAGATAAAAAAAAAATCAAAGGGAAAATAGAGAAATATGTTTAACCATTTCAGAATACTTTGAAGGTGGTTATTTCAGAAGCAAATCTAAGCAGGGTGTGTCCTGGCAGGGAGACTTCTGGAAATATCAAAGCACAGGGATGCTCTGCCACAGAGGGGACCCCGTGCCTGGTGTTCCAAGGTCCTGCAAGCTCGAGTTCTACCCCTGCAGGGACTCAGGTGTGGCTTCTGCCCTTAGTTTTGGGGTGGGATTTGATCACAGAGGTGCTGGAGAGGTGGAGGAGCTGCACTGAGCACTGGGAAGGGCTCAGGGTGGGGCTGGCAGGTCTCAGGTGGCTGCGGTCAGGTGGGGTTGGGCTCTTTCTCCAGGCAGCACTGACAGAACCAGAGGACACAGCCTCAAGCTGTGCCAAGGGAAATAGAGGCTGGGCCCTCAGTTTGGGAAGGACACTGAGATGCTTGAAAACATCCAGGGGGGGAAACGAGGCTGGAGAGGGGCTGGGAGCACAAACCCTGTGAGGAACCCCTGAGGGAGCTGGGGGGGCTCAGCCTGGAGAAAAGGAGACTCAGGGATGACCTTGGCACTCCCCACAGCTCCTGGAAGGTGCCTGTGGCCAGCTGGGGCTGGGCTCCTTCTCCAGGAACTGACAGAACCAGAGCTCACAGCCTGGACCTGTGCCAAGGGAAATTTAGGTTGGATATTAGGAAAAAAGTTTCTCATGCTGCTTGGTGTCTGCTTGGTGTCACCCAGTCCCAGAATGGCTTGGCTTTGGAAGGGGCCTCAAAGCCCATCTAATTCCGGGCACGGGCAATAAATGATTCCATTGCTGGGTACTTGCAGCTTCTCGGCCCAGAAGGATTTTTCAACAAAATTACATTTTCAAATAAGTTTTCAAACCCTAGTTTATCTTTGCATTAGGTAAACAGTTGAGACAATAAGCAGAAGTCTTGTGGCAGCCAATTCCTGCAAATAGTCACTCATTCTAGTTCAGTTCTTTGCTACGTGATAAACCAATGTGTTGATTTTTAAGTATCCTCAAGAAATTTGATCTCATTTTAATTGGAGAAAAAATTGGTCAATAATTGTTATTATGTGAACAGTTTGCCTTAAAGTTTGTCTTCTGTATAGATTTTAATATATCTATACATCTTAAACCAGCTTTCTGGAAGGGGAAAATAACATTAGAACTCATTTTGGGGATTATAAAAGGAGTCATTCTCTTGAAACTGGTCTTTAATACAGCTAATATCTCTTGGCTTCACCTCGAGATGCTTAACAAGCCCATCATTAACTGTGGCTAATGAAAAATTAATTAAACTTTTTATAATCTAATACCAGATGACAAATCATTATAAATCATGCCCTCGGTTATTCATGTCAGTAAAGGCAATAAATGAGTTGGAAAGTTCACATGTATGTATAAAACTGTAAACAAATATACAATGAATCGTGCTGGTTGTCAATAGCTATTGTTATCAGTACCTTTTAAAATTTCTATTTGATTCCCAGGATTCTCACTAAGCTATGACCCTGCATGTAATTTTTGGAAGACTTAATAAAAAACCTTGACACTGCACATGGTCAGAGACTCTTGGCATCCAGGATGAGCCACACCAGCCTGGAAGGGAATTAGCAAAACTGGGGAGATTTAGAAGGAAGAGGGCAGAATTATTGCAAAGTCTGGCAGGACACCATTTAGGAAAAAACCCCTATTGCACTGGATTTGAAACTCTTGCAATAAAACCAGGGAACTATTGTTTCTTCTTTCTGTTTCTAATTTGCCTGAGTGACTCAAAGAAGGAACAGCAAGAGCAATTAATTGTGTCTACAAACCAGTTTAAGTGCCTCAGATGTGCAGGATTAATGGAGGAAAACGCTGAGCGCTCCAAGAACCCTCCACAGGACGGGTCAGCACCCATTTGTAATCCCAGTGGCTATTCCCAGGATACCAGGAGTAGCTCACAACCCCCAAACCTGCCTGTCCACAACTCACACCGGCTGGAGCTCCTGAGGGGAAGCAGTGCCAGGGCTGATGAGACCCCAACCCTTCAGAGCAGCCGAATATGGAATTAGGGCATGGAATTAGGGCAGGCTGAGCTGGGTGAGGGGCAGCACTGTGTGAGGAGCAGGAGGGAGGTGTGGGGCAGGACAGGGGCAGCTCAGGAGCTCCTGCCCAGCTCCAGGCCCCATCCACCAGCTCCCAGCTCTTCCCTGTCAGGGAAGGCACACAGAACCTTTTGTAGGATGAGAGAAGCTTTCCTTTGAAGCAACTCCTGCTCTGGGCGTGCTGTGCTCCCTGTCCTTTATCCAGCTGCTCTTTCAGCTCTGTCCAACCCACACCTGCTCCTCCTTGGTGCCACAGGACCTGACCTCTCCTCTGTGGTTCCTTTGTTCTCCTTGCCCTCCCCTCCCATCAGCTCTGCGGGTCCCCTCCGGGCTGTGTCCAGCCCCAGTTCCACCCTGGCTCAGATCTAAAATGCCCCTGGGCAAGGCAGAGCTCAGCACACACCCCTGGAATCGCCTTCCTCTGTCCCCCTTGTCCTGCTTTTGGGGTGCGCCGTGCTTGGGGACAAAAGCCTTTCTCAGTGAACCTATCAAAGCCCCCAAAGTTGCTGATGCACTCCAAAAATTACTGCAGCCCAACACAAACATTTTTTTCTGCCTCTCCCTCTCAGTTGCAAAAACCCAAATTGATTTATTTTCAAACTCAAGCATCAGTTTGCCAAGTGCAGGAATATGTAATGCAGCAATTATGGGCATTCCCCAAAAGCTGCTTTTATGTATTTATGAAGAAAGCTCCCATGGGTAACACTTCATCTCAAATATTTGACTTGGAAATGCTTTTATTTTTCCAAGTTCTTCTCAGATTTCTCTTCTGAAAGCTGATGTGATATTTTTCATCTCATGTAACATTTCTTTGAAAGGCCACATTCTGTAGCCATGGTTTTGCCATGCAGGACTTTCAGGCAGAGAACAAACTTTAATGGTGACATGAGAAGTTATTTTACAAAAGAGATCACAGAACCATTGTTTAATTTTTTTTCCTCCAAAAACCACATTTAAACGGATTTTTTTTTTTTTTTGGATCATCAGTAATTCAGACATACTGAAAATGTAATTAATTTCCATCACAAAGTTTCAGTTCTGGTGCAGAATATGATCCCGGGGATATAATCCAGAAATTGCTTCCAGCATGTGAAATGTGCAATTACAAAAAGGAAATAGTTAAATCCCACTATGCTCTTGGGATCACAATGTCAATTAAAGATCTCAAAAAAATTAATTGTTTCATCAAGTGGAAACACCTGAGGAGGGTCCATGGCCAAGGTGCTCTGCCAGGGCTCCCCAGGGTGCAGAGCTGGCTTGAGGAGGAAGCTGGGGATGGTATTTATAAGACATGAAGGCTCAAAATATTGAGCATAAAATGAATAATAATCCAGTCATGACAACAATAAATGACAGGGACACTCAACTGATGGGCATGTCAGTGGAAAATCGGAGTGTCCTGCATGTCAGAGCTTCACCAAGGGCTGCTCAGGGGCTCTCACCTGCAAGAATTGAGCTCAGGGGTAAATTTACCTCAGGAACTGAGATCAGGGGTAAATTTACCTCAAGAATTGAGCTCAGGGGTAAATTTACCTCAGGAACTGAGCTCAGGGGTAAATTTACCACAAGAATTGAGCTCAAGGGCAAATTTACCTCACGAATTGAGCTCAAGGGCAAATTTACCTCAGGAACTGAGCTCAGGGGTAAATTTACCTCAGGAACTGAGCTCAGGGGTAAATTTACCTCAAGAATTGCCCTCAGGGTACAAAAGAAGGGCTGTGCCTGTGCTCTCTGTGCCACAGGAGGTGTCACTGCTGCCTGGCTGTGGCTCTGAGAAGGAAAAAAAAAAGATTTCTTTGTGACTCCCCACCAGCTTTAATATTCCTTCAAGTGCTTAGGACAATCCTGAGGATACCCTGAAATGAAATGAAAATAAAAATGGAATTTCTCTTCCTTCAGAGCCTTTCCACAGAGCTGGAGCTGCTCAGTGCTGTCTGGGGCCATAATTCATGGGCATTTCCAGCAGGAAATGTAGGAACTCTCATTTTCTCTGGCAGATTTCTCCTGGAACCAGAATTATCCAGCCACGATTAGATCAGATGACACCATGGGAAGTTTCAGAGGGAGAAAAAGCCGGAGCAGGGACGCTGCAGAGCTGGAATGTTCTGTCCTCAGTGAAGGGCCTTCATTCCCAGGGATCCTGTGAAAGGCACCAGCTCAAAAATTTGGATTTGACAAGCCCTAACAGCAGCCACTGCCTGATGGAGGTCAATAATTTGGATTTTAATACCTAGCAGCATTCTCTGCCTGGTTGCCTGATCACAGTGTGATCATTTCCTGCCAGCCCCTTGCTCTGCAGCAGGATCTGTGGGATTGCATTCCTCAGGCTGAAACAGAGATATTTGTGTTTACTGAAACCATGCACCTTTGTATTTATCTCTACATTTGTCCATTTTACTCCTTTTCCAAGGCAGGATTTCCATTGACTAACACCATGGGAAATTTGGGATGAGGCAGAGTCAGTGCCAGTTAAAAGCAGAGCTGAGAATTCATCTGCTTCAGTTCCAGGGCTCTTTTATGGAAATCAGGGCTCTAACCAGGAACCTTTTGTTGCCACTTTGTGAGAGGTGGTGTGGCAGGATAAATTGAGGCATTAATTGCAAACCCACCACTGGGATCTCGGGATATGGATATGATGTGTGGGAACGCATGGGAAGTTGAAGGAATGGGATGTGCAGAGGCTGCCACAATGGAAAAATACTGAGTATGAAAGGTGAGAACAGAGGAATTGGAAAGAAAAAGATGATTTTAAAGAAAAGACAACTGTCATCTGCAAAAAAACAAAAAAAAAAAAAAGGAGAAATAGCAATAAGAACTAAATGCTGGATATTCCATATTATTCCAAACATTAGTTACAGAAAGTTGCCATAAATTAAATTTCATTGTATTCTGTAAAATGTGGGGATTTTATGGGCTTTCTATCCCTAACTCCTGGTATTTAACATGAGCCTCAACAGGTGGAGCGGCAGGAAAAGGACAACTGGGAAGGAAATGATCCAGAGGGGCTTCAGATGCTGCTAAAGGGGTCTTGCCCCTTGGGAGTTCAGATCCTCAAACTGTCCTTATTAATTTGGATTTATTTAACACTTTCAAATGGATTGTGATGAAGTAATACAAATTGAAGGAACTGATGAAAATTCATGGCGAAATACTGAAAATATTGGCTTTTCTAGCAGAGCAGAGGGGGAGAAATCACTGTTGGATCTTGTGCAGCTCTGGCAGCAACTTTGATGGTGATGTGGTGATGTAACCATAAAAAAAACACTGAATCGGGCTGTCAAATAACCTGAGCAGCAATGTATATATATATATATATATATATATATGAAGTGTTACATAAAGGAGGAATTTAATATATTAGAATAAAGGAGGAATTTTGATATATTACAAAAGCTGGTAACATAATGGCAGGAAATCTGTTAATTAGCATGTCTGCCATACATCTTTTTGAACAGTCACCTTAAGAAGAACCGAAGTCAGTGTTAGCAACGATTGATACAAAATAATTAGCTTGTTTTCAGGGCTTAAACAGTCATTACTTTCCTGTGAAGTCCCTAATTAAGCTAATCCTAGTTTATAATACATTAGCAACAACTATTTATGTGGAAGCTACTTCTTAGGGGCCAAAAATAACATTCAAGTTTTGAAATGCTCAAAATGATCTGCAAAATTGTAGAGCTCGGGACAGGAACAATACAGACTGAAAAAATTATGTAAGAGCTGGATTTATTCCTCACTGCCCACATGAAATCCGCTCACCTGAAGGCTGCAGATACAACTGTTTAAAGGCTTTCATGAAACAATTTTTCTCCTTTCTACTCTCAAAGCCCATGACAGGCTGTTACCACGATTTTCTCAGGAGGTCCTGTTGCAGCACTGCCCAATTATTTCCTAAAAAGTGTAAAGATTTTTTCTCCCTGACTCACAGTGTAAGAGATGAAGGAGTGATTTTCAGTTTGATGTTCCACTTCAATCAAAGGAAAAGAACTGATAAAATGAAGTTGACACAAAACAAAGCACAAAAGTCTGCGCTGTTGGACTAAATGGGCTTTGACCTTCGTCCACATACAGAAAAAAAGGAACTCTAAAAAGGTAGAAAAAGATACAAAATGAGGAAGATCTATATCTTGCAGCTGCTGGTTTTTCCCAAGTGGACAAAATTATGTTTTTCCTTGACTTTTTGCCTTGCTTGATCATCTACCTGTGGTCAGATGGAGGCAATGTTTAGGTACAAAGCTCTCAAGTCATGCAGGAAGGAAATCACCTGATGAATTATCTGAGGTGGGAAAATCCAGACTGATGTGGAAGACAAAGGACTCCCCGCCCAGCCAAAAGGAATAATTTAATGGAAAAAATTAAACAGTCAATGAATGCTGCAAAAGATCAAAATGAAGCAGGAAGCCTGGATCTCCCCGTGGCTTGGATTTATAAGGAAGGAATTTCAATTTCCATTTAAAGACAGAGCTGAGCTTCTCACTTAAATTATTTGTAGAAGCTTTTTTATCAGCTTAGGCTCACAATCTGAGTGAGGTAACCACAGTGAAAGAGTGCCTGAGATCCACCTGAAGTGCCCTGAGCCATGAACCACAGGGCTCCCTCCACCTGCCCTCCCCTGAAATGTGTGCTGGCTGCATCACATCATGGAATATCCTCTCTGTTCTCCTCTGTACAGGATCAATAATTCATCCACTTCTCTTACTTGGGCTGTTTAATATGTTGGAGGGAGTAAAACACACACAGTGTGTGTAAAGGGAGGGAGATTTCCTGCAGGAGGTATTTGCAGAGCTGTTAAGCCCAGGAGAAGGGTAAGGCAGAGGGCAGGGATGTGTCTCCCTCAGGTGTGACAAGCAACTCCTTTGCAGGCCCACTTTTAATTTTTTTTTCTGTGTGAGAGGTGCAAAAAAACCACTCCATAAACAATTTGCTGAGGCAAATGTCAGCGAGTCCCTGATTTTAGCCCATACAAAACAGAAAACAAATTGGCCACAAAGAATTTGTGACAAAGTCCTGCAAAAACATGATCTTGTGTTTAGAGCAGTGGCAACATATACACCAATTACCTCTTTTTTATGGGTTTTTTTGCCTCTGAATTGAAAGTCCAAACTCCTGATTCTGTCCCCAGGTGAGATTTTGGTAGCAGTGTGTCCAAGCCTCAATTTTCACCCTGCTGAAGGCTGGGACAGCCCCTTAAAATTCAGAAATCCTTAACGCACACATGTACAGGCTCAGACTGATTTTTTACATGAGCGCCTTTAAGTTGGAAAAGATTAAGTGGAATTAAACATGGATGCCTTTTTAACAGAGCCCTCTCCCAGAAGAGATCCCTTTTTTCTGCACTCACTCCAAAGACTCCTTTGGCAGTGTTAGGTTTGACTGCAGATGACAAGCTGTACACAGGAACCAGACATTTTTGTCCCTATCATCACTTATTAACTGTTGTTATTGTCGCTGACAACGTCGTGATAATAATAGGGATCCTCTCAACAGCTGGCTTGAAGGTGTAGGAGTTTCTGACACTCACAAGTGTCTCAGCAGAAGTGACAGGTGAAGGCATGCTCAGAAGCAATTTATCCTGGCAAGAGAATATGAAAGCCATCCCAGCTGCCTGAGAACTTGGGGGTCTTTGCTAACCCTCAGGATTTGTTGTAGAGGTTGAAAAGCAGCAGCATTTTCTTTTTTTTTTTATAAGGTACCACCTGTAAATCACTCCCCAGTGCCAGCATGCTGCAGCTGATCCAGGAAAATCACTGACAGGGAATCATGGTGTTGCAGTGAACAGGGGGAGGGCAGCTGTGGATAAGTGGGAAAAAGCAGGGAAAGCAGCTGTTGGCTGATTCAGCATGGAGGGGATGTGCTGAGAGGTTGATTTCCTTCAGCTCTTGTGAGGTGTGAGGCTCTCCTGAGAGGGGTTTGGCTGCTGAAAAGCTCAGGCCTGGAGAGTGGATAATGCCTTCAGCTTCCCAGATTTTTATGTCATGGGGATCTGAGCCTTTCAGGCATCACTTCACCCACAGGGCAAAGAGCTGGACCCTGTGTCCTCATCCCTGTGCACTTCTCCAAACTCTGGTCCACCACAGATCTGCCAGCCAAAGCCTGAGGATCCCTCACCACCTGCAGCTCAGGTTTTGATGGGATTCTCAAAGGGATTTCTGTGATGACCTGAACATTATGGATGTAGGCTGAAATCATCCTGAATCAAGTAAACCTACACCCACAGGACTTCAAACAAAGGATTTAAAAATACAAGTTCTTGTCAGAAGTCCAGCCCCATGTGAGTTTCTCACAGGTGGTTGGGAAGACAGCACAGCCTGAGCAGGCCTGAGCTGTGCCCATGCCCTGGTGGGTTGGGAGGGACCCCAGCAAGGCTTGGAATGCCAAGATGTGGCCAAAGGAATTTTGTGTTGGGTGGTTTGCAGCTCAACCTTCAGGAGGTGTTTGGACAACTCTCTGAGTCACATGTTGGGGTTCATGGATGGGGTGGTGCTTGCAGAGCCAGAGCTGGATTTGGTGATCCTTGTGTGCCCCTGGGAATCCAGGGAATCCTGAGCCTATGAACTGTTGAGAGCTCCCTTGTCAAGGGAAATAGAGGTTGGATATTAGGAAAAAGTTTTTTACAGAAAGGTGATAAAGTTCTGGAATGGCTGCCCAGGGAGGTGGTGGAGTCCCCATTCCTGGGGGTGTTTAACAAAGCCTGGATGTGGCTCTGGGTGTCAGGGTTGAGTTGAGGGGTTGGGGCTGGGTTGGACTCGAGGATCCTGAAGGTCTCTTCCAACTCAGTCATTTTGTGATTCTGTGAATTCTGTGAAGGCCATCAGGCCCACCCTGGGGTGCCCAATGCCCTGATTATCCATCACTGGCCTCCAAGGCTGGCACTGCCCCTGCTCCACCAGCTGCAGGAAATCCTCCCTGCTGTCCAAGGAAATAAATCTTTGCACCTTCTCCAGCTGTAAACTTTTGATTCTGAATGATCAAATGACATGGCTTGGGCAATGTGTTTTCTGAAGCTGGAAGAGGCAGGGTGCAGCTGTGGCAACCCAAAGGCAGGGGGAGCATTATTAGCCAGGCTGTGTCTCCCAGGATTAGAGGTAAAATATCTAATATATAGAAGGACCCAAGGGTGAGATTATCTCGGGATAATACACCCTGTAGGTTTTGAAACTGCAGCCAAAGCAATCAAACCTGTTACCATAGCATTTGTTTTAATGCACAAATAAATTTGTAGCTCTTGTTTATATAGCTCATCCTCTGGAGGCACTAATATGATTCCCTTTAAAACTCCAGTTAATGAGAAAATAATGGAGCATTGTGGATATAAGAAACATTTTTTTCCCACTGTCGCTGTCATCATCTTTTATACAGTCAGACTGATCTTTGAAAGTATAAGTTGGATTTATTTTATGTACCACAAAACCTTTAAAAATCTTTCTTTAAACTGAGCTTGCTGATTCCAGCCTAAAGCCAGAAATACTCAGTGTCTAAGCATATTTATAAATCAGTATATCACCCATAAATCTTACCTTATCCCTAATAGGAAATTTAAAATTGTAACTCTTGAAGCTTCACCTTGGCAACACACATTCTTATCTTATTGGCTTTCCTGGACAGAAAGCGCTGATGAGATGGAGAATGTGGCCAGGGAAAAGGGATTGCATCTCCCTGGCTGGGTGCAGTGAGCTGTGTAACGAAGCCATGTGTGTTTACTTTCCTTTGGATACAGCACTGCAGCAAATCTCCAGCCTTTTTCAAGGTTTTTTCAAGTTTTTCATAAGTTGTCCTTCAATCCTTCTGGAGCAGCTGAAGAGCTCCATTCTCATGGAACATCCTCCAGTGCAAGGACAAGGCGTTGCCAATGTTGACATC
Organism: Chloebia gouldiae; assembly: GCA_003676055.1. Classification (NCBI taxonomy): domain Eukaryota; kingdom Metazoa; phylum Chordata; class Aves; order Passeriformes; family Passeridae; genus Chloebia; species Chloebia gouldiae. The sequence goes on from QUSF01000026.1 coordinate 59,766, forward strand.
AGCAGGGCTGGTATGAGCTGGTACAAAGCTCAGTAATTCACTTTGTCTGGGAAGGATTGGTGGTCTATACATAATTTACATTATCTAGCATTTATTATTCATACCTGTAAACAAACACCTGTGTGGATTGGGCCTTCAGACTTCTCAAACTTCCTAAGATTTAATAACAACAGAAGTAATGTCATTTGCTGGGACTGACGTTTTATCCTTGGCCTCACTTGAAGACTGTGGGAGTTTTGAGCAGGAAAACTCAGAGGCTGCTGTCAGCTGTGCCTCTGCTGAGAGGCAAAACTCATATTGTTTGTTACCCCACAGTTTTTGTCTCTGCTGCCTCTGGTTTCTCTTAATCTCACCTGAATTTGGGACTGCTCCTGCTCTGCTTTAACTCAGGAGAAGTGTGGCCATGCCAAATCACTTCCCTGCACCTCTGGGTTGCTCCTGTCCTGGGGACACTTTGCTCTGTCTGGAGAGGCAGAAGGATGAGAGGGAAGAGAGAAGAGAAGAAGGTTTTAATAAAAACCATCTCGTGGGTCATAACCAAGTTAAATTTCATCTCCCTGGGCTTCTACAGAGGCTGGTGCCTGGTTCATGAAGAGGAGCTGCATTTTGCTTCTCCCTGGACATGCGGGTTGAGGTGGTGAGATATCCCAGGATTCTTGAAGCATCATTTCCTCACAGCCCAATGTCAGGGCTCACAATCCTGCTGTTAAAATGGAAATGTAGTTATTGACTCGGAAAAACGCTGCGCTGGGAGGTCACTAACGAGGTCAGCCCCAAACCAGGGAATTGGAGAGGGTTGCATGTTAGAGCCACTAAAAAATACCATCTCAGTTGTCAGCAGGGGCAGGGGAAGGAGTGCAAGGCTTTAGCTCAGGGTTTGTGCCTCAGCACAGCAACACAAAGCAACCTGAAGCGGGCTGAATTCAGATTTCAGGAACTGAGGATACAGGCTGATCCTATTGAAAGCCAGGACTGGGGATTTAATAAAGGCCAGGCTTAATTCTGCTGTTCCTTAGGCTCTGGACAGCTCAGCAGGGTGGGAGATTCCTCCTCCAGCTCGCCCACCTCTGTGTCACAAACCTCTCCTTCTCATCCCTGTTTTCCTTCGTACCGTGCAGCTGACACAGTTGGAGTCAGACTCATCCTGTCCCGCTGGGATCTGAGCAGGAAAACCAGTCCAGTTTTCCTCCTAACAGATTTACTTTAAATAACTTTATATTTCTAATTGCTTTGGGACATGAAACATGTATGGAAAGGTCTCAAGGGATTGGATTAAGTAGTTTTAATTTTGACTCTGGCCTCTATGGAGAAGCATTTCTTGAGGAACATTAATAAATATATTCTTGTTTTCTTAACCCCACTTGGTGTGTGGAAATTTTCTATACCTGAAAAAGAGAAATTAATTTAAATTTAATGGTGGTGTCTCATTAATTCTGCACACCTGCTGTGACCTACCATGTACAAATGGAGGTAGCACAGTGCAGGAATTAGGGATCTGATCCATATTCCTTGCAAATAACCCAGGCAGTCGGAAAGGTCAGGGATTCAGTGAGGTTGGTTTAGGATACCCCCACACCTCTGGGCAGATGAAAAATTGTTCTCCACTCTGTGTTTCCAACATCAGACACCAAACAGCTGTATTTCTGTTCCTTCCCTGGGGATTATTTCAGTTTAGCTGATTGTGCTGCTGGGAAAAAAAAATTCTTCATATTCAATCCCATTTCCCCTCTAATCCCATTTATCCTACTTGCAGCCCCAAAAGGATCCTTCCCCTCCTTGGGGTGTTTGCCCCAGGAAATTTTAGACCATTCTTGATGTTGTCTTATAGCTCAGCTGATCTCCATACGTGTTCCATATGTGCCAGCAGACAGGAAAAGCGACCTGAATGAATCCATTCACCTCTGAATCATTTTCCTGAGCTCTCAGCAGCTCTATTTCACTGCACTTGGGGTTTGATTTGTAGAATAGAAATCCCCAACTGCTGCTGCAGGATGGATATTCTACTGAACAGAGAGAAAGGATTATGTGGCAATGATATCAACAATAATAACAACAACAATAATAATGACAAATGAAAATAATAACAATAATATCATAATCATCATCTCAATTCTTTTGTCTTGCCAGGGAAATATTCAGTTTTATTTTGAGGTTTACTCAAATGAATTTCAGCTGGAGTTGGGGTTGTCAGAGCCTGAGCCCAAGTCCAGTGAAGACTTCCAGCTTATTTTAATGCATATGAGCAGATTGGGATTTGAAACCTCAGGTCTTCAGTTTTCAAGATCCTGACTGACACAGATCAATGGGTTTTATTCCAGAAACTCAGCTGGGACAGTTAATGCCCATTAAGTTGGAGACAGTGGGATCCAGCCAAGTGCCAAAGTGCTCTTCTGAACTGGATAGTTAAAAAAAAAAAAATTGTGTCTTGGTCTAAATATCTGAAAGCACATTATTTTAACTATTTGATGAGACAAGCCAATGAGATAAGGAGGGGAGACAAATGAATGCATAATTTACACATTTGTTGAATGACTACTCCAATATGTCAAGTGGACCTTTATTTTCTGTGTAATTTGTTTAAGACCCCCTTCCCCTTCCAGTAAAATAAATTCCCCTCCAATCTGTGCCCTTAATTCCCAATTCTGTGGTGCAGTTGGGAAGGTTGCTGGTGGGACTTTGGAGGATTGTGGCATGAGTGGAATGGGGGAGTAGGAGTTGGACTTTTTATTTCATTTTGGGAGATAATAAGATTTTAAATGCCTTGTGTCTTCTAATTGCCTTTCACGACCCTTTGGAGCTGTAATCAACTGGCTGAGAAAAGCAGCGCTAAAAAAATCAATTTTTTTTTTGACTTCTCAGAATTAAATTAAATTTTTTACTTCTCAGAATTAAATTCCTCAAGGCTTTCCTCAAGGATAGGGCATTTTTACATCTTTTACTTTGGAAAAATATTGCTGGAAGGACAAAACAATCACATCAGTGATTTGGTCACTGAGGGTAAATCATGGTTGTTTTGCTCATTTTGATCCAGAGCAGTCATTCCTTAGAGTTTTAGAAATGCTGTCCATTCACAGCTTAATTATCTCAGATCACCTTCAGAGCTTTGCAGAATATATGATTTTCTCAAGAATCCAGTGGTATTAGAATTTATCTCCAAGTAGGAAATTGTCGTTTTAAGTGCAGAGATACAAATAACAATCCAGGTTTTTTTTCTTTTGAAGATAACTTATCTAATACCATAATGCCAATATTAAATAAATCTGGGGATGGAACAAGGGGCTCCATAAATAATTCACTTTAGCTATTAATGAAATACCTGTGCTAATACTCATGGATTTATTGCACACCAACCATACACACATCAAATCCACCCTGCTGAAGGCAAACAAAGCAAAGGGGTTTTAAAGGAAGAATTGAAATAATGTGGAAGCACACAGCTGACTTTTATAAATACATGAGCAAATACATGTTGATTGCTACTCCATGCTGATAAATGCAGCCTATTGAAAACTGGGAGAAGGGAAAATGTCTGCTAAACATTACAGTGTGGCTGAATACTAACCAGGAAAGAGATTTCAACTTCATTGTTGGGAATTCCCCAAAGCTGTTGCTTTTGCTGGTGCTTCAATAGGCAGCTGTGGCACGTGTAGGACAAACAGAACTCTGTGCAAAAAAAAAAACCCTAAACCCTCCCAAAGGAGCTGGAATTGCAGAGTGACAGATCCCTGGGATAAAGCTGGTCCTGGGGTAAATGAATGGATAGGATTGGTGTGGTGCTGCTGATGGAATTGCCCTCGTTAGAACAAGCTGATTGAAATGAGTAAAAATATCTGGAAAGCCTTTCTAGGGGTTTTTCCTTTTTGGATTTTAGTCCCTTTGTTTAGTGAGAAGGAAAAACCTCTTTTTAAGTCTTTTTATATGCAAAAAAGAGTGAGCCAAGCAAATCCCAGCACTGCAAAAGGGACACCTTCCACTGCCCCACGTGGCTCCAACCTGGCCTTGGGCACTTCCAGGGATCCAGGGGCAGCCACAGCTGCTCTGGGAATTCTATTCCAGGGCCTGCCCCCTCTCCCAAGGAGGAATTCCTTCCCAATATCCCTTAACCCTGCCCTCTGTTAATAGGAAACCATTGCCCCTTGTCCTGTCCCACCCTCCCTTGCCCAAAATCTCTCTTGGAACCCTTTTAGGTACAGTTGTATAAATATATGATATATAGAGAGTTTCATTTTTGGGAATACACATTGCAACCTTATAAACACGTTATAATAACATTTTGCTGCCTGTTTTTTTTTTATTTATTTTTAATATTATATAAAGATTAGCAAATACAAACTGAATGAGTGTTTGAATTAAGTGAAAAAGTGTTCCTTTAGTGAGAACCAGTCTCCTTCTTTTCAAGTGTCTGTGCTGCTAGATCCAAAAATGAGAATAATACCTACAAACATACCAAAAATGAGGGAGCAGCAGTGTGGAAATTAGTATATTCTAATGGGAAAATGATAAGAAATGCAGCTGTGCTTGCTGTCCCTATGATCCCCACCTTCCAATTCCTCCAAACTGAATTGTAAAATAATGACCTCCTTTTGTGTTTTCTCCCAAGATACACAGTTAATCCCTGATATAAAAATACATAAAGGATACATATATTTGAAAAGAACTATTATTAAAATAGAGAAGGCCTCAAACTAAAGCGTTTCCATCATTTCCAGCTCATATTTGAACCCAGATCTAAATTCTCTGCCTGGGTTGGTCTCTGTCTAATCCTTTTGTTTATAACCTGATTTTCAGGGGGAAAATCAGACTATGGCTTTAACAGGAACATTTGGCTGGTGCAGCGAGCACATACTGAAATAATCTGAAACAGCCTGTCTGCTTTAGCTTTTTTAAGCTCCTGATTAATTTTTTTTTGCCTGGTGATTTCAAATGGCAGCGTAGCAAGAACAGCAGACAGGTCTGGGAGAGGCCCATCACTGTCACCAACAGTGGATGCCAGGCTGCTAAACAGAGCAGACCGAGAGAAGAAATGTTAATTAATGATTTTAATTGAAGTTCGCCACGTTTCCAGGGTCACTGGTGGCAGGGCAGGGCAGGTGCCTCACACCTCTGGGTGTGCCAGCCCCACTGAACAGGAGCCAGCCTGGGGGACATCGTCATTCCCTCCTGGAACAGAGTTAAAGAATAAAGCAGGGATTTACAGAAAAGCCTTTACAGGACACACCTCGGGCAGCACAAGAGCCCAGCCAAGGCTACACCCAAGATGGACTCCTGGCCATGAGTTTTCACACTTTGTAAGTTTTGGTCCATTTCCATATGGGGTTCATTGTCCAATTCCAGCTCCAGGTTGTGCAGGCCCATCCTCCAACTTTGCTCTCCTCTCTTCCCTGCTGGTTGCACTTTTTGGAGCTGGAGCTGTCACAGTTCTGGGGCTGGGAAATGATTGTTCTGTGCGCCTGTGTTGCCCTGATTCTTAAGATTTTCTAAAGCCTTCTGAGTTAACATTCTTCTCGAGAATTTTCTCACACAATTTTCTGTGAACAATCTATTGTTTACCATTCCTCCATGGAGGCAGAGAAATTTGATGTGCTGGTAGTTTGTTCAGTGTCATTGGAGAGGTGGCACATTCACCCTCCAATCCAGTGGCACTTTTGGATAAGTATAAATGCTGGAGTCAGAAAAGAAACTTCCTCTTTTTCACCTTTGCAGTAGCAGGGGCTCCTGTCATGCTTTCACGTGTGCTATAGTGACGTGCCTGAGCTGTGAGGAGAGCTGCTGGCACTTGGTGTGGAGTTCAGAGTCACACACTGGGGCAGTGCAGAGTCTGGAAAACACGAAAGCTGCACAGAAGGCTTCAGCAGGAGCTGGATATTTGGGGAGCAGCAGCTGTGTGGATGGGCCAGCTCGGGCTCTGCTCTCCCTGGACTGCAGGGTTGTGTTTTTGCCTGTTTGGTTTAGCAGGGACCAGTTGTGACCCGATTGCAGATGGCAGCTGGTGCCATCCAGTGTCTCTGTCCTCTGGTGCCCTGAAGAGATGCAAATGAGGAAGAAATGCAAGGGACAGCTCCTTTGTATAAAAACCACTAGGTTATGCATAATATATAACCACCTTTTCTTCCGGACTGCTGTTCGTTTGTTTTTATTAACGTGCCCTCTTTCTCTCCTGCATCTCCTGCCACCAGGTCAAAAATAAAACTAAGGGGACAGGAAGAAAAAAACAAAAAGAAAAAAAAAGACCATAAAGACTGTCAACAAAGAATTATTCTGTAACTTTCAAGAGAAACCAGGATATTTATGGATTTACTCTATTCCCTGTGATAACAAGTTTCTGAGATGGTAATACACTGTCAAATATTTTTCAAGGTTAACAGTTTAGGGACACAATTATGGTGCAAGTTGTCGGCAAGATTAATTAAGGGTATTTCAGAGATATGGGAGAAAAATTGTTCCCGCAGCTATTAGAGAGTGAGTAATCCCAACTCGAAGAGTAGCTCCGCTTCAGTTCAGTCCTCCTCAGAGAAAATATTCCCATGTTTAAGGCATACTCAGAAGCAGATAAAATGTGCATGTTTGGGCTGAGAAGAGCAGTGATGGGGAAGCAGTTCTAGACACAACCCACACAGTCTGACAGCCAGAGCTGGGATGGCCCCACAAAGGTTATTTTAAAATAGTTTTAAATAAGAATTTCCCTGGGCCAGAAAACACCAAAAATTTCCCGCAGGCAAAGGTAGAGGTGAGAGTCAGGCTCAGCAGAGCTCCCCTCAACATCAACAACCTCTGGGAAGGCAGTTAGCCATCATTGATAGAAAAAGTTATTGGGCCAGATAATAAAACATCAGGGACTGTTTGTGAAAATAATTGCAAAGTCCAGAGAACTGTGAATATGAGAGATATTAAATAAAAGAAAAAAAAAACCCATCAGCAGCCCAGCACTTTAATCAAAGCACTGCAAACAATACACATATCTACCCATCTATTTATAATCTGATATTATTTTTAATCCCTTTTCTTAAATCCCAGTCACTAATGAGGGATAATGCTGGATTGAGGAGGGCCAAAGAGATTTATTGATACCAACTCAGAGCCGTGGCTGTAAATCAGGACAGTGAAGAAGTATGCCACTGCTGGCTTATGTTCTCTTCCTGCAAAAGGACAGGGATGAATGAACAAGTGTCTGAATGAATGACTGAATAGATGAATGAATGAAAGAATGAATGCATCATCAAATAAATACATTAAAATACATTGCCAGCTCGCAGGGCTCGCATAGCGCGGGAGCTCTTCGGGGCCTCTCTACAAAGAGAGGCACCGGCGGCCTTGATTTATTAGAAATTAAAATCTGCTTTGCCCGATCCCCCCGAGTGTTTAATTTTTACTGAAGGTCAAAAGGTGCTCTGCAATTGGAGAAAATGCATCCCAGCGTAGCTCCTGTTTCTGATGAGGAGCACCGAGCTCCTGCCGCCTGCCGGGGCTGCCCGCGCTCAGGAGGGACCCCGGGGTCCCCAGGGCCACCACGGGTGACACAGCAGCACAGTCCCCGTGGGAGGACACATTTCCTTCAATAATCAGCCTTTTTCTCCCTCCTTGCAGGGCTCAAGGCCCTCTCCTCCTTGCTGACCAGAAGCCCAGCCCGGGTTTCATGGAATCGTGGAATTATGGAATCAGGGAATTTTTTATATTAGCAAAGAATCATTAAGAAGTCCAGCCAGTCCCTCCAGCACTGCCAAGGCCACCACTGAACCCTGTCCTGAAATGCCACTTCTATACATCTTTTAAAGCCTTCCAGGGATGGTGATTCCACCAATGCTGGGGCTGGACAACGCTTTTTCTGAAGAAATTTTTCCCAATATCCAGCCTCTCTCCTCTGGTGCAATTTGGGGCAATTTCCATTTGTCCTATCAAAGGGCAACATTTGGGATGCCTCTCTGAAATGTAATTCTAATTAAATTTAGAATTTTGACTGCCATGCAGAGAGGTGGCATCTTGTCCTGGGCAAGGGGTAGGAAGGACAGGTGGAATCCTGACAGGGACCCAGTGACATTGTGGCTTTTCCATCACAAGTGCCAGGCACACAAAGAACATTCCAAATCCCTCAGCCAGCTCCAGCGTGCAGAAACCATCTCTGGAGCTTTGTGGGGCCAGTTTTATTCCCTTTGAGAAGACTGGGGTGATCCAAATTTAATTATTTTGTTGGTTTTTTTTCTTGAAATCCATGTCTGTTTTGAACTTTGCACTTGTGTTTGATTCCCTTTCCCTCTTGTCTAACGAGGTCCTGGAGGATGAAACTCTTCTAGCTTGAGATGAAGGTCCTCCAAATGAGAAGTACAGAGCCATGGCTGCCAATTTAATTAGCTCTCATGCATTCACATGCAGATGGAAGGATTTTTGGAAGGAGAGAATCTATTCAAGATGAATAAATTACTTCAGTTTTTAAATAACTAAACCAGCAGTTTTATTCCCCACTGCTAATATTTCTGTCAGTCAGGTCAAGGATAATGAAGCAGAATTCTAGAAAGGGTCACCCAAACCTTGGCTTTTTTTTTTAATTGCAAATGTTCCCATTCATAAAACCTACATCTGCAAGTACAAAATCAACAGTTAAATGTTTGCCTTTTGGGTGTCTGTATTTCTCCAAGGAGAGAAGATTTTTACCCAGATTTCACTTATAACATTCTGCTGAAGTTTCTGAAGGAAGAATAAGTCTTCTAAACTTTGTTCCTGTTATTATTTTTACCTGTGGGTATATATGTTCTTTGCTGTTAATACAGTCAGTGTCTTCCTTCCATAATAACTTTTTCCATGTGTCTCCTCTTGGTTTAGAGTAGTTCCTTTTCTCCCAGTTTTTGTAAGTTCATTTTTAACTTCTGTTGAAAAGAAAAACCATGAACATCCAACCTTATAAGGCAGCATGGCTTATGGAATAAAAGAAAATTATCAAAGTTTGGAAGATATTAGAGCTATACAAAGAGCAAAGTGCAATGCAGCAGGACCCAGGTTATCTGTTTTAGGAAACCACTTCCAGCAGATGAAATAACTGCTGAAAACAGGTGTTTATTCCAGAAGCAGCAGCAGCGTTGCTCTGTCATGTCACATGAAATCATCCCTGCTGTATCACGCGACGTTACACCACATCGTATGGCGGGGAACCCGGCGGGACTAACAGGATGTGACAGACAACATTTAGCAAAAATATTCACTTATTTGACTCAGATCCTTGCCATCAGCTCGAATCAGGGAGCGTGGTCCCAAGCGAGGCTGACAGATGGATGTGAATTCACCGAGGACCAGCATCCAGCGTGAGTCTGAAAGTTTCTTGTTCTGTACCTGGTCCTCGTCCTGCCGATGGTTTTGCCGTGCCCAGCTCCTCCTTCTCAGCATTTCCTCCCCGCTGTGAGGAGACGGGTTGGTTGTCATTTATTTTGACATAACTCGTGACTTTCACATGAGGGATTAATCACATACTTGGTACGGAAGTGCTGTCAACTGACAGCATATGGAATTGCTGTAAACAGTTTGTATTTGAGAGGAATTGTGAACTACATGAGAAGGTGTTTGGACTCTGTATATATGTTTAGAAGGGGAATATTTTAGGGAGCAAGAGGTTTATCTCTGAAGACACCTTTATTTTGCAGTGTTGCAAAGCCTTTTTCATGGACTTGAAACTATGGGACTTTGTTATTGCTCTTGAAGGAGCTGTTTTATGGTAATACTTCTAAAAAAAAGGTTTAGAAAATAAGTGCATGTTCATGGAGACAAAAAATCAAATATAAACCAGGCAGCTGATGTGCAGAACTTGTCGTAGATGGATTTTTATAAATATCAGTCCTGACCTGGATGGCAACTTCCAAGCCATAGGCCAGGACTTGGACAGCTGCAGGACTGTCTGTTTAGGCACAATTTGTCCTGGCAGAAATTAGGAGGAGAGATCCTCATCCCAGGTGTTAAAGAGGGTTTCTGCTGCTGAAGGTAATCCAGGAAAATCTGTCTGCTGAAGTGTGAACAAATTTACATGTGGACCTGAAGCTTCTCCTCCTTATGATGAACAAGACAACCAATAGTTTGCAGGATTCTGAAAAGAAACCTATATATAGATGCCAGAAAAAAGTTTGTATTGTGTCAACAGTTCATAGAATCCATGGTCCTCTGTCCTCCCAGCCTTCCAGAGGGAATTTTCAAGACTCTTCTCGTTCAGGCATTCGTGGTTCAGTCTCCCATCAGCAGTTCACAACCTTTGTGCAGACGCATTTTGTGGGGGTGGCAGTGAATGCCAGCAGTAATGCTGCTGATGGAAGGTGCACCTGGGGAATACCCGGGCTCATTTCACGGCTGAAATGTCCCCAGCCTCAGTGGGGTGCTCTCAGCACTCTGCCCAAAGGATGCTGAGGACACAAAGCTGTTATAGAATCATGGAATATCCTGAGTTGGATGGGATTCACAAGGATCATCCAGCACAGCTCCTGTCCGTGCACAACAATCCCACCCTGGGCATCCCTGAGAGCGTGGCCCAAACCCTCCTGGAGCTCTGGCAGCCTCAGGGCCGTGCCCATTCCCTAGGGAACCTGGGCAGTGCCCAGCACCCTCTGGGGAGAGAACTCTTCCCTAAAATCCCACCTATGGATAATGCAACCTACGCAGAGTGAATATGGAAAATTCAGCCTGTGCAAAGAAGGAGAAAGGAACAACACTGCCCATCTGTTTCCTTTGGTATGTGCCATCTTAGCTGATACTAGAAGCATGTCTTATATCTGAGGAATTAATTCCTCATTGCTCTTGGGAAATTTGGGAAGCAGGCCTGCTTTGCGTGCCCCCCAAACACCCCTGCTGTGGCTGGGTTTGTGCTGACACCGTTCACTCTTCCCAGGAAGCTCAGGAGCCTCCTCAGGGAAGTCTCCTGGGATGTGGGCATGGCTGGGATGGTGCCTCAGCAGTCTCAGCTCCTGCTGCCGTGTCCATGAGCCGGCCGTGGGCTGCCGGCCCCGCAGGGATGCAGCGGAGCCCCGGGAGGGGCAGCCCTGGCTTGGCGAGATTCCCTGGAATGCAGAGTGGGATGGCGGCGTGGGAGGCTCGCCCAGCAGCCCAGGGGAGCTGGGATGAATTAATCCTTATCCAGAGGGGAAGTACCAGCTCGGGGCGAAACAAACCCAATGCCCAAAGGGCTCAGTCCCACCCTGGGGAGCTGCTGAGCATCGAGCAGCCCCCACCTGCTGCTGGCTCTGCAGCACTGGCACATCCCTGCTGCTCAGTCTGGAGCTGAGCCTTTAGCAGACATCCCGTGAAGTGCCAGAACATGTGAAAAAATGCTGCTCCTTGCTCCTGGTCACAGGAGCCTCTGCAGCAGTTTTTAAGGAAAGGTTTCTGCCCATCTCCCAAGGCACTGTGCCTTTGGAGTCTGCCTGACTTTGGAATTTGGTGTTCCAAATGTTTTGTAGAAGAAATCCTTTGAGCAAGCGTGCTATTCTCTTCTTACCTGACAGAAAATAATAAAAAAAACCAATTAAACAATTAATATGGATGTTGCTTAATGGTTTGAAGAGGTTTATTTAATAATTTTCTGATGCTTCCCCCCGCTAATTTAGGAATAAGACAGACATAACTGAGCATGCTATTCTGAAGCTTCAAATTGCACTGTGAAGAGAATTGAAGAAAACACATTTCTTTGATTTGAATATTTTTCTCATTAACAGGACGTTCAGAATAAAGCAGAAATATTTGATGCACAGAGCCTGTGGCAGTATCAAGTTAACACTGGCGTGCTCCCGCATTTTACCTCATGTTTACTAATCATTCCAAAAGGAAAGGTCACATCTTTCATCACAAAATGGAAACTTTTTGACAGCAAAACAATTGGATTTTCAGCACTCCATTTGAAGTGGATTTCAGGGTGGAGAGCGAGAGCCCAAGGCAGTGGGATGAGGTAACTGGGCAGAGCTGTGCTCTCGAGGTGTTGGGTACCACAAACTCTGAGCAAGGGCTCTCTCACCTCTATCAGGGTATCGTGCTGCTCTAAAGCAGGGGTATCTGAGTTGAAATTGTCTGGAGAAGAGAACAAATAAGGTTTGGGTAAGTGTTGGAGTGCAGTTTTGGCTCCCAGAACAATGTCGAGGTTGAGACACTGCTGCATGTCTGGGTCAGGGTGCTACAGGACAAGTCAGACTGAAGGGCAGGGCAGCCACAGTTACCTGCAGGGTGTTAAGCCACATTCCACCTCTGAAGACTCTTCTCTGTTTTATCTCCTCTGTGCCTCCACCATGGCCTTCTAGCTCTATTCTTATGATTTTTTTTTAAGATCTGTGTTTTGACAAAGTGAATTTACTTGGCAGCCGGAAAAAAAAAAAAAACAACACTTTTTTTTTCCCAGGTAGAAAATACAGCTCGGTAGTTTCTCAAGCAAAATATTACCCATGTAATTTCTTCTGTTTCTCTCTCCTTCCCATTCCTTCTGCTCCAAGCAGAGGAGCAGCCCTGAAGTCCTTTTTGGCTGGGTGAGGGAATTTCTGCCTCCCTGGGAGCAGCTCCCACCCATCCCTGGGTGCAGACAGGAGCTGGACCAGGGGCTGTGAGTGGATGTGACCAGAGCACCGTGCTCAGAACTCCTCTTCACCCTCCCCCAGGCTCTGCTGCCACTTGAGACAATGAAGTGAAATCAGAGGAGTGACCAGGAAATATCACTGGCTCTGTTCTTCCCCCCCCTCCACTGGGTGCACAGACTCAGGCTCCTCCAAGGTGGTGACACCGTGAGGACACAGCCTTACCCCTGGCCAGGCTTTACACCTGGCTCCTGGAGAAATCACTGGTATGACAAGATGCACAGGCTGCATGGCATGGCACACACCTAAGTGAGATTAATTTGAGTTCTAGGCATCATTAGCACAATAAAAACTGTGATTTTTTTTTTTTTTAGTTCAGACCTACAGGCCATTGCAGAGAGGAGTAATCATAAGACAGAAATGAGTTCCCTAGTTAAAAATTAATTCCCTAGACTAAAAATATAATCAAACAATGTCTACAGTATTTTATGAAGAGCTGGGAGGATAATAAAATTTAAAGCAGTGCATCATTTGCATTTTGTTCATTTCTATCCATATTTTTCCGCAGACTGCCTTTCTGTGTGCTTGTTAATCATATGCACTGCTACAGTCCTTGGCATTTTAAGATCACTGTTCACATCAAGATTGAAAGGAAACTAATTACAATCACATTTCTGGGTGGTTGTTCAAAGCTCGTTCGGCGTCGGCTACAGCACAGGAGCCTTGACCTTTATTTGTAAGCATGAAAATAAGGTAAAGATGAAAGATTGGTTTCCCTGCAGCTTGTACTCGGGGATCAGGAGGCCGTCTGGAGAGGCAGAGGTGTGGGAAGCCTCTCTGCTCTCCTCCTCTCCCATGCTGGCAGCAGAGGCCAGTAGTGCTATGCAGAAGCTCTGCTCCACTGCAGCGAGAGGTGAACAAGAGCTCCACGGTATTTTTCAGCTCTCCCTCCAGCTGGAAGAACGTGGAAAGGACCAACAGACCCGAGGAGTCTTTTTGACCCCTGTGCAGAGCTTTGCAGGGGTTTGTTTGCAGTGCCTGGTGCTGCACTCTGTGCTCAGGTGGTCGAGGTATTGGCACGTGCCAGCTCCAGGCAGTGCCACAGTCTCTTCTGCTGCTCATTCCATGGCTTAACAACACTCACAGTCCTCAGGTAGGTGCACTGGGGCAGAATAAGGTCCCTCAAACCTTAGGGAGTGCAGGTAATCCTAAAGCAACCCTTGACTGCACTCATTGGGAATACATTGAGAGTGTGCAGATTTATCCAATAGGTTTCATCTCCTGTGTCCCTGAATTCTCCAAACTGCTGTTTTAATAACTTTAAATTTATTATGCTATGCTAAGAGTGAGCTGGGGGCTGGTTACACAAATGGGTTTCCCCCAGGAGCTGCTGATGTGGGGCTCCTTTCAGGGTCACTGCCCAGTGTTCAAAGCCACGATGAGTGCTGACCCCCAAAGGATCTCCTGAGCTTCCACCCAGCCTGGATTACCACAGCTCTCCCTGGAAGGAGTTCATTGAGGAGAAGTTCCCCAGGCCTGGAGAGAAACAATCCCATTCTTCTCCCACAGGGTGCTTGCCCTGCACAATCACTGCGTGTGCCCTGCCTCGTGTCCAGGCAGTCTCTACTGGAACCCTGATGTCCCGTGGGTTTTTTGGCAGGATCCTCCAGGTAATTTGTATCTCCTGGCTGGAAAAGCTCTATTTGGGGCACGAAGCAGTGAGAGAAGGGAAACTCATCTCACAGCCAGCTCCCAGCCTCCCTCAGCCTGCTGCAGGCAGAGACCACCTGGGCCATGCTAAGGACACAGAACTTGTAGCTGCTGGGACCCTGGATGCCGCTCAAACCAAGCAGCAAAGATGATTTTGCAACACTTTTTGTGATGTATTCTCCTTCTCTCTGCATTCTTCAAAGCACAAATTTACCCAGACAAATATTTACAGGAACTGAAGGAAAAAATAGACTGGTGCTATAGACACTGCAGCAGAGAACTTCTAATTACAATCCACAAAGTATTTATGAATAAATTTATCTATTATTTGTCTAGTTCAAGCACTGCGTACACTTTGCCTTGTACCATTACATGCTGAAGGAAACAATATGCAGCATGAAAATGAAAACAATTTGACTTAATTATTTACACCATTACCGCCACTTTGAATTAGGCCTTCCATTTCTTCAGGATTTTGTAAAATTTAACCAGCAATTACGCTTGCTTAATTAATTTTATTTATCTACTACTACAATGAGATCAAAACAAAAAACCTACCGGAATGCAAAGCACAGGCTGAGTCCCCTAATTGTAAATGTTGCTTTTAAGCCTTTATGATAAAAATGTAGTATTTTGTACCATTTCATTCCAAGCGTATCTGGCCATGCTCCAGTACTATTTAAGTGTAAACAGGAAAAGCCTTGGAGGACGAGTAATCACACTTAAATGACACAAAGATCATTATAATGATGTTCCAAAAACATGGCAAAATTAGATATTGCAGAACTGTTTTCTTCTCTGAAGTGTTCCACCAGATGGTGAAGAGTGCTGAAACCGTAGATCCGAGAGAGGGGAGGAAAAACATCCCCCCACTTCCCTCGCTTGTCTCAAGTGGCACCTCACACCTTGGCTCCATCAAACCTCCACGCTCAAGATGACACCAAGGTGTTTGAGTGCTGAATCACAGCCTGGGAAAGCCCTGCTTTGTTCCATTAAAGTTGTCAGCCACATTTTTTTGGCTCTGAGGACGAACGAGCGCGTCAGCAGAAGCGATGGTGGCAATTTGTGAAACTCTTAATGAGGTATTTTCAGAGCTCATAAAGAGGAAGAGCCGTGTCTTTGAATTGCTGCAGAGAGTGCATTTTGATACAGGAAAAGAGTTGGGCTTTTATCAGAAATGGCACTGCATCAGTGGGGATGTGTCAGGGAGCATTTAAAGGGGTCTAACAAGGGTTATATAAATGGGGTTTATATAAATAGGGAGATGTCTGTGTGTGTTGCTGCTCTGCAAAATGGCCACGAGTGAGGTGAGTCTGCATCTTTATCACTATTGGTCTCCCTTCCCAAAAGACTTGACAAAGTTACTTTCCACAAGGACCTGCTACATCTTCAGATGTCATTAGATTTTTGGGGTTTTTTTGTTATTAGAAATATCTGAGAAATATCTAGAAAATTGGAATTACTCCTTAAAGGAACACTAATTTTGTTACTTAAATATTGGTCAGGGGATTTTACTTTTAGGAGTATTGGTGAACCTCAAGTACCTGCTGTCCGTCCGTCCATCCATCCATCCATCCATCCATCCACACTCTCCTGAATTTCTGAGCTCTTTTAATACATATTGTGGGGAATCCATAAATGAACAAGGTGAAATATTGGGGTGCTGTAGTTTCTGCTGACCTGTTCCCAGTTCTAGCTCCCTTTGGAAAGCCTGACATGTCCTGGGAGACAGCGAAGTCACAGTGGGGAGAAGAGCTGTGCTCTGGAGATTTGGGCTGGGATGCACTGAACGAAGGAGAAGAGGGTAGAAAAGTATTTCTAAACCTTCCACCTTCCCGAAATGTTTGGTGTAAATGTATTTCCAAGCCTTCCATGTTCCTGAAATATTCAGTTTCTTAACATTTCCTCAGGAACACACATGACAAATCCAGATCCACAGGAAAACTCGTCCTTTTTCGCTGAAAGATCCTGAAATGGAAGGTGACTTCATTCCCGACTGGCAGTCATTCTAATTCCATGCTGAGCAAGAGAACAGCCTCTTATTCACTGTGTAACAAATATTTTTGAACTCAATGTTCACAGAAGAAAGGTCCAAAGAATGGTCCAAAGGATAGCCCACATGCTTCATTTGCTGCATTTCCATTATTCAGAGTTAGCAATGAAAATCATGCAAAAATCTCCCCCCTTTCCACCTATCCCCATTCAAAGGACATTTGGAAATGGGGCTTGCAAATGGGAGAGGGTGAACACAATATCAGCAATCCTGTTTATCCTTTTGCATCCAGCTCATCTGCCTAAGTGAGAAGCCTGTGCATGGCTGGTTTTCAATGGCCTGTGTTAAATGAAGGGCTGATTTCACCCCCCTGCCTCGAGGACAGAGGACCATTTGCTGAGCAGCCGCTGTAGGTGACATTAAATGACATCCCAGCCATCCCTCTCAGGTGGCATGGGATGGAAAGTATCCCATAATCTTAAAAATTAACTCTGAACCCATGGGAGCATGCAGCTATCCCAGGTTGTTCTCAAGCTAAATACCTTGGGAGAATGGGCTCTCAGGGACACTGTGCCTCAGTTTTGCCTCTGCAAAATAGCAACACAAGGATTTTGGGAAAGCAGTGTTGTATTTTCACTTGACACAGATTATTCTCTCTTTAGACAGGCTCTTCTAGCAATGCCAAATCTTTCCAAAAACTTGATTTACCAAAAAAACCACTTTACAATAATTAGTAACCTCTCTGTCTTGAGGAAGGCAAAGGTTTTATTCTGAGTCGGAGCTTAATTATGTTTTCAGAGCCGTGTCATGGAGGCTCAGATGAAATTCTTGCTTTGTGTGCAAGAAAGTCACACCACATTTGCATTTGTTTGACAGAAGCCCTGATCTCATCCAATATGGAGTGCACGAATCTGGCAATGCTCCCGTTGGACATCTATTTTATATTCTGCCTAAATTCCAGGCAAAATATCATTCCTTGCACTTAAATGCTGGTACCTTTGAGGGAGGGAATAAAGCCTGGTCCATCCAAATGAAATCCCCCGTGGGGCTGTGCATCAGAGCTCTGTCTCCACCAGCCAGCAGAGGCTGCTCTGATGTTAACAATTCATTATTAAATCATTAATTATTTTCAGTAATAAAGCACATGGAGGAAATCAAACCCAAATATTGAAAAGACTAAATGATCTATGAGCAAGAATGCCATGGAGTGTGCTATGTGGCAGTAGGTTGGGAAGCAGCAGCCCCTAGCCCAATTCTTCTGGACAATCTGCTGCCCACTGGATTTTCCAACTCTGGGATGTGGCCAGGTGGGCTCCAGGAGCCGCAGAGCACATCCTGCTTGTGATGAGATGTTAAGAACTGGGATTACTCTTCTAGCATATAAATTCTGTCACTCTGGCCCTTAAAACTCAGGGTTTCTTCAACAAGGAGAGCTGTGGATTTTAACTGGATACTTGAAATAAACCGATTGTCTGCCCTTCCTTAAAAAACAGGGTTTTTTTTTTTTCTTTCCTAGTTATTAATTTCCTTAAATGTAAAGTGACATCCGAAATGAAAACAGTTTATTGCTTGCCAGGAGCAAAGCCAGCTGAATTTAAGAAATCCAGAATTAAAGCTTTTGAAGCATATCAAGGCATGTTTATAAAACAATTATCATTGCAAACGTTCTCTCTGCTCAGGCTACCTCCAAAGCCTGAAACTTCATCACCAATTGTCCCCACCCCAAAATGTTTCCTCAATTGCATAAAATCAGGTCATCTTTTGATTGCAGCTTCCCTCTGCCAGGGAACCCAGGCATTGAAACCCAAACCAAACCCACCTGGAATGTATTCGATGCTCAAAAAAAAAATTAACCCAGTGTTTAAAATTAAGTAGTAGGCTCATTATTAATAACTCACAGCAGACAAAGGAGTGCAGTGACCTCTCCAACAGAGCATTTAAATCTTTGCACAACATGCTCTGCTTGTGCTAGGCTGGTTTCACAAACAACAGCTGTGGAGTTCGTTAACATATGAATCCCCTTGAGGTAATTTGGAGGAGCCAAATGTGCTAAACTAAACACCTCATTAAAACAGTACTTTAAAAAACAAAACAAACCAAAAAACCCAACCCCAACCAAACCGTAGACTAATTCCACATTTCACAATGTGGAGAGTCTATTAGGTGGAATTTATTCATCTTCGTGGCTGGAAATAGTGGGGGTTAAAATCGGTAATATGGGTTTTTCTTCTACTAAGATGCACTTGAGACTAAAGTGCCTTTGAAGTGTGCCTGTCACAAAGAAGCAATTAACTGAGGACAATGATGTTTTCTTTTCCTCCCTGTTACTGAGCACAAGACACAAGTTTGTACTCAAATATGTAGGACTCCATTTCTCTTCGGTCTGGGGAGAGAATGGACATAACCAAAGGGACTCTCACTTGGATGGGGCAAGGCAGAATCACACCGAGAGCTCCTGGGGTCACTGCGTCCCCCAGGAAGGCCTTGCAGGAGATTTGCAGAGAAATCCTCCATAAAAACACTGCTGCAAGTCCAGGTGACCACACACAAGAGGTACAGTCCAGAGAGAGTGGGAGAAACGCGTCCTACCCTTGCTCCTGCAGGCTCCAGAGGGCTCAGGGCCCTGACCAAAATGTGCACCAAGAGCAGCTTCTTTTGGTTCTTCTTAATTTCTCCATGATGCTACTGGGGTAATTCTGCTGGTAAAAAGGTCCCCGAGCTCCTTGGAGCTGCTCCTCCTGGAAAGCAGCTTCTCCTGCCCAGGTAACGCTGCTCAGTGCAGCACCAGAGCTTGAATATCCCCTGCGACGAGGCTGTTCAAAAAACACACACAGAAATCCAGGCCTCTCCTTGGAAAATCACCTTTTCTTCTCTGTCTCCAGCTGAATTTGTTGGTGACTGGAAGGAGGGATGTGATGGACACTTGTTTCACGGTCTACGGGGAATTTTACAATATTAAAAACAATAAAAAGATTGATCCCCCAAACTTCTTGCCCCCCAAAAAATGTCAATTAGTCACCCCTCTTTTTTACCTCTGATTTTCTATCTGCATCAAGTAACGTTTTAGGAGATGTTTGTAGAATTTATTAATTCCTAAATGGGAATGCAAGTTTTCTTTTAAAAATGTAGATGTATTTTCAGATTTTGATAATGATCTGAAAGGCAAACAACTGGGAATTTTTTGTGTGCTGGAGTCTTATGAAGGAACAGCCCATTTTCCTTCAGGAAATTGTGGTTTAAGGTTCTCCTGAGTGACCTCAAATTATAGGGTGCTATAGAGCTCTTGGGTTTTTTGATTTTTTTCCTCAAAATAAAAACCAATCTTATTTTAATGCTCCATCCACATCTATTTTATGTTTCCATTATCAGGAAAACAGCAGCCTAATTAGCAATGATAATTTGGAACTTCCATAGGAAACCTTTCACATGGATAAAAACAACAGAAGTTAGGTAACACTGAGGCAGTAATGCATGCTCCATTGTTTTTATTTTCCTTTTTAAAGACTTTATATCTGAAAATTAGTCAAGGAACTTGGTTTTAGGGAGCTGGAAAAAAAAAAAATCTCATGCTTACAGTCTTATTTTTGTTCCCTTTAAAGCATAGCTTTATAACATGTTGGAATTTCCTCAAGGTTTTGTAAATACTCATCTGAATTCCTCCCAGGTATTAGTATGTCATCCAAAAAAGCAGAAAATACTATTTATTCTCTGCAGGATTCAATCCATTCGTCTTTGAAATCCTGCAGGTAACTGGCTCCCCCCAGGGTAATCTCTCCTACTTCAATAGGCACGAACGTGTGAGTTCAGGCAGAATTAGCGTGTTTTTAAAATTCGGATTCCTGCCGGGCTTTGGACAAGCACGCTTTGGAAAAGTCTCTTCCCTCTGCCGGTTTCTGAGGTAAATCCTGTGCTTTGGGTGTTTTAAGGGGCACACAGAGTGCAGCACCTGCCCTGACTTCCTCGTGTACAATCAGTCCCACTCTTCCAACGCCTGTTATTGCTTTTCCACCGTGCCTTTGCCTGTGTTCTGCACAATTATACCTCTAGCAAGTGGAAATATTCTTGCCACTTTTCCTCCAGCACAGTTTTTGGCTTGGTAAATCCAACTTTTGCTCCTCCCGTTGGTGTTATTGTGCTGCTTCTTACCTGGCTCCGAGTTTTGTCTGATTTTTGTAATTTAACAGCTTTACCAGTGAAGCTATTGGTTGTTTATTGTTGATATGTTGATACTGGTTTATTATACCTGGATTATATCTTTTTCTAACCATGACATGAGGCAACTAAGACACGTTTTAAAATCTTTTATTCTATTTTCACTTTTATGAAAAGAGTGAGACAATACAAATGCTATAATTCACACTATCACAATCAAAAGCCAACTATTTCTTAATTACAAAACACTATAAACATTTCTTAGCTTATCAGCTTTTTGCCACACTATACTTTAAATACCTTCAAACCAATCATCTAAAATTACTCCTCGTGGGTCCTATGACAATACATCTTTTATGGTTCTATTTCTCCAAAGTATCTAATCTTATTTAGAAAACCATCCTTTAAAAGTTTTTTCTAACTCGCAACAATATCTATCCCATTCTATAACATTTCTAAGTCAACATTTCTTATCTCAAAGTCCATGTACAAATACATTCTATGTAAACCTTCTGTCAAACCCTAAAAACTCTCTACAAATCCATTTCCCACACCAGGCCCTGCCCTTCCTGGGATTTGTACATTACATTTTCTGAGACAAATGCTGGGTGATAACCTTTGGGATGATCCAAGCCATGCCTTCAGCATCCTCACTCCCTCCCAGCCTGTGAACATGATTATTGAATTTTAAATGCTGCCACATTTCATAAATTGAGCTCAACACCTTCACCAGTGGCAGTTCCTTCATCCACCCAATACCCAGCAGCTTCTTTCTCAGTTTGGGGAATTATACACAAACCACAAAGTGATTTTTGAGAATCTTTTTCATAGAATTACCATAACAACAAGGACAAGTCATTTAAAGCAAGCCAAAAATGCAGAATTTCTGGACTGGTTCCTTATTTGCAACTTAAATTGTTCTAAGCAGGAATTTGTGGCAGGCACATGATGTTTTGCAGAGGCTTTATAAAGACTTCAGAATCCGTCTTGCTGCCTTTGGAAAACCCAAGATTGAGCACTGCAACTGCAGGATAAATCTTTAAACTGTATTTTTACTTAACCAGTAAAAATTCCTTTGCATAGATGTATCTTTGACAGCATTTGCATAAAATACTGTTCATAGTAAGACGGTTTTGAAATCTTCCACTCTTTTCTTATGTCTGGAAAGTCTCATAAATGGCTTTTTACCTATAAGCTTATTTCTAAAATATTTTAAACAGCATTTTTCAGTGCTTTTTTTTTTTTTTATGAGTTAAAAAAATAACCATTAAACCCCACAAAACAGACTGAGTAGACAGTGGCAACCTAAAAAGGAGCTGCACCAAAGCGGAAGGTTTTTAATGGAAAGCTCTCATTCTGGATCCTAATACAAACATTAAAATCCACCACCACACAACTGCAAACTTAAATCATCACTCAAGTGAAACCAAGAGATTCAGATTATGTATTTTTTAGAAGTTAAATCCTTGCCTAAGTTCCTCGTGCCTCTTTCTGCCTGCAGTCAGTGCCTCCAAAGAGCAGCTCTCCCTCCTTTGACAAGAGACAAATTTGGCTCTCGGAGCTGCCCTGCCTTGCTCTGAAAAATGAAATTTCATTGGCGGCGTTTCCATCAGCTCCTGATGGTGTTTAACCATCTTTCACCCACGCTGGAGCAGGGAGCAATAAAGGAGCAGGTCACCACAAAATGGATTAAGTGCAAACTCACATGTGTCACGCCAAAGTTCACCGTTGACTGAAAGTAAAATGGATTTTAAAGTCTTTTGAGGCCAGTAAGATTTTGGAGGAATAGATCAAATTACTTACTTTTATATTGCCATAAAGCTACAGAGGCATTTTCTGTCTCTTACGTGCTTTGAAAGGATCATAATTTTGTCCAAGGGGCAAATGAGTTATTATTATTATTATTATTATTATTATTATTATTATTATTATTATTATTATTATTATTAATAATAATAATAATAATAATAGTAGTAGTAGTAGTAGTAGTAGTAGTGGTATTAAACTCAAGCAATACTACTGGGAAATAATTGAGAATTAATGAGCATATTTTAAAAAGAACATATGGTGACCTTTTACCTTACAGAGTTAGGTTTAATTATAGAAATACTTTCACCTCAAGGTGATGAAAATTATCAATTTTTTTATTTTTAATAAAACATCCTGCATTGCTAATAGAGTTCTATTAGCAATAGGTATCTATTGGGTATCATGAAATTAAAGAGCTAAAAGAATATTAATTAAGGAAGAAACAAATATATTCAGCCCATAAAAGGAGCAGGGCATGCATGAAAAATAAATAAATATAGAGTTGTTCAGTGGTGAATTCAGTAATGGACTAACACAGGCTTTTCTTGCCCTCCCTACTCAAGACTTACTCTACTAATCACCCAGTTTTCAAATCCTTAATATTCAAAAGCATTTGCCTTTAAGGCATCAATAATTTAGGACTGCCATCGAAAGGAATGCTTTTTTCCATTAGGGAAAATAATTTTGTCATATATCCCACCAGTGTTTTTGGACTCTCATCTTGGCGTGAAGGAAACCATCAGCCAGCTGAGATTGACCTGAAAATCTTCATCAACATCTGAAAACTTCATCAACACTGAGGGAATGCGAATAAAAAGTGATTTTTTCCACGTTACAAAAACGAACACATACAGGATCCCCGTGTCTCAGTGAGGCTTGGTGCGTTCTGAGGGAGCCATTTGAGGTTTTATTTACGTCTTTGGAAGGCAGCACCTGTGTGGATTTAAAGCCTGCAGCCCTGCTCAGCAGAACTAACTCGTATATTTTACTGTGGCTTTTCACGGGGCTGTGGGGCTGTAACTGTGAGCACAGTAAATCTTTACACTTTTGGATTTCTCCCGCCTCTCGTCAGCTGTTTTATTGCCCCTCGCTCATCCCGAACAAACGTTGAGAATTTCTGCTCAGGGTGCGCTTCAGAATTCACCCTGAGGTAAGAGTTTAGGGAAAATAAAGGGATTTTTAAATTTATTACCTGACTAGCATTCTGGAATATTAAAAAAAAAAATCATATTAAAAAAATCGTATTTACCGCTTTTAACTGAAGCTTGTACTTAGGTGCTGCCACGCTGGATCACTCCCACTATCCCCATCAGTGCACAAAGTTATCCTGAGCAAATCCTTTCTGCTTCCTGTGATTTAATGTCTGTGTGTCTCTCTTTGGGGAGCTGGTTTGTCTGTGGGGTAGCTGCTGTGAGGCCATTCCAGATGATCCCATAGAATCCTCAAGGTGGGAAAAGATCCCCAAGATCCTCATGTCCAACCATTGACCAGATATCATCACACCCACTAAAAAATATTGAGTTTAAATGACACACATACTTGTTTTTTGAACCCTTCCAGTGACTCCACCACTTCAATGCTGAGGCACTCAGTAACAATTTTCCCCCTAATATCAACCTGCACTTTCCCTGGTGTAACTTGAGGCCCTTTCCCCTTGTTCTGTCACTTGTTTCCCGGGGAAAAAAACCTGATCCCCACCTGGCTACAACCTCCTGTCAGGCTGAGGTTTTCCCTGAGCCTTCTTTTCATCAAAATAAACTCCAGATGTCCATGGAATTCCAAGGATGGCCTTGGGATCAGCCTGGCAGGCTGCAGGCTCTCCCAACATCACTTTGAGGTGTTTAGGAATGAATACCCATAGGAGCATCTCACATGGAGGGTGAGACTTGACCCTTTTGGTCCAGACATTTGGGCTCATTCTGCCCCATTTAGGAACAACCTCATGGTATTATTT
Organism: Chloebia gouldiae; assembly: GCA_003676055.1. Taxonomy (NCBI): domain Eukaryota; kingdom Metazoa; phylum Chordata; class Aves; order Passeriformes; family Passeridae; genus Chloebia; species Chloebia gouldiae. The sequence goes on from QUSF01000026.1 coordinate 83,905, forward strand.
TATTCTTTTTTTATTTGATTTACTTCCCTTCGTTTTCAGTGCTAATTTCAGTAATTATGAGCAGTGATGGATCTGCTCTCACTTCTCATCAGAAGAGGTCACCTCCAGGAGAGCATTTGGCACATCCCTGGGGACCAGCTGTGTTTTTGGAAGGAGAGGTTTGATGGCACAAGTGGGAGGATCCCAGGTGTGTGGGAATGCTGAGAGTGGCTCAGGAAAGAAACAGAGCCACTGGTGTTTGTACAGATCTAGGTGTGTGTGATGGGCACTTAGCAAATAAATGATTGTCCTGCCTTCCTGTGGGATGTGGAAAATGGAACATGGAAAATGGAATCACCACGAAGCACTCACAGTTGACCCCCTGACAGCTGGAGTCTTCTCAAATGCTGGGGTAATAAAAAATAATTTTATATCAAAATTTGTGTCAAGGGGCGGGCTCCAATTTGCTGCTCTGCCTGGTGTGACAATAAAGGATTTTAGCACAAAGCAATTTATTAAAAAAATTATTTTCTGTTTCAATTTATCAGAACTTTTCTCAGATAAGCAAGCCCCATTTTCTACAGACTGTTTATCCTATTGGTGCATGAGAGCTCTTAAACACAGATCCCAAACTCCAGGTCAGGTCAGAGATCCCAGTCTGAGGATAAACTGTGGAAAAGCACCACTAGAGGTCACTCAACATTAATTGTTACCTAATTAGCACATTTTGACCCTACATTTTAGGTCATTCTATCACTTTCATACTTAAAGCATTGTCAGCTTTGACTCCTCAGTTAATTCTGCCAAAACTCAGAAGAGCTGGAGACAGAAAATTTTCCTTCAGCTCTTCCCTCATAGGACTCTTCCCAAGGCTCCCAAATCAGCTTTGCCATAGACTCTGAAGGCAGCAAATCATTCTTTCCTCAGCTTTGAGCTTAATAAAGCTGGCAGTGATGGACCTCTGGAAGTGCTGGCTTTAGAGGCACTCAGCCCTGCCTGTGTTATCTCAAATAGCTGCTCACCCATTTCGAAAATTAAACTAAAATGAATTTTACAAGTGAGGAAAATACATGGGAAAATAATGTCTTCAGTATTTTCAGGTCCTTCCCCAACCAGCCCTGTACCTCTTTAACCATCTGACAAATAGGAAAAAAAAGTAGATCTTTATAATTGAAGGGATCAGTCGCCTGAGTGATTTTTGCCAATTATCCCCTTGTTCCTTGATCAATCTATTTTTCTGCCCATTGTTATACCAGCACCTATTCTAAAATACTCTCAGTTAGAACAAATAACTTCCCGTTCCTTTCTGTTTCAGTTCCCCAAAAAGGTCATTAGCAGCACAGCAAAGTTCCTTGCAAGATTTCTACCCAGCTGACACAACAATTTGCAGAGACTTCTCCTTCCCCGCCCCACAAACCTGCTTTTTATTCTTATCCCTCATCATAAAAAAAGCTCATTTCCAAATTACAACACCTAAATCCCAGAGGAGCCTCTCAATCCCCTGCACTGTTTTAATGGAAATATTAGAAAATAAGGAAAAAACAACTTTTTTTTTCTGGTTGAAAACATGCACAGATGTTCTTTACCCAATATATGGATTAGATAATGCAGTTGTCAGTGAAGATTTTTTTTTTATCAGACTTTTAAAAACATTTAATGCTGAAGAAGAAATGTAGTTTTTCCAATCAATGTTAAAATCTTCAGCAAGGATAAAATCACTTCGTGCACATAGTGGGGTTTGGGTGCTTTGATTTTTGCAATAATCCAATAAAAGCTCAAAATTAGTACTCAAAACGAAGGGAAATCAACCAATTCTGATGTATTAGGGAAATTATAAAACACAACTCACTGTGGGCATTATAATTGAGTGCATGGAGCTGATGAGCAGCTGAACTCATCTGCCATAAGTTTTTTATTTCAAACTAATCCATAAACTGCTTTTTCAATTCTCTAAAAGAACATAAAATACCAACAATTCTTTTAGCGTGTCCCCATCAATCCAATCAAAAAAAATCATGGGTTGCAAACGACCTCTCATAGCTGTGATATAAAAATATCCTGGTTATCAATCTAAAACTGGGTTTGCAGTGATGTTGACCAGGATATTTTGCCTCATGACTTCATGGTTCTCATTCTGTTGTTTATTGTCCTGTCATCTTATATTTATATCATTTGGCCTCCATCTTCCATAGCAATTAAAAATGGCATTTCTTTAACCCTGGTTTTGCTGGTTTTCCTGGTGCTTTCCACACATTTCCATCCCTGGATTGGAATGGATTGTCACCACCAGCTTCTGGGCAATGACCTCTCCCATTAAAGAAATTATTACATTCTTGATTTGCTCCATTCATTGTTGCAGTTATTTTTACCATGATGGGGAATGTGGCTCTTTGGCACACACAGTCACCACCTCAGCAGAGAGACCCTGGAAATGCCTGATTTCTGAGCCTGGATTCCTTTTCTCTCTGGACATGGTAAATCCTGGAATTGCTGCAGCTTGGAAACGGTCCCAGAAAGGGCACACAAGGGACACTGGGAATTACACGTTGGACTCCAGCTCTCTACATTTAATGACAAAATCTTGGATATGGGAAGAAAAGAGGTGCTCAGCCAATATTATCTGGTAATGTGAAGATAACCACAGCTAAAAAGTGCTTCATGTGTCCAGAAAAGGAGCCTTTAGACTGGATTATGCTGGACTGGGACAGGAAGGATTAGTGGAGAGGAGGCCTGACAGTGAATTCATTATGATCTGCAGTAGATATTACAAAATGCTGCTTTGCTCATTGCATTCATCCAAAGATCTTCCCCGAGAACTGTGTGTTAGGGGTATTTTGGAGCTCAGTTTTCAGGATTGGTTTTGGACATTTTTGGGGGCCCAAAGCTGGAGTTCTGAAGCACATGGACGAGTTATCAGGAGTTCAGCACATGCTGTGTGAGGGTCACCAGTGGCTTTACCTCTCTCAGAGCTGGACCCCTAAAAGTTATTTCACTGGCAAAGCATTTCCATCCACCAACATCCCCACAAGGAGGTGTTTTTATCTTTCACCAGGAAAAGGCTCTTCCCCAGAGGTGCTGGCACTGCCCAGGCTCCCCAGGAATGGGCACAGCCCCGAGGCTGCCAGAGCTCCAGGAGGGTTTGGACAACATTCCCAGGGATGCCCAGGGTGGGATTGTTGGGGTGTCTGTGCAGGGCCAGGAGCTGCACTGGATGATCCTTGTGGAGCCTTTCCAACTCAGGATATTCCATAATTCCATGATCTTTGAATGGAAGAGCAGAGAGATTAATCTGCACGACCTGCAGGTGTGCCACAGAGATGCTCTTTCCCTTTCTCATATTCTTTGCCAGGTGCCTTGCTTAAACATTGGCCAGCTCTGTCCCCCAGGCTGGAGGTCTGAAATGAAATGACAATCTGCTCCTCTCCTGGCTAATTGGAACTGGAGCAGAGACATTTCACAAGAGAATAATGATGAGCTGCTTTCCCTGCGTCCCTCTTTGTCTCCATTTTTATTTTTGTAGCGTCTCATCTGCTCTGCTGAGCTGCCAGTCACCTCCTGGGGACACTGTCCCTCACTGAGAGCTCCTGGGGCCCTCTGCCTGCCCCTCAGCTGCTTTCAGCTCCCGAGGCTGGGACATTCCAGCTGCGAGCTGGACCTGTGGACACCAGAAAGCACCTTCCAGTTCTGGATCTCCTCATTTCCCCCCTGGCAGCTGGAGGAGCTCCCTGCTAACGAGGGAGCTCCATTCTCTGATCCTCCCCTCGCTCTGGTGGCTGAATTGCCTCTGGCTCACCTCAATCAGCTCCATTTATTCCAGGGTTTTGAGTAGCTGCATATGAAAGCCTCGCTGATGGAGATATCACATGGCTTTGCTTTGCCTACAGACAATGATTTCATCTTAATAAAGTCAGATTTTGGCTCTGCCTGCTGCGCTGTCGAGTGAGCTCTCCTACAAGCCCCACAATGCAGCAGCTTTGTGAGGAAAAAAAAAACACAGGACAGAATAATTTCTTTTTTTCTCTCAATAATCCTGACAATGAGCCATGACTGACAAGTGGGAGCAAGGAGGATTTGAAGCACTTGAATTTCTTTTTCCAGTGTATTTGATATTGCAACTGTGGATGCCACTGCCACTGCAGGAAGAGTTATGAGAGCATTTAAAGGGTTAAGACCTTCATATGCCTGAGGCCACTTCTAAGCCCTGGTTTTCTGTACTGCTCTGTGCTATCAGGTTCCTTTCTCCCTCTGGTCAAAATAGTAACTTATATAATTGCCTAATTCATATGAATTTATAAGGCAACAAATGAAAGGAAAAAGCTCCTCTGAAACACCAGCATTACCCCAAAATCCACATAAATCAAATAAGCACCTCCAACACCAGTAATGACACGTAGCCACATCAAATTCCTGCCCTGCAAATTGCTCAGCCCACGAAACAGATCAAAAAATGCAGAGCACAAGGCAAAAATTGTGCCAGTCAGCCTCTTTTGGAGCTGTGCATGCCTCTGGCAGGGGCTGCTTTGCATTAGTGCCCCTCAATTCTTTGACTGATTTGTTCCTTGGGTGTAACAGCTGCCCACAGGTTGTACCTGCATGGGTGAATCGAGTGTGACACAAAGCCAGAACATTGTGGTGCCTTGCTTCTTGTGCTAATAAATATTTCAGCATAAATCCTAAGCGCTGGTTCTGCAGCACCCCATCCTTCTCTGCTGCAAGAGGCAGAAAAAGCAACTGGGAAATTGCTGCCCATGATGGAAAATTTAAAAATAATAAAAAAAAAAAGTTGGTAAGCTTGTGGTAATGGATCACATATTTTAAATTGATTTTTGTTGCTTAGGAGGATTTGAAGCACTTGGATTTCTTTATTCAGGTATTTTATATTGAATTTGTGGATGCCACTGTCCCTGTGGGAAGGGTTATGAGAGCATTAAAGGGTTAAGACCTTCACATGCCTGAGGACACTCATAAGCCCTAAAATTCCACCTAAATCCTAAAGCTCTAAATTCCCACTGTTGTTGTTTTCCTTTTGATTTTATTTCTAACAGCCAGCCCTCTCCCTCTGCACAGGTCAGCCCTGAATGGGCTGCACTTCAAGGCTCTTTCCTTCGTGGAATTTTTCCTAGGAAGAAGAAGAAAAACATCTCAGCCACTCAAAGTTGGAGCATCCTTCTCCTCTCTTCCCCCTTTTAGTGTCAAGTGAGAAATTTACCCACCTCCCACACCAGTGATGCCTGATAGCAAAATATCCTGGCTACAAACAGCATCCCCAAGCTCACAGGCAGCTCCAGGATTCTGGGATGAGCATTCCCAGCTTTACCAGGAACCCTCTAAATAATATTTGTACAGCTCCCAGGACAAACAAACAAGAGCAGGAAGCATTTACAAACCCAGGCCGTGTTAATTGCTTCTGGGAGTGTCTGCAGATGAGTCTACCTGAAAATGTTGGAGGGTTTTGATGAAAACTCACAGATCGTGGCGCTCAGACAACAAGACAAACATTTCCTTCGTTTCCTCACTGGATTTTGAAATTAAAAAGGAAAAGAGCCACATCTGTGCTCAGGAGTCCATTTCTAAGCTCTCCACCCATCTGGGTTGGCTTCCATGGCTGGGCAGTATGGATTGAGTAGGTCCTAAATTTAGGATTTGCTCTTAGAACCTCAAGTGTTGCACCACATGGGGAATTTATAGCTTGGAAATGAGGAATTTGTGAGGGGAAAAATGGTGGGGGAGGAGAATTAACTCAATATTTTCTTCTAGGATCACCCTCTATCCTCATTTCTCCAATGAGATTTGGCCTGTAGGGATCTTTTCCTCCAAGTTATGGTAAAACCTGTGGGGTAAAAGTTGTTTGACTTGCTGGGAGTATTATTTCAATCAGAAGAGCCTCTCAGTCAGAGAATAAAATTCCAAAATAGGGTTTTATGTGGCAATATGTTCACTGATTAAAAAGAAAGAAAAAATAAAGTAAAGCAATGACTTTCTACTGGTTTTATTCCTATTTATTTTATGTGCCAGGAAATTTTCACTGTTCCAGTGGGAACTGGAGTTATCTTCAGCCTCACTATCAGTTTTACATCTATTATTGTGAGTTGTTTTTCTCAATTGGTGAAAAGCAAATTAACAAATGTAAATACCCTTATTTCTGGATGCTGGTGCGGAATTAGCTTGGGGAAAGCTGGGAAATGCTGCTATCAAGATTGAGTGAGAAAAAAATTAAAATTCATTGTTTTGTGTTTTATGATTTATGAATCCATTGCGTGTCATTGTAAACTAGGAGGGAATTTTCACTGGAATCCTAGAAATAAACTGGAAACAGGATGGAAAGGACTCAAAGTGACTCTTTGGGCACTGTGATCTTCATTTTGGGTAATAAATTTGTGCAGACTGGAAGAAGGCAATGGAGCATGGCTTGGAAACGTATTCCCCAGGAATGTATATTTTAAATAAATGTCAATTCCTTTTAACAGAATCCACAGCTGACTTTCTAAATATCTTTGTCAGTGTTCCCACTAGGCTTTTTTTCAGTAATTTAAGTTCACCCTGAGCATTTTCCCTACACTTTTGGTGGAAATTACCTAAAATCTTGTCAATACTGTATTTCTTACACATTGGGTTTCATCCTGGGATGTTTGAGGCTGTGAGTTTTGGGACAAATAAGAAAAGATTCTGATTCTGTCTCAATCAATGTGGAAATCTCTGTTTTCTTGCATCCTGGCCCAGGACTTTGAATGTGGAATTTCATGAGTAAATATTGGATTGAATTTGTTGAATCCATGAAGTGGATTTTTGCCACTGAAGGATTTCATTGAGGAGGGTGATTTAAGGGCTTTGAATGCTGTTCTCACCCTCAGTCTTATGAAATTCATCTGTCCACGCTCCCAAAATCCCTTCCAGCTGTTTCAAAAGAGCATTTATTAACATCTGCAGCATTTATTAACATCTGCAGCAGGAGATAGCAGAAGAAATCCCATGGACTCAGTCAGAACATGCGTGGATCTCAGCACTGCAGCTGAATTTTTTAGAAGAAACTGTAAAAAATGCCGGTAGCACAAATTTTCTTCCTCATTCCTCACATTTCTCCATCTGAAAGAATCAAAATAAATATAAGAGAACTCAGCAGTGAGCCGGTGCCTGACACAGTTTGAATGTGGGTTAAGAACCCAAAAAAAAAAAAAAAACCAACAACAACAAAAAAAAAAAGGCAAAAGAATTGTTATGCCTCACAACACACCCTCAGAATCAACAGTCCGTGAGGAAGTAATTTCTGTCGACATATCAACATTGCAAATGGTCAATATCCTCTTAAAAAAAACCAAAAAAAAACCCCAAAAAAACACCAAACAATATTTCTTTTAAATTTCCTTCAGATGGGAATGACTGATCCCCAAGAAAATGCAAAAGGACCTTGAAAGGAAAGGCTGCTGCAGTGGCTTGCAGGGACACGCTCCTCCCGAGCTTCCAGCACAATTATATGCTTATTACTTCGGAAGAGTTCGAAAACAAGCAAGCTGCAGCTTTTAATGAAGCTTTCATAGCAGTGAGAACTATGAAAAAGCATTTAAAGCAGCTCATCTCCTCCTCTATTCAGGCTCCCTTTCATTTCCAGAGGCAGTTGCGAGGAGAACTTGGATGCCATCCAGTTTGGGTTTAGAAGGAAGCAGAAAAGGAGATAATGGCGGAAGTTTGCGCTTTCTTCCCCCATGTAAATTTGATCATCTTCAACGTTTGATCAGATTTTGAGGAACACAAGACAAAAAACCCAGCAGATATTTCCAATCATGCATTTTAAACACCTTCCAAAAGAGCTTTGCAGAGCCTCCCTGCATCCAGAGCTGCTTCAGACTTTTCTTTTTATTATTTTGGAGGAAGATATAGAACATAACCAGTTACTTAGCCCTGGCATCTGATTATAAAATCCTGACTCAGAGCATCTCCAAGTTCTGCTTACAATGCACAGACATACATCCAGCCCTTTGTACTGTCAGGCTGCCTCCCTAACAAGCCAGAAATATGTTTGTGAGTGGAGAAGACATCCCAGGATCAGAGGAACAGTCACTTAACAATATATCATGGAGACTGATCCCTTTGTCAGCCCACAAAAGCTAAATGTGACCCCAAAGGAGACATCTTTTATTATGGGGGATGCAATTTTCTTGCCCTTTTATGGTGTTTTTTTATTGCCAGCATTATTCACAATTCCCTAATTAGAGAGGATAACGTTGGTACACTGGTTTTCACTCTTCAGTTTGGGTGCACACAGGTGTATCTGTGCAATAAGTTGGAATAATATTGCTTTTCCTTTCTGTTTTTCTGTACAGAGTTCAGTAGGCCACAATATTTTTCTCAGAGTCTGCTCCAATGCTGTGATCTCACACATGCCCTCAAAAAGATGAGGCTGAGCAGCCTGTTCATTTGTTTTTCAATTTAAAAGAGCTCATTTGAAACTTTGCAACCAAAGCTTATTTCAGGTTTCATTTCTAAAATCGCACTTGATGCTGTCAGTGAAAAAAGTAACACGTGTTGACATGGCAAAATTGTCTAAATTCAAGCAGCTGAATTCAGGATGTCACCTTCCCTTTGGTGCTCCTGGCTTTGTGTGCCTACATGGAACACAAATCCCTGGTGTGGGAAAAATAAAGCCATTGCTTTGTAGGTGCCTGAAACTTGGCCAGGGGAATTTACAAAGGGTATTGTTTTTGCTTTGCCTGTTTGCTTTCTCATGAATTGCTGCTCACAACACAGTATAAAGCCTGAACTCCAAAAGAACAGAAGATGGGATATTTCTGTGTTCCCAACAAGTTTCTGGACAATTGTGAAGAAACCTCATCACAGAGCAAGGGAGTACAAACTGCCCCAAACGCTCTTTTTCCAGACCTTGGAGAGTCACAACTCTCTGCGGCAAGCTGTGAATCAATTCCCTGCCCAGGATTTCACTTGACAGACCCAGCACAGCCCTAAATGTCATCTGTGGGGAAGTGATTCCTGGATTTGTTTGTTTTTCTGTCCATATTTCCCTGCCCAGAAGCCAATGAGGGGATTTTACAGCAGGGCTGCTGAAGTTCTCCAACTACAGCCCAGCTGAAAAACACACACCAGAATTTTCTCCTTTTTCCTTCCTGGCAATGAGTTTTGGTCCTGTCAGTTAAACCCACCTCAGAGGAGAAAGAAAGAGAGAAATGATTGCTCAGTGAATCTCAGAAGAATTATGGAGTTGTACAGCCCCAGAAGGATTTTAGGCAGTTTTATATTGCCCGGCTCAGCTCACATTTATTTTGGCTGTCTCAGTGTCTGAGCTATGTGATGGGTAGAGAAAACTTCCTCTGCTGCCTGATGGATCTGAGCAATCTGGCTGGATGAAACAGAGAAGAGAGTTTTTAGCTGTACAGAAGGCCAAAATCTGTGCTGTTATTTATATATTTATTTTATCTGTATCTATATTTATCTATGTTGTAATTATATATTTATTATATTATGCTATAATTTAATGCAAGCAAGTACTAGAGAGTGTTAAAAATAGTTTTTGCACAGGGAAAAACAAAGAGTCAGTAAAGAATTAGGACTTTTTAACAGTTAAATACTTCCATATAAACTTAGCTATGTCCAACTGCTTGAACTCAGAGGAGGAATAACTGCAGCAATCTGGAAATCTGTGCTGCAAATGTAACTCTCTTCTAGATAAAAACATAAACATATCCTAAATCAGAGTAATTATCCAATTGTGCTGGGTTCTGACTACATGAGACGCTCAAAAGTCTCCCAAGAACCTGGAGATACTCTGAGGAAAGTGTTCTGCCAGTGAAGATTTATCTACAGTTTCACCTGATAAGATTGTTCATCTTGCTTTGAGCAGTGCAATTTGCCCTTGTCAGCACTCTGCCTTACATTCATATATGTAGAGAAGAACTGGATTGATTATCTTCAGGCTTCCTGCCACTAAACTCAGCAAATTAGCTGCTCATGATTCCAGCAAATGACTGCTCTTTCTTTCTTTTTTTTTTTTTTTTTTTCCTGGTGCTCCGGGAGAAATTGAACTGCAAAGCTTTGGCTGGGAAGCCAAGAACTTGTTCAGAAACTCCCCAGAGAAGAAAAAGCTGGAGAGCTGCTGTTAGAATTGATCAAGAGGCACAGGAAAATATGGGATGGTTCTGGTGTCCTGGAGAATCCAAGGAAAACCAGCTCTGTTTCTCTTGGTGCCTTTTCTGCAGTGAGATCGGGTGCCGTGTGCCACACTGGGAGAATCATCAATGCTTGGGTTGGAAGGGACCTTAAATCCCCTGATGGGGACTCCACCACTGCCCTGAGCAGCTGTGCCAGGGCTGGAGAACCTTTCCATGAATAATTTTCCCAAATATCCACCCTGAACCTCCCCCGGCCCAGCCTGAGGCCGTTCCCTCTCCTCCTGTCCCTGTTCC
>QUSF01000026.1:94305-107161 GCA_003676055.1 Chloebia gouldiae
CCCAGCTCCCTCAGCCCCTCCTGGGGCTCCAAACCCTTCCCAGCTCCATTCCCTTCCCTGGAAATGCTCCATCCCCTCAAAGTCCTTCTTTTTGGGGGATTTCACCAGGATGCCATTCCTTATGTGACCACAAACCAGGAGCAAACCCAGCCTCTAAAATCAGGGTTTAAGCTGAACTTCACTCCAGCAAGACTCAATTTCTCAGGATTTTCCTTGTGTCCACCCCCAGTCGGTGTCAGGAGTGAATATCTCCCAAAGCCTCAGCTCAGCTCTCCAGCTGTGGGATCTGGGAAAAATCACTTTAATTTTATCTCCTGGTTTTCCTTTCACCTTAACAATGCACTTTCTGCACTTGGGAGAAACTGCTTATTTCCTCTGGCCGTTGCATGGACTTTGAGTCCAAATGAGAAATTATCATTTCTTGACTGTGGTCTCTGCCAAAAAAAAAAAAAAAATGTTAAAAAAAGTGAAAAAAGCTAATTCCAAGCTGGAAGGAGACGTGCTTCTTCAAGGAGTAGAGACATCTTTCAGTTCTGAGAATATTCTGCTGTGGTGTCACCAGCTGAGCTAAAACTGCTCCAGGTGGGAGGTGCTGAGAGCAGGACAGGCTTGGCCTTGCTGACACAGGGTCCTTGATAGGAGAGCATTTGAGGGAAAATCCCACTTTTCAGAGAAAATATGGTTTTGATTTATTAAAGAAATCTGGATATTGATCTAGTACCGATATCCAACTGTGACAGACAAAAACTCTCTAACAGTTTAAAGTCACAAAGTGTGTGTTTATTGTGTGTGGGATCGCTCCCAAATCCACACCGCAGCTTCCAGGTGATTACAGAGCCCTTTTATCCATCCAAGTGTTGAATATATTGAATACCCAAAATACAAACTCATATTCATCATTTGGGTACACCCCATCCCTCACTCCCTATGCCAATCACCCCAAAAGCCGTTCAGCCTGCCTGGTTTATCCCTTGAAATGGGTCGGTGTCCCTGTCATGGGGAGGGGTCCCAACATGAGGAAGTCAGTGAAGTCTTCCTCCTTCTGACCTTTCTGCCTTTTCAGTGCCAACATGACAAATGAACTCTTGGTAGAGCTCCCATTCCTTGTCTTCAGTTGGTTTCAGAGCAGAGGAGGCCCCACAATTGTCTCATGTCCCTAAAAGCCATTTGTCAGTTTGTGTATTCTGCATTATAAACCAGCTAACCAAACATTGTGCTGACAAGCAATCAATTATTAGTTAACTACTAATTCCTAACTTCATCACGGCCTACTCATTTATTTTAATTAACTCTAGTGAGGCTTATCTCTAACTGAAATCTTAGCTCCTCTAAAATCTCTAAATTCCTTAAAATTTATGTTTCAGTTTGTCCTGGGCTCCAGGACTCTGGACTGCAGCTCTGGGCGTTCACTTGAGAAAAAGTTTAACCAAGTTCAGATTCACTGGTTTTTTTTCCTCTCTGACCATTCATTTTTCCTCTTGTCTGAATATAAATTTGTCAGATGGGTTTTTTAGGTGCTGAAGGAGGAGAAGGAAGCTCTGTGAGTTCTGTGTGAGTTCTGGTGTGGTGGCACCCAGCCCCACCCAGTGCAGTTTAACCATTTCCCTCTCATTTCTCCTCAGTCTCAGTAATTCCAACCCCCCTCTTCTTCTTTTGTCTTTTAAATCTTATTTGTATCATTTTATCCTCCCTGTTCATTTTTTCCCCCCTTCCATAAAACCCAATAAAATATTAATGTGGCATAACAAATCTGTCTGTGCTGGGAGTCTCTTGGAACTATTGATGAAGCCATGAATAAATGATGAACCTCGATTTTGCTTGTGGTATATCAGATTTCACATGTTTATTACAATTTCTGTGAAGTCAACTCATCCAAAAGAGGTTTTGGTTTTGTTTGCCTGCTTTTATTTTAGGTAGCCCTTGGTTTCTTAACCTTTGGAAAAGGTAATGTCTGATGTGGTGTAACCTAAAATATGAAAATTCCATTTGGATCCATTTTTGTAGTTTTTGTTATCTAAAAAAGGAAAAAAGGGAAAAAAAAACCAAACAACTCTGCTTATTCAAAAAAAAAATTTTTTTTCCTTATGCTGTGAGCTAATATCACCTTGGCCTAAGGAAAAAACTTCCAAATGTGATGGAAGTTTTCACTATTAAAAGAAGGAAAATCCCCAAGCCTTGAGCATTGCAGCAGTAATTCTATTGTATTTGGGAAAAATGTGTCTCTTTAGCAATCTTAATCAAGATTTTTATTCCAATTAGAGACTATTTTGGAAGTTTAAGTGTGGATTGCTCCTTCTTAAATTATAATTATGTGGTAGTATTTTTTATTTTTTTTTTTTAGGGATATTGATGGCCAAATAAATCTGAAGTAATTTTTCTGGAGATGTCTGCACTGCTGAGAGTTTTCCTGGTTTACTGACAAAGGATCTGCTCATTTGGGCATCTTATTCCTAAAAAAATCTGATCAGAGATGGGGTTTTTTATTCCATGGATTTTCCAACAATCCACTGAAGGGAAGCAAAAGAGAGTTTGCAGTTAAATCTCTGAAACAAAGAATTCCTGATGTACAGCTGTCACTTCCAGGCTGAAAACAAACAGAGCTGTTGGCAGAAAAGAAGAAATCTCTGCTTATTTAGGATCTTTCACTCATCCCTGTGGGCCACACAGAGTCCAGAGCAGAAAATTCCCAGCTCCAGAAATTCAGGTGAAAATTCTGATAAGCTGAGTTGGGAGGATAAAATCTCCCAATCTTTTAATAAAAAGTGTGTTATGTATTTAGAACAATTTGCATATAGGGAAGAATAAGGAAGATACCTGGGAATCCTTCAAAAAATTAATATAGAAGTTATATTATGATGCAATATTAATATCTGAGAAATTTAAAATGTATTGAAAGGTCTTTTCAAACTTTTAAATGCACTGGAAGTCTTTTCAAATTTGAAGCTGCAATAATATTATGATAATTTCCTAATTGTTGTTTAGGCCTATTTCTTATTAAATATTTCTCAGGTAAACTCTGCCTTGTGCTTAAAATGACACGAAGTCCAAAAGTTCTGCAAAGGCCACCCAAAAAGGAGACACCAAAAGGGGAACTGAAATCCATGAGGGGAAAGGTGAGGAAATCTGACTCTCGGGTAATGTCACCTGATAAAAGCCCCAAAACTCACAAAGTCAAGCAGAGCTCTGAGGGAAAATCCAGTGTTTGGCTCACAGTCCTTTCAGTACATTGATAATTGTTATTAATAATAAAAATTACAAACACCAGGGCGAGAGGGCAAAGCAGGACAGAGAATTTTGGTGTTTTCTGCTTTGTTTTAAGCACAACACATCAAAGAAAAAGTGTTCTTCCTTCAGATATTGCAGTAATTGAGTTCCTTAAAATGCAAATCAGAGGATGAATAATTAGGAACAAACAGGCAGCTCTAATTCTCCAAGAATTCTCCTGTTTTAGGTGTGCAGTGTCACTCCTGGTGCTCTGGGTTTCCTGTCCCACACCTTTGCATTGCAGGTTGTGATGAGTGAAGCATTTCAGAGTTCTCACAGAAATAAAGGAATTTTCCCCCACCTCCCCTAGGGCAGAATGGATAACTGCTGGGTCATTTCAATTTCATTCCCAGCCCCTTGGGAGAGGATGCAGCACCACCCCTGTGTTGTCCTGATTTTAAAAAATGTTTACTTTTATAGTGTTTTTGAAAGTTTTAACATTCTTTTAAAAGTTTTCTATGCTTTCTGATGTTTACATATTTCTACTGGAGTTCTCATGTAAATAATGATTGTTTTGCATTCTTCTTTTTGGGAAGAGAGAATTGATGGATGTTGGTTTGAGCAGTGTGGTTGGAGAGGTGGGAATTTCATCCTCCAATCCACTGTCACTTTTGGAATTCTATATATTGTAAAGTCAAAAAATAAAATGATCTCTTTTTCTCTTTTGAACTTACCAAGCTTCTGTGTACTCATTTAATGTGCAATAACAGCACCCCTGCACTTGGTGATTCTGCTGCCCACCTCTTTCCAGAGCCTGTAAGTGGCTGAATCCATAAACCCCTGACAACAGGGTGGGAAATGTGCAGTTGGGTGAGCAAAGGCAGCTCAGAGGAGTGCACGTGGAATGCTGATGAGTTTCTCCAGTGGCCTGAGTGTGGCACTGAGGGATTTTCGTGGAAGGAAGGTGACAAATGGCCAATGCAGGGACAACCCCAGCTGCAGCCACACCTCAATGCAGGAGGGGCTGCTCTGAAGTCACTCCTTCAACCACTCTGCTCATGAGAGAAAAGAAAAGATGGTGATAGGACTTGTGATGCCTAAAAAAATGAGCCAAATTTGCTGGGCAGTGAGAAAATGCATTGCATCCTCTTTGAGAGGAGAAATCCCAGGTTTCCACCTATTTTCCCCTTTTTTTTTGGTAGTGAAATGCTCCCTAGAGGAATGATGGTCGTTGTCTCCTGTGGATCTCAGACAAAAGAGGCTGCCTGATCGATCTCCACTCCTTGCTGCAAAGGTATAATTAAAAATAAGTATTAGAGCTGAATCCAGCCTAACCTGGCACTCCAGAGCTGGCTGTGTACAATAAAAATCACCTCATGTTCTCCTCGTCAGGAGAGCTCTCGGTGATCCAATTTCAGAGTTCTGCAGAGGTAATTGAAGGCTGCAGGAGGTTGTTCTGCACAAACTCAGATTAGGATTTAGCTGAGAACGTGTCAGCTCAGCCCCATCTCCTGCAGAATTTGGGGAGGATCAGGACAGGGCTGAAGGTGAGAAGTCTGAACACTCAAGAGAGTTTAAATACACCAGGCAGTGGATATATGTTGTATTTAATTAGCAATTACTTATAAAAATGGTATTTATCTTTTATAATGTTGACTTGTGTGTTCTGACAGCTTGGTTGGGTTTTTCTGGCTGGGAGGAAGGATGGCAGCACTGCCAGATGATCTGTCTCTGAGACAGGAAGATCATTCTCTGAGCACATAAACAGTATGAATATATATGCCATGAATATATTTATAAATATGGTCAGGATAGGATCTGTTTAACCAGGAAAGGTCAGGATTGAGCCCTCAGGAATCTCATTTCAGACAAGCCCAAGCCTGCACTTCTATCACTGTTTACATGTGCTGGCTCACATTTCACAGTGGAAATTGCCTCTATTACAGTTTATTTTATACTTTGCTTGCAACTGGAACTCAGTAATTTTTTAATATATTGAGTTCTCAGGCCTTGGGACATTGCTGAGTGTTGTACCTTTGAAAATCACCTCAGTCCTTGTGCAGTCCTGGAACCCAGCACCGCCCCAGAACCCCAAATTTCCCAATTTTTCTGCATTTCTTTTTAAAAACGAGCAAATAGGCTGTGTTCTTATCCAGCTCCTGATTTGTGTAGCTGCTGATCTTATATGCTTGGGTGGCAGATGGATGGTGCAAGCTGTAAAACACTAAGGCAAAGAAAAGGGTAGCCTGTAAGATTACTAATCAATTTTCCAAAGAACTGTCTTGCAAAAGGGCCAGCTGTAAATTGTTTCATATTTCTTTTTAATTTACACAAAACCATCGAAGGTGACCTGCTGGCATCTGTCTGTGTTGATTTTCATGTATTTTATTGGTCTTTTAGAGCTGCTTCTATTGCTCATCAGCTACTCTGAATGGGTCTGTGAAGTTTCCCCAGGAAAATAAAGATGCTTACGGTGGAGATGACTTCCCTCATTTTGGGACACATTGTATTTATTAATTTAATGCTGGATCTCTTCATATTTCTGCTTTGGAAAGTGTGAATGGCAATTTAGGGTCTCTTGCACTGGGTGCTCTGCTTCTTAATGGGACATATCCTGACAGCCAATCTCATGCACTGGATGAAAGAGATAAAACATGGGGAAGAAAAATTACCAGCAGCCTCTTTCACAGAGACAGAGCTGAGTAAGGGAAGACTTGTTAAATTCACATAAAATAATCTGGGCCATGGTCAGGGGCTGAACTTTGATGTTGGGCTCTTCTTCTCAAGGCCAGGCACACACACATGCATCCTCATTTTCAAAGGAATAAAGATGAATCTCTTGGAAAAAGCCAGAATTAATTGAGAGGAAACAGAAATCTGCTAAACTGGAAATGTAAAAGTTACTGTTGATGGGAGAAACATAAAAAAAAAGTCTGTATATCACTTGCATTTTCTAAATATTTCAAGTGATAGAGTCTTTGAATTTGGAGTGTGTGGAAGATGATCTGTCAGCTTCTCTAAAATTTGCTTTGTTTCTCAGAGAAGAAAGAAGAAAGTCTTGAAGTTTAAAAACAATAATTGAAGTTTGTTAATTTGCAGCTCTTTGCTTTTGCCTTCAAACAATTGCACTGTAACTGCTCAAAAAGGGTGTGTGATTGTTGCTGCAATAACGCTTCTAATGAAGTGATTTGCTTTTGCTTTTAATACATCTGAAAAAAATCTCTGCAAAGCTTTCATGTAAAGCTCATTGGACTTTTCTACCCATGTCTACAACCCAACATCTGATTATCCCCTCTGTTATTTCCATCAGGCACTAATAGCTTTACATGGCTTAAAAATAGAGGACAACATCCTCAGCTGCTCTGAGTGGGAAAACTGCCTGAGCTCCCTCAATTACACCCACAAGAATCTCCCTCCTACCTCAGACAATAAAACCCATTTATGTCAGCAACAGCAAAATGCTGCTTCAACAGAAGGAAAATACCCCTTAAATTAATTTATTTTCTCTTTAACTTCCAATGTGAGTGTAATAAGAGGAAAATCCTGGGTTGGACAAATGGTTTAAATATTTAAATACAGAGATTAAACTGGTGATTGTGAGTTTACTGAATCTGGAGAAGGCAAGCAGGGAGATAATAAAGAGAATTAGGGAAGACACAGCAAGCAGGAATTAGGGATGCCAAGAGCAAAGCTTGGTAACCCACTCCTGAATCCACATGGGCTGGGAAGTTTGGATCTGTCATCAGTGACACCAAAACTTCAGGTGATTTATTCATAAAGGCTTTGCTCAGCTTTGAAGTCAGAGAGAATTTTCCCTTAGTAAGGGCTTCAAGATGAGACCCCAGATGACAAAAGGCACTGGATCAAGGAGGGTGTAGTAAGTTAGTGAAATGCAGGCTGGCACTTTTGCTCATTCAAAGTCATTTCCCAGTCCTCAGCCTGGGCTGGGAGCCAAGCAAAGCAAGGCCTTCATTAGGAATTGAATCACAAACTTCACAAAATAAAGACAATCTTCAGCTCACTAAATTTACAGGGAAAAAACCCCCAACCTGTCCCCGTGACCAGACTTTAGCTGAATATTACACTATTTACAGCAAAGGATGTAAACCTTGATGGGGGGATGATAAAACCAACACCAACTCTTTCTTTGCTTTTTATACCTCAACCACTCCAACAAATCTTAATTTTTATTTGGCTTCAGGTCTCACTCCAGCCCTGAAGAAGAAGAGGACTGAAGGTCCCTCACACCAGGATAATGAAGGGTGTGTGCTGTCTTCTGCAAAGACCTCCTTAACTGGTTCAGGAGCACTTTTATTTCTTGCATGTGTCTGCTGCAATATCTACAGGAGCTGGAAAATGAAACCCCACTTCACAGCAAAGTAGAGCTTTTGCCTCTCTCTTTTCAGGGCTGCTCTCAAGGACAAGGGGTTATTAGTGGCCTTTCACTCTCCAGGGCAGGAACTTTTCAGGCTTCAGAAATTTTTACCCTGTTGAGTGAATGCAATCCATTGAATTTCTTTATTGCTTTCATGTTGCTTTGGTCTACTTCGATTTTTGAGAAAATAATTAACTGCTACTCAAGCCAGGAGAATGAAACTGGAAGCGCAAGCGTAACACAAAGAAATCCTCAAATAACCTTGGAATAGTATGAGCTGATTTTTTATTTAGCTACCAGTTCTGAAAAATCGAGGGAAATAATTTTGGATGGGCTTTAACAAAATCATTTTGAAACCTTTTTCAGCCAAAAGCAAAACTGGAGGTTAGCTTGTGAAATGAAATCCTCCACTTGTTCCAGGCTTCTAAATACTTTGAGGTTGTCTAATACTAAATTTTATATAAGTGAATACATTTAATTTAGTAAAAACTTTAAAATTATTAGCTTGAATTTCTTTTTCTCCACAAATCGTATCTCCTTCTTTCTGATTAAATGACTAGATGCAACTGGCAAAGTATCATATTAGCAACACAAGTGGATTTATCTCTGCATTTTTGGAAAAGCAATAGGTAAAATAGGCAACTTTTTTTTTTTTTTTTCCCTAAGAACAAGTCTGGTCAATAAATCAGAAAAGAAATTACTATGTGTGCCAGGTAAAAAAAAATTGTTTTTGTTAGCAAGTCTCATATCCAGAGATAAAAATTAAGAAATATAAGTTTAATTTTGCTATTCCGGAAAATTTTGTGCGTTTGGATTGTGAAGCAGAAGAGGAACAATTTTTCCTCCAGCTGGAAGTGGTGGCAGAGGACTGGGCACATCCTTTAATTTTTGTAGGATGCGCTGAGGAGCAGAGAACTCAAGGAAGCAGAACCTGATTCCATAAAGGGAAAACATTTATTTTTATTTGGAGGTGAGGGAAAGAGCAAAAGATGCAATTCCCAGCACATCCTCTGGAGCATCTCTGGGCTCCTGCCATCCCCAGGTACTGCAGATCTGTGCTGCAGCAACCTGCTATTGACAGGGATCTTTCTGCTGGAAACTTTGGAAAGGACAAAGCTTCCACTCCACTTTAGCAATGAAAAAATATTCTTAGTGTTGTTTCCATTATTATCTCAGGCTCAGTAACTGAAACATGCAGGTGGAACAGCAGCAAGTCGAAATTATTCAGAGTTCCTCTGAATTTGTGCATCTTTATTTCCATTTAATTTGGAATGCAAAGGGCTCACACTGGGAGATCTCAGCACAGAGAAATAAGGCACTAAACCAGAAATTCAATCCATGGAGCCATCAGATGTGAGTTACTGGGCAAGGGCATTTGGCACACTGGTAACATTGAAAAACATATTTTAAAGTTCCTGTGCAACAATATTTGTGCAAGTTCCCTAAGGATCCACAGAGGTGTCAAAAGCATTTCAACAGGCAATGATGGGGGACAGCAGTGGCAAGAATTGGGCCATTAAATGATGGAAATGTTCAAAAATGAGTAGATGTGGCACCTCACCTCGAAGGTCTTTTCCAACCTAAATGATTCCTTGATTCTGTGGGATGGGTCACTCAGGAAAAAGCAAAGTCTGTAAATTTTATTGACATTTGCAGCTGTCAAAGCAAATACCTCTGTACTTCACAAATATATTTTAACCAAACCACTCTTTAAACCATTAGGTACATTTTTCTTATATTTTTGAGTTACATAACCAAGTCCCTAATTCTTTCTGTTGAAAATCGAATAATCCTGGCTGTGTTTGTTGTCTTGTGTTTTAAAAGTCTTAAAAATTTAGAAAATTTCACTTCTTTGTATTGTAAAAGCACCCTTGAGCTAATAGCCTGCAAGTCAACTTCAGGAAACTAATGGTACAGCCAGGGAAAATCAGGTGTATTTGAGTTTTCATCTTATTGGAAAGGTTCAAAATACAACCTACAGGAATTGATTTAAGTGTCAAAGTTGGTATTATAAAAATGAAAATTAACTGTCAAAGAGTAAATAAAAGGAAGAAAAGATGTGACACATCTATTCAGTCCTCGCTAACACAAACCAGGGTCACCTGTCCTGAAAGCAATATTGGTAAATGTCTATTTAATCATATTTGAAAGCCTTTGCTTCACAAAAAAAAAATCTGTTTTCCACAAGCTACTCCAGCTTTTAGCCATCCTGACTGTTAAAAACAGGAAGATTGTCCTAAGAAACTCCCTTTGGGATTTTTTTTTTATCCAGGCAGCACAAAATACTTTACTCGGGAAATTTTCCTGAAATTATTTCATTCCTAATGCAATTTTTTCCAGCCCCACCCTACAAAGGACATGGTTTCTGTAATTCAAATTTTTACTACATCCAAGCAGCAAAATTAAAGAAAATATCACATTTTTGGACTGGAGAAGAGCACTTGGGCAGGGTGGTGGAGCAGGAGTGGGGTCAGTGGTGTTCAGGACACGAGGGTCGGCTCTCAAACCCCTCCAAAGTCCCCTGGGTGTTTGTGCCCCTCTCCCTTTTCCAGGATGGCTGCAAACCTCGTGCAGGCTGCCCTGGAGCAGAGCTGGGCAGAGTCACAGAATAAAGCAGGGATTTATTCAAGGATCTCCTCATGGATCCACCTCGGGCAGCACCAGAGCCCAGCCAGGGCTGCACCCAAATGCCCCAAAATGGCCCCAAAATGCACGAGCGCTCCCGGGGGCTCTCCTGGGATCAGCTCTGCTCCATTGGCACCTTGGAGTTCATTGTCCCATTCCAGCTCCAGCCCAGGCAGTCCCACCCTGCTGGTTTTTCTCTCTCCAGCCCGCGGGGTTTGTGCTGCTGGGCTGAGATTTGGATCATTTGTCAGGAATTGTTTTGTGTCCCTGCTCTGTGAGGAGAGATCAGCATCCCATAATGTGAAGCTCAGACCCACAGACTAAAGCAGCACAGAATGTGAAATATATAAAATATAAGCCTGAAGCATCCCAGGAGGGGCCTCTGAGCCTTCCTTCCTACAGCTCTGCCCAGTCCTGATGCCTCCCGTGGATGGGGATCCCCCACACCATCAGCTCCGAGCTCAGCTGGGTTTGTGAATGCTCCAGAAACTCCCACATCAAACTTCATTTGACTTTGGATGTGCTGGTATTTGTGTGACCAAAGAAGCAGCTTTTATTTTGAAAGTTTCATTCAGGGGAATAAATTAAACCCAGACATGTAGAATATGTTTAAGCTTTGGGACAGCAGAGACCATCTGTAAATAGAGGCACTCAAAGCAGAAAGTGTTTGGGCTATAGTGGAGACATCAAGG
This sequence comes from Chloebia gouldiae, assembly GCA_003676055.1. Classification (NCBI taxonomy): domain Eukaryota; kingdom Metazoa; phylum Chordata; class Aves; order Passeriformes; family Passeridae; genus Chloebia; species Chloebia gouldiae. The sequence continues at coordinate 105,202 of QUSF01000026.1, forward strand.
GACAGCTTGGAAAATAATGTATTAGAATTATGCAGCAATCTTGTCATCAGTGACCCAGGAGTGTTTACAGGACTCTGCTGAAGCTTTTTGAACCAAAGTGTTGTCCAAAATAACCTTGGCATGAACAAAACCAGGAGCAATTGACTGTCATTAATTATGGATCCGTGCAGAGAGGATATAGCTTTGTGCAACATCAAATCATTCCAAAACTCCACGGAAAGCAGGCTGATCTGTCAGCAAATGTGGTCCTTGCTTTGCCTTCCTCTCTGGTGATTGAAGAGAGGCATAATGAGGTTATTGTGGATGGAGGGAAATGGTCAAGGGCTCAAATGCCAGCAGGTCACTAAACTTTAACATCAGAACCACTCCAAATGATTATGTGGGCTCATCAGCTGAAAATGTGACATTAAAAACGGTAAAACCTCAATGTACAGAATGACACAACACACCAGGTTATGACATAATGCAGGAGCTGAGCAGGAGCAACTCTTTTCAATAGCAAGGAAAAAATTATTTCATAGCAATGCAGCTGGTCTAGCACACTGAAATATGGGGGTTTCAACTCAGTGTCACAGTGCTAAACTCTCTCATTGTCACAGGCAGAGAACAATCTGATATAGAAAATGATGTTCAAAAATGCTAAACTGCATTTTAATGAATTTCATCTCAGAATAAAGGTTATCATGTTGTGTAAGAGATAACAGGGTGGCAGGCCCGTGGTGGTGGGCACTGCGTTGTGTCACCTGGCACAAATGCCATGAGAGAATAAAAGGTGAAATATATTCCTATAAGAGATAGATCTTGAATTGTTATTTCTTAATATTATAGTCTGATTTTCTTGGCATTATCAGTGTTCTTCTTGGATTCAAAACCAAAATAGCCATTAAAATTGTCTTCCAAGGAGAAATTCCAAATCTCCTTGAAATTTAGAGATACCATTTTATCTTGACACAAGAGCAGAGCCAGACTTAATTTCTTAAACCACACTGGAGGTTTTGAGGAGGGTCTATTGGGAAGCCATCAATCACTCATTCTGGCCCAAACGTTTATCATTAAATTGTCCTCAGAACTATTTTCATTGTCTGCCACCTGACAACTGAAACCTGATTTTAGTTCCACCTCAGCTTCCTGCACCACAGCATCAGCTTTCATCCTGCTAATTATTCCAGACTGACATGTGCTGTGGATTATTTGCACTTGTCCAGTAACTCCTGAAGAATGGCACTGCACTCCCAGGCGCCACGGGGGGTTCAGCTGGCATTTGCTGCCATTGTTGCAGCTTCACTGTCTGATTTGAAATGTCCCATTACATTGTGGGAGTCAATAATATAGCATATCACATCATATCATATCATCATATCATATCAATCATATCATATCATATCATATCATATCATATCATATCATATCATATCAATCTATCTATCATCTATCTATCTATTTTTAATTTCTCACAAAGCAGCACTTTGTCATGTCCCACAGGCCCAGCAGCTGACCTAGGTAAAATTTCACACATTCCCAGTCTTGGCCTGAGCTGAAATGAGTCAATCTTTTCTCTTTTCCCTTTTCCCTTTTCCCTCTTCCCTTTTCTCTTTTTTCCCTTTTCTCTTTTCTCTTTTATCTTTCCTCTTTTTTCACTTTTCTCTTTTTTCTCTTTTCTCTTTTATCATTTTTCTCTCTTTTTTTTTTTTTTTTTCTTTTTTTTTTTTTTCTTTTCTTTTCTCTCTTTTCTCTTTTTTCCCTTTTATCTTTCCTCTTTTTTCTCTTTTCTCTTTATCTTTTCTCTTTTTTCTCTTCTCTTTTTTCTCTTTTCTCTTTTATAATTTTTCTCTTTTATCTCTTTTCTCTTTTTTCTTTTCTCTTTTCTCTCTTCTCTCTTTTTTCTCTTTTCTCTTTTCTCTCTCTTTTCTCTTTTTTCTCTTTTCTCTTTTCTCTTTTCTCTTTTCTCTTTTCTCTTTTC
>QUSF01000026.1:107171-118095 GCA_003676055.1 Chloebia gouldiae
CTTTTCTCTTTTCTCTTTTCTCTTTTCTCTTTTCTCTTTTCTCTTTTTTCTCTTTTCTCTTTTTTCGTTTTCTTTTCCCCTTTCGCCTTTCCTCTTTTCCCTTTTCTCTTTTCCCCCTTTCAGAGCTGATGAGCCCTTTCTTTGCCCAGGGTATATTTGCATAACTCCACAGCCACCACTAAAATTGTTTTCCACTTTGCTCAAGTTCTTTATCTTCTTGTCTCTTCCAGCACTTTGCTTTAGATCAAACTCATGTCAAACCTTTGTGAAAGAATAATTTGTGAAAATATTTCCAGACCCACTTCTTATTACAGGAAAATTCTTTCCCAGATTCTCCTCTTTCTAGATGAAAAAAAAAAAAAAAAGCGTGTTTGGATACAGCTGCTGGTGTTACATTAATTAGTACTATTACAATAATTATTAATGGATTATCATCTCTTTAACATTCCTAGCAAAGTGAATAATGAAATGTAATGGGGTATTGTGCTGAAGTGGTATTATTGGTTTGAAAATGCAGAGCTAAACCAGATTATCGATAAAGAAAAAGAAAATGAAGCTGTGGTGACCAACACAAGCTACAAATTAACCCCAAAATGGTGTTTTAATGAGATCCATGTGATCAGGAGAGTTCTAGGCAGGAGAAATTCCCATCTAAAGTAGATTTTTCTCACAAAAGTTGATATATATGTTATACAGAGCTTGATTTCAGCCCATGTAATTCAGTATTTATTAGCTGCTGACACTAATTCTGAAATTTGTAGAGCAACACCAAAATATTTCTTTTACTGACAGTTCAGTGAAGCATTTTTTTAGGTGAAACTTTACTAGATAAACTCAAATAGGGCAGTACTAAAAATAAAACACCCTTAGTACTTCTGGTCTTCCATTTGTGCTGTTTGCCTCAATTTCTCTTTTCCCCTTCAGCTCTGATGTGGGTCTGATCAATGAGGGCATTCCCAGGAATTCTGGGAGACACCAAACACTTTTTGTCTTGTTCATCAGAACACCAGCAGAAGATCTTGGAGAACTCCTTGTGCCACCAAAGTATTTGCCTTTAAAACCAAAACAAAACCAAACAAAACAAAACCATCAAAGATTCCTGAAGTAGCTTTTACAAGAGTCAAAGTGCAAATGTCCAACTCGGGCTGTTCCCACATGGAAATTACTCCAACATTGCCTCACAGAAAACCTGTAAGAGATGGAAAACAAAACCAGGCTGCACTTTCTCCTGACATCTCCGTGGGCTCACAGGTTCCTCAGATGTGGCAGCATCAGAATAAGGATTTGGTGAAAATATTATATTGACATAATTTAGGACATAGGTGACAAAAAAAATTATTGCATTGCAGCTTTCAAACATAAAAGGCAAAAGTTTTTAACCTTCAAAAAATGTAAGAATTTTGCCATCTCATTTTACAAGCAAGAGAAGCAAGTGCCATTTATTCATTTTTCTACTTCTATTTTGTTTTCCTTGGTAGTTAATAATTTTTATTAAAAATAATAATAATTTCTATTTAAACCAGGTTTAAGAAGATGAATCAGCCTTCACCTCTGCCAGCCCACCTCATCCTTTGGGCACCTCTGAGGAGATCCTGATGTTTAGGATTGCTCACAGATCCTCTGGATTTTAGCTACATGTTCTTATCAGGCAATTCTCCAGCACCATATACTAGTAGGAACCTCATTGCAAATACAACTCTGAGTAAACTGCTGGGTTAGAATTCCATCAGAGTGTTGGTCTGGCACACAGGACTTGGTCTGAGCTCTGTATATTTTGATTTCTTCCTTCACAGCTGCTTTATTTTCCCTGCAAAGCAGGGACTTTCACACATTCTCTAATTTTATTTCATTTTAAGTTGGTTTTTTTTTTACATCTAGCTTCAGAGCAGTTCCTGTAGAACTCTACAACTCGGTGTAAGAGCACACCCAGCACAATCAGGGCTCTGATTTTCCTGGCCCTGTGGTGCACTAACAGGAGGTGTTATGACTGCTACAGAGTGCTGAAATCAGCACTGAGCCCACCCCGGCTGCAGCAAAGCCCATAAACCCAGATAAAACACAGCTCCACGAGAGCTGACTTTCACATGCTGCCTATTAGTGCCTGGCACTAGATAAATATCAAATATTAATATTTTTATTAACTGAGAATTCAGAAAGTAATCAAATTAGCGGCCTAATAAAGAAAAATATTTGCCCGGGAATTAATCACACCTTGAGATAGTTCACTCCATTAGTTTTGACATCTTCATCTGGAGGAGCTGCCTCTGCATCCCAGTCTGGGCACCATTAAATGCAATTAATTGGGAGGAAACAGCTGTTGTTGTATCATTTGCTATGACCAAGACAGAGATGCGATTACAAAGCTTTTCGTTAGAAATATTTTCCAGACAAATTCTGATTATTCTGGAAGTCAGCGGGCTCCAGCAGGAGAGAGTTGGGAAATATGTTCTCCCCAGGATGGAGACAGGGAGGGATTTCTTCACTCTCTGCTGGCTTTAGGCCACCTCTTGAGCTTGCTCATGCCTTGGGGTCTTCACAGCAGCTTGATGGGAGTGGAAATGATGTTTGGGAAAAAGACAGATATTTTCCATGTTTCAAACAGAAAGAACTTGCATGGTCATGTCTCAGGAACAACACAACAAACAACAGGAAAACAAAAGGATGAGGTTATTCCAGCCCAGCCTGTGCAAACTCTCGGTGTTCTTTCCTAGAATAGATATTAAAGTGAAATTTCCTGACTAGTTTTAAGATGCTCAAGGGATGAGATACCCTGAGGGATTTTTTTATGATACTTCTTTACCTCCTGTCCTGATGTTCAACCTTCATTTTTCTTTCTCTTACTCTTCATGAAATTACCCCACGTTATGAAATTAAGCACATTATATCATTTAATTGCTCTCTTCTCTGACTCTGCAGCTTAAAAAGCAGCAAAAAAAAGAAAAAATACCAGCAAAACTGAACTAACAGATGTTGTAGTTGAAATAAAGCAATGCTAATTATTTATACTTTATGAAAAAAAATCCCATTTGTAAGTTTAATGCTACAGCACATCTAAATATTGGTAATAATGGAATATAGAACCTTTATAGTCTGCAGATGTAATTTGTTTGATTTTTTTTTTTCATAAAGAGAAAATCAGTTGCAAATTTTAAAGGAATTTTTTGAGATCTTGCAGAGGGATGGGACAGAAAGTCCCTGCTCCTGCTCATCCCTTTGCCCTAAATCTCACTTTCCTCCTTGTAATGCTCCAAACTAATTCAGGGATGTGAGAATCCGTGTCAAACACAGCCTGCCATGATCTAAGACGTGTTTGTGCTTCTGCTTACAACAGGAGAACAATAAAAACTAAACACCTCTAAAGCCCTGAGGCAAAACCTGGAGTAAGTGGTGTTAGATGAGGACGAGTTTAAACAAAACCAAAATGTTTGTATGAGATGACAGGGAAGATCCAAGGAATTATCTTCCTTTCCAGGCTATAAAATTAAGTGGAAAGAAGCAGCCATAAAACACCGAGGAGGAAAGGTGGTTTCATTTCTGCATGGGTTTGTAGAGCTTTTAAGCTGCACACCTTTGCTCCAGCCCTACCCAGCACGTCTGCTGCCAAAGATAGAACATGATTTAAATTTCCTCCAGGCTCCCCAGCCTTTCAGCATCACTGATAGCACAGCAGCAGTAATCCTCACCTCCTGCCTCCTGCATTTGCTCCGAGTCTCTTTAGTGGCTCATATTCGTGTTTTTCCAATAATGAAGGCTTTCTGCTGATAAAACTCTTACATATTTAAATGGTATTTTCAAGCAAATGTAGTCTCCTCTTTAAACTTCGAGGCAAGACAAGCAAAAAAGAGCCCAATTTAAGGGAGGCAGACTCAACCAGATGGGTAAAATAGGTTCTCTGTGTGCCTGCACTAAAATGAGGGGAGATATAAAGCAGCATGAATTGGTCTTCTAAAAACATCTTAATGAAGTCTCTTCACTGTCCTTTTGCTTTTATGATACTTGGAAAATGTTGTTATTTTTTGTTTGTCGTGTTTATTTTTTTCCCCCTCTGGCTGGAAGTCAAGACTCCCTCCAATCTCAGCTGGTGTGTCCTGGGAATTTTCAGGACTGTAAAAGCTCTTCTTGAGAAATTTTGCCTTCAGATGACCAGAACCACCTCGTTGCCAGGACTGCTGAACGCTGAGCTTTAGGAAAGTGTGGATTTCTTGAGATTGGGATTGAAGGCACTTGAGATGGTATTTCATGTTTGGACTCAGGTGTTTGTCATTTCCTATCCATGTTACAGTCTCACTACTGTGAGTTCTGCAGCTTTTTCATTACCAAGGCACAAAATGGCTAACTAACTCTTGCTACAAGGTCTTTTAAAACTAAACTATCCAGTTAAGAAAGGACACCTGGATTATTTTCCCTTTTAACCCACTAACTGATCCCTCGAAGCCCACAGTGTGGACTTCTCTGTCCAATCACAAAACATCACCCAAACCCATAAAGAAGAAGGAAGAATGTAAAGAACAACCTGTCTCCACCCTAAAACCTCCATCTTGCTTCATATTTATTTCTATATTCAAAAATCCCAAACTCTAAGTTTTCCTCCCAGTGATATTACACACTTTTAACCAACTACATACCCAGTAATCCCAGTGCTATTAATCAATTTTAAAAGCCTGTTCCACAACCTCAGGTCAAGTGCAGTGTTCTCTTGTGAGTCTGTGCCTTTCAGCACAGAAAATTTAAAATTCTCAGCATCCAGGATTCCAGCAGGAAAGGGGGCTCTGTCAGGCAGGACTTTGTGTCTACACCCAAACACCCAAACAAAAGCCCAAATTCAGTGTCATGCTGCTGTGCTCTTTAGGCCTTAACAAGAGCACTCAGTGAGGCACCCCAGGGCTTCTGAGGAGCAGGAACTGAGGCAGTCATTCCCCCAAAAAAGCTGCCTCAAAAGCTTTGATTGCTTGGTGGAAGCAGCCCTCTATAAAGTTTCCTCTCTCGCAGGGCTGCAGGGATGTAAAAGCACATTATGGAGACAAAGCTGACGAGGAGGTTTTGAAGGAGAGCCTAAAGCACAATTCCTTTCCAGCAGGAGCTCATCCTGAATGGCTCACCTCAGGAAAACCAAGGTTTTAGAGCTGTTTGGTGTTTCACACTCGTTGGGAGTGCTGTGAAAAAGAAACAACCGGGGAAGGACCTGGGTTGCTGCACTCAGACCTCCAGGCTCTCTCTGAGGCCTGGGGTCAGCAGAGAAGGAGCAGAGATAATTCTGTGAGGCACAGAGAGAAAAATGGAATGGTCAGAATCTCCTCCAAGCCCTTTTCCACAAAAAAAACCAGTCAATAAACCAAAACAAAGGAGTGTGGAAGAAATTTCCCCCTCCCTAAAATCACAGGAGTACCCTTGGTCCAAGAGACCGATACCTGTTCTACATCAGAAGAATGTGGGCTGACACTCTAATAATTCTAATTAATAATATTCCTAAATCTCATCAATCCCCAAGTTCTGGTGCAGAGATTTCCCCATTTCCTTGGATCAAAAGCAAATCTGCTGGAATTAGAGGGCAGCCTCCTTGCACTCAAGATAAATGGCAGGAGATTCAGGCCAAGTGAGAAAGAACAGAGAGGGCAAAGTACAAAATGGCTCCAGGGGGTGGGGAAGGGAAAAGGAGCTCAAAAATAACATAGAAAATTTTTTTTTTGTTGTTGTTGTTGTTTTTTTTTTCTTTTCCTTTCCTATCCCTACTGCTGAACACACCAACAAAAGAAAAGGCTCCCAAGGGATGGTCAGAGGAAGATTATTGTGGAAACTTCACAATGCTTTAAAATGCCTTTTATTTCACTCACATTCTTCTGAGAGACTGGGAAAAAGAGATAGGGAGAGGAGATGAAATGGTTTGGGGAATAAAATATTAACATATACAGAACATGTCAGAAGCACAAATAAAGGAATATCTGATATTTGACTCTTTTGAGCTTTGTGATTCCCCCAAAAGCATTTTATTTGCATTAATTAAATGTGCATTAATGTCTTTCACTCATGTCAAATTTTAAGGAATTTTAACAGCTTGGGAGAAAGGAATCACCAATAGTCACATGGTGGCATGGAAAGGAAATCCCCCATCTTTTACTCTTTTTCTGACATTTCTATATTTCTCATTAGAAATTTTATTAAAACATTCAACACAATTCCTACACCTACCACCACAGGTAATATTTTTTTTTTTGAGATATTAAAAAAAAATCAATAAATAATAGTGGTTACTGAGGAAATTTGTCTCTTCCTGCCTGGTGACACACAAAACTCTCCAGAGGACATAATGTAATTTAAAATTATAATTTTGTATGTGCTGTTCATTTGTTACATGTGTTTTCATGTATCAAGCTGTGAAGCAAAGAAATTCACTTTAATTTTCCACTTCTCTTGGATGCAATGACAAAGTTAGGCTGATTCAGCACACTAGGAATAATTTTGACACTTGCAGTTACCAGATGAGGTTTAATATAGGAATTCAAGCTGTCAGGGGAAATCTACAAGTGTTTGCAGATTCATGGGTTTATCCATAAATGTTTAAGAATTTGCAAGCATTAGAGGCCCATTTTCAAATAAAATAATAAAAAAAGAAATGTAGTAGAAGAAGAAGGAAAAAAACACATTTTAATCAATAGGGGATTAAACATAACACAGCTAACAGAAAATTCTCCTCACTGATAGTAAAGCTGAGGCACAGAAAGAGCTTTGTTAGAAATTCTCCTGGTTTGCTGTTAAGATTAGTGATTACATCCCTGTGTGAAATTGTATCTGTGTGCCCATCTGCATCTCCCCCTCCCAACACAAAGGCAGCCTGGTTTGGAGGCTGCACCATTAAATTCTCTCCCTACATTGCCCCAGGTGGATCCACTCTGTTAAAGCCCTTGAGAAAATACCAGATTAGGGTTTTGGAGAAAAAAAAAATGTGCCAAATGGGGAAATGAGGATAAAAATCAGCGAGATTCTGAGTCCTGGCCCCAGAGTCACAGCATCTCATTGGGAACAAGAGGAAGCCAGAAATACATGGGAAGCTGCTGCTGCTGCTTTCATCTTCTCCAAGGTTTTCTCCAGGATCTGTCATCCATGCAGCAGTGGGATCCATGCTCCCCAGTGGGACCAGGTGGCTGTTTCTCACAAACAAGCCATAAATGATATTATTAAAAGCTACATAAATAAGAAATCAACACCAGAATGTATTTCAGAGCATCTCAAAGTATGAAGAGGGATTTGTGCTGGGAGGGGGGGAGCTGGTTGGACATTAGCAGGGAGTTAATTAAAGGATTAATTCCTGAGGGCTGTGGTAAGGGCTAAAAGGGTTTGCTGCAGGAGGAGATGGCTAGGATCTCTCTGTATTCCCAAATATCATGATAAAACCCCTGCATGGTGTGTCTGGAGATGTTTCTCGCTGGAACACACCTTCAGCCCGGTGTTCCTCTTTGGGGAGAAGGTTCTCTTGGAAAAGGCTGGTGGAATCTCCACATTGCTGAGTGCTCCTGCACAGGAATTTTAAACGTGTAATGAATCTGTGCTCATAAACTTCACAGAATCACAGAAAGGTTTGGATTTGAAGGCACCTCAAAGATCATCTCAATCCAAACCTCCACCATGGGCAGGGAACCCTCCACTAGAAGGTTTCACTTGATGGTGCTTTGCTTGAAGGTTTCAAACCAAACCAAATCTCTGACGCACTGATAAAGTCTTGGAAACCCCCACACAGGTTGCAGATGAGATTTTTCAGGAGCACCCACAATTTTCCTTGGTCTGTTTCCAGTCCCAGGCTGCTCCCACTCCCAGTGTCCATATGGCCCTGGACACTTCCAGGGATCCAGGGGCAGCCACAGCTTTTCTGGGAATTCTATTCCAGGGCCTCCCCACCTTCACAGAGAGGAATTCCTTCCCAATATCCCATTTAAACCTCCACTTTTTCAGTTTAAAACCATTTAAACATTTCCATTCCCAATCCAAAGCCTGGTGTAGAGCTATCAGGTCAAGGTTAAAGTTTTGCTTGACCTTGAGGATGGACTTTAGAATCAAAAAAAATAAATAGCTTAAAGCTCATCCAAGTTGTAACATTCCCATCAAGAGACGACACACAGGATTTAAGTCATAAGGTCAGTTTTTTCCTAAATTAATTAATTTGTAATATCATTTTTAAAACAAAGATAGTCTTAGTGCAAATGCAAAACCTGTTTGCAAATGCTTCACGAGTAGCAGAAAATATGGGGGATGTCTGACAGAGGTTAAAGCATCAACACTGGCTCAGTGTTTTATATTTCATCTAAATTTTTTTGGTGTTTATACAGTGCTACGACTCACACATTTCAAGCACTAAGTGCAAATCATTTCTCTTCTACCACTGAGTGTTCCCATTCATCATCTGCATTACCCTTTCCTAAAGCAGGCAAAAAATAAAAAAAACGTTTAAAAAAACAACCTTGCTGAATCACTATTTTTTAATGCTCTTGAAAAGAAGGAAAAAACCCCTTGTTTGTTGTGTCAGGACATGAGATATTGAGATTAAATCATGGGGAAGATGATTCTGCTCAGGCACTACAGAATTTTTGGGAAGTAGGGGTTCCATAAACAAGGAAGGATATTTAGCTGATCAGGTCTTTGAGAAGAGAGATGGACTTGATGACTCTTGATTGTGTGGCATTTTCCTGAATGATGCCCTTGAACCCAACTTTTTTTTCCCAAAATGTAAAGCCAAATTACCTCGAGGAAGCTGAAGGGTTTGTAGGCAGAAAAGTCCAAATCATCATAAAAAAACCAAAGAGTAATAACAACATAAACCAATGAAAAACTGATTTTATGATCTAGATACAAAATAATGTTTAGTGGTCTTTTCTTATCATTTTACTAAGGGATTCCTCTGCACCATGGAAATTGTTGAAAGATTGGACTGATAAAGTCTGCTAATTTTGAGATGTCCCTTGAAAAGGAGAGAAAATATGTCAGACATTAAAAAACCCAAATTAAATCTTAAGTATTCAATAAATTGCTGTCTATAAACAAAAAAAAAAAAGTTTATAAAGAGTCAAGCTCTGTGTTCTTTAAAATGTAGTTTGTATTAATTTTTTATTATTATTACATTTAGATTGTTTCAAAACAGCAGAATTATTGCCAGTGCAGGCAGTTTTGCCCAGGAGAAGGCAAACAGGGAGAAAATGTGTCCAAAATCCTCAGAGGATGGTGAGTTCTCCCACACTTTCCTCTTTGAGTGGCTTCCCTTTGTTAACCACAGCTCCTGCTCCTGGGATTTGTGGCTTGAGCCATTTTTGGAAGGGGTTGGAAAGGAGCAGGATGAGGATCAGACACAAAGGCCCTGCAATCGATAATTTTCCTCTTGACCTCAGGTAGTTCATGTTTTATTTACAGGCACAGTTGCAGGCTTGTCAGGGGTCATTTGAGAAGGCACAGGTTAAAACGATGTTAAAGTAGCTCTGGTCTTACGGGAAATTCTCTTTTTTGGGAATTGGGCACCATTCCTGCAGATATTGCTCCTCCAAGGCATTGGCAGATGCCACCTTCACCACCCTTTGCATGTCCCAAGCAGTCATGGATTAGACAATATCTTGAATTTTGAAAGTGAGACCAGCATTCTGAATATGTCATTTTTTGGGATATTTGTATCTTTAAGGTAACACATGAACTAAAGGAGGTTGTTTTTCCATATCCAATCACTTGTTCCCATTTTCATCGTTCTTAAAGCATGAAAAATGAAAGAGGGAAAGGATGAACCAATATCTTGTGGAGAAATGGATCCCTTATAAACACAGATTGGACAAAACTGAAGTCTTTAATTTGTTGAAAAGGTGTGTGAGATAATCCCAGTAAGCTCAGAGAAGATGTGAGGAAAGTGCTCCAGGTTTCATCCAGCAAAATATAAAATCCAGGAGATTTGTCAGTGACTTGTTCCCTGTAGGAGCATCCAGCTTTATGGTGAATTAGGAATGCTGAACACGGACAATTAGGAGGTTCATTCTGCTAAATTGTTTTAATTATTCTTGGCAGAGTCAGAACAATTCTGTAAGAGTTATTTATGATTTTTTTTAATTAGCTGAGGAATTTAGATGAGGTACTGGAAACAATAGTGCACTTGATTAAATATGCACAGTGCAATTGGCAACTGAACCCTGGAGCTGAAGGCTGTGGTTGTCCAGCCTGGATGGCTTCCATGCTTTTCCTGCACAGGAATTTTAAACATGTAATGAATTTGTGCTCATAAATTTCACAGAATGGTTTGGGTTTGGAGGCACCTCAAAGATCATCTCCTTCCAAACCTCCCCCATGGGCAGGGAACCTTCCACTAGAAGGGTTTCACTTGATGCTGCTTTGCTTGAAGGTTTCAAACCAAACCAAACCAAGACTCTGACACACTGATAAAGTCATGGAAATCCCCACACATGTTGCAGATGAGATTTTTCAGGAGCACCCAGAATTTTCCTTAGTTTCCAATCCAAGTGAAAATCCAATTGATTTTGGTGGGAGCAGAATAAAGGCAGTGCAGTGACTTGTGATAATGTCACCCTCTTAAAAAGGATGGACTGACAACACTGTTGGGGAGAGTTTTATGACAAAATATATTCATATCTTAGAATGTGAAGCTTTAATTCCGAAGGTTCCTTGACCTCATTCAGCATAATTTCTTGTCCAGTGATTTGCCTACAGTTTTAGTTCACAAACACACAATATTTCAGTGTATAGTGAAAAACAATCAAGTCTTGAACCCCATTCAGCCAGGTTGCCTCATACAACCTCACAAACCTCTTCTTTCTAAACCAAAAGAATCCCTTTATTAGTGGTGAAAAATATAATTAGAGAAGAGCAATTCTGTTGCTAAAGAACTTAAAAGCTAAATAAAATATTCCTATGATTTCTATCCCCCTTCGAAGAGAAGAGAAGAGAA
>QUSF01000026.1:118105-139093 GCA_003676055.1 Chloebia gouldiae
AAGAGAAGAGAAGAGAAGAGAAGAGAAGAGAAGAGAAGAGAAGAGAAAAGAGAAGAGAAGAGATACAGGAAGTGTAACATAATGAAAGATTGGACAGACTATTTTACTTTTTGAGAATGTTGTAGGAACTTTTATGGAATATTTTGGCTTTGTTTTCCTGGTCATAAAAGTTTTAAACCAAATGAACATCCAGCACTGGAGGAGGATGCACCTTTCCATTTCACCAATTTTATCTTCCTCTAATCATCAGGTTTAATAGCATACTTCCACTACCCCAAAATCTAAAAATCATAAAATCACTGAGGTCTAAAAAAGAACTCTTTGGCTTCTCTGGAGCTGAGCTGGCTGTTCCAGGCTGTTTAATCTGGGATCCAAAGCTCCATCCCAGTGAACTGTCCATGAACAAGATCACATCATCCTGCCTGTGGATCCATTCCCAAATCCCAGCAGCTGGGATCCCATGGGGGCTCAGGGCTGCCCTCTTCTCTCCCACCACCCAAAAGTCACCAAAGCCACCACACATCTCAAGGCAGGGATTTTGGGTTGATGGGTTTGGGTTTTTTTGGATGCTGATTTATTTTTAATAGAGGAAAACATTTCATTAGCTGGTTGTGTATAAGAACCTTTGTGACAACAGCAATTGTTTACACAAGTCAGATTTCTCAAAATCTAATAATCTCCAGCTAGGAAGCAAGAAAGACACATAAAACTTGGGGGATGCATAAAAAACTCTCTGCAATGTCTAGTCCACCACTGGATTTTTGCTCCTTTTTTAACCTTAGGGCATGCAGTATTAGCTAATGGATTTTAAACTAGATATAGCTCAGTGGAGAAGGCTTTTCAATTTTATATGCAGCAGAAAAAGTGAGTTTTCACACAGAATTTATATTCCTTGCTGAATTGGAGTCCATTTGCCTTTGATCATCATAAAGAAATATAAATCAGCTGTAGCCTTCTTTTTGATTCTTTACCATCTCCCACAGACCCCTTAGGCAGAAGAGACTTGTGTTTGCTCTTGATTAATTTGCTGTTGTATTTTTTAAAGGCATGTGCCTGTTGTGGATGTTGTAGCAGGAACACGAGGGGATTTTTTATGCTGGAAGCAGTGGACAAGTCACATCTTTTCCTCTTATTAGTCCCATTCCAGGAGAGGTGCAGACAAGCCATAAAACCACCAGGCTTTAAACAAATGAGGTGGGAAGTGGTGGAGATGAGGGGGTTTTATAGAGCAGCTATTATTTCACTTTTCTACTGGAAAAAAAAAAAACTCCACTGTAATTTCTCAGCATTGCTTGTAGGACTGTTAAACCTGGAATGACTTGAAGTTAACCCACTGCACATTAATTAGAGATTGCTTGGGCTAAGTTACACTTTTCTAGAATCTTTCTAATATATGGGCGGGGAGGAAAAATCCTTTAAAAATTCAGCCTCAGAGAAAATGTACAGAAACTGATTCCTCCTTCCTGCTAATTTACAAAATCCTGTAAATCCTGGGGTTTAGGGTAAAACTTGCAAAATGAGAAAGGCAATCTTTTAGCATGAAAAAAGTCACCAGATGGTAAATGTGTTTCAGATGTGTTGACCACCCTTCCTGAATTGCTTGGCAATGCCTGGGGATTTTTTTCCTCTTTAGCACTGGTAACTGATGTAGAATAGAGAAGAAAATGCATTAACAAAAGATGGGTGGATGGATGGATGGATGGATGGATGGATGGATGGATGGATGGATGGATGGGCAACTACAAATTACTTGAACATGGTTATCACTATTCAGTTTTATATACTTATAATCAATGGTAAATATCCATGTTGTTGAAAGAAAGAATATTTTAGGGTGTGCAATTAATTTTGCAGGTGTTGCCTTGAAATTAGAAAACTGTCTTCTGCCTTCCCCAGGTCTGTAATTCAGATTCTGCAAGCTTGGCAAAATGAAAAAAGATCAGAAAAGAGAGTGATGTTATATATACACTCCCAAGCTGCATGCAAGGAATAAAAATGTTATTCTTGGCCACACTGTTATTACTAAAGACAATATTAATGCATCCAGTGTTATTAAAATGTAACTATTAGTCGATATATTGATGTTGCTGACTGTCCAAATTTACTCCTGTGGAGTTTAAATACTTGAGGCTGCATTACTGTTGGCAATAAAGATATTTAAAGTGCAGGAAAACTACGCATATTCAAAGACATTTTATGAGGTTAATCTAGAATATTTAGGTTAAATTAAGTTAAATCTAGGTGTGAAGGTGAATGGTTAATTGGTAAGAGAATGTCCTAAAACAAGAGGGAGGCCTTCAGCTGGTTCCTGAGCCATTAAAATGGGTTCATTTCACCTTACAGTGGTACCTATCAGTGTCCTTTTATTCTCATGCAAAGCTCCCAGACATAATTTTAAGAAGGCTTTTTGAAATTCTTCTTAGACATGAATAACCATCAGGAATGTGGGAAAGGCAGGTCGGATTTTGGGAGTCAACAGAAACACATGGGAGAGCCAGGCTGCTTTTGCTCTCCTCTGGAGAGCTCCTCCTTGGTGTTTATCAAAACTTTGTTTGAACTATCAAAACCTCAAATCTGCAAAAATAGCCTGGAAATCTCTTGAGAGAAAAAAAGGACTTGTTGACAAAAACAGTGGTTGTGCTTCTTGCTTTTGATTATGACAGGAAAAGCTCCAAACCATCAGTTCAGTGTTGGATTTTCCTTTGGTGCTGCTGTCCCCTGGGAGACACCGTGCTGTCACATTGGGAAGTTTCTCTAGGAGTTAAAGCACTGCATTTACACCTGGAGTACAGTTCCTCACCCCAGATATTTACAAATCAAGCAGACCAGACTAAAAAACCTTTTGTTATCTCATTTCTTCGTTGTTTTTTTTTTTTTTTTTAACTGAGAAATTCAGATTTTTCTGTTGTGCAGGCCAATGACTGCCCAACCTGCTGCTCACTAATTCTCTATGAATATATTAAATTGTTTAATAAAGCTAAACATCAAAATTGGGAACTATCACAGGGAATTTGAGGAAGGATTTCTAAACTGGAGGCTGTTGTTTGCCAGCTGATGTGTGCTCTGTGTGTGAGACATCTGCCTCCAGCAGCAGCAGCAGGAACAAAATCCTGCAGGGTCAGCGCTGACGGTGGCTGCTGCTGCTCTGCAATTCCTTGGTGACAGTGATAGATTCTCCAACAAATTGGTGCTTAGATTCCAGGGGAAAACTCCTCAGCAGATTACAGCCCTGTCAGGAGGGGTCAGAGCCAGAGCCTAATGTGTGACACCGCCCTGGCACTGCCACCCCAACAGGGAGTGGCTTCCTGCTCCCCCTGCCCCAGTGGCACGGACTAAATGCTGAAATATCACCCCAGCCCGCCCTTAGAAACATCTTAGTGTACATTTAGTGCTTTTCCTGTTTGTGTGGGACACAGAAAGGAAAAAAAAAGAGGAATCCCATCACACAGGGGCCTGTTTGTCCTGCCCTCGCCAGCCCTTTGCTGTACAGGCCAAGACCAACAAAAAGGGCAATAGATAAATTATCTTATCTAAGCAAGACCCACATTTTCAGAGAGACCATCCTGAAGAACTGGCCAAGGGCTCCTACAGGCACCAACAGATAATTTGTGACGTACTGAGGGATACAGGGAATTATTTGGAAGCCTGATTTTGTGGCACACACATCTGGGGCACTGAGATCTGCTTCCCCCTGCCCCAGGTGTTTTTTGAAACACAACTTTCTGATAACAAAGTAAGCAATGAATTTTCCATCACAAAAAATCATCCAGTCTTTAATCCAAAAAGCATCAGAGATCCAAGAAGGAAATTCATGTGAAGGTGTTGGCTGTACCTAGGACAGAGATATTTTGTCTCTGCAGAAAAGATAAATCTGCCATCAATGGAAACACCAAATGTGCCAAGTTACAGCAGCAAAATGAGGCTGAATTTCCTTGTGTTCCTCTGGAGCAGGGCACTGATGGCAGCTATAATCAGGTGTTGTTATCCAGGATATTCAGCAGCACTGCAGCAATCAGAAACAGAAAGCCCAAAAATTGAATGCTGCAGGAGCTGAGCTGATTATGAGATCAGAGCTTCTCTGACACTGTCCCATCAGTGAACCTCAGCTCTGGGGTAACCTGTGCTCCCAGGGTTTCTGAAAAACAGTGCTGAGGGGAAAAATTGCTTTCAAGGGCAGGAAAACACATAATTTCTTACAGGCTTTTGAGTTTAGGAGGAGACTTTTGAGTTAAGGAGACAACCCCAGTTTGTAATTTTCAAGCTGTTTGTGATGATTCCCATCCATTTGGGGTGAGTCTGCTGTGGGCACGTGGCAGAAATTCCACGCTGGTTGTGGAGGGAGCTGGCAGCACCCGCCATCCCGTGGCTGGGAGGTTGTTCCAGACTGACACAGCCTCCCCCAGCTCCTGCCAGGCTGCTCAGTCAGACCCACTGATGTTTGCTGCCTTCTCTCTAAATTAGAGCCTGGATCCCCTCACCTTGTCACCAAGGCCAGGGAAATTGTGATTATTCTGACAAGGAGATCACAGCAAACCTCTATGCTCTCCCAGAGCAAATCATTCCTGATCGTGGTAATTGAGAGGTGCATTTCTTTCCACTGATGACTTCTATCTTTGGAGAGCTGGAATATTACTTATTTCCTTCCCTCACTGACACCAAATGAGCAGGTGTGGAGTTTTATCCTTTGCCAAACCTATAATTTGCTGTTATTTCCGCAAGGTAGCCCTTTGAGTCAGGTATTTCAGCGCCAGTGATTCGATTCCTTGAGCAATGTTTACATAAATAAAATATGCCAGAGCAATCCAATTTGGGGCTTACGTGATTGCCTTCCCTCCCTTTGATCCCCAAACACTTGAAATGTGATTCCTCTCCTCAGCACTGATCTTGTCAAACAGAAACATCTCTGAGCTGCAGTCAGTCCAGACCCATCGCTTTTAACAACCTTCACTTACAAAAATAAAACCAAATGAAATAACAAAGAAATTAATAACCTTATTCCTAGAAAAGTGATGAGTGGAACAATTTTTTGCACCTTTAAATTATTGATTGCCCTTAAGCATCTCATTTCAAGCCTTTTCAAAGGGGAAGCAAACAAGAACTTAATTTACAAATATAAAAATCAGTTTAATGAAAAAAGTCCATAAGACAAATTGATTATGATTCTGGTATGGTTTTGATGAAGAATATTTTAAAATTATTTTGGAAAATAATATTCGAGTTACATTCCTGAACTCGTCATTGGCTGAGCTTCCCAACGTACATACAGAGATGAAAACTAAGAAGAGAAAGCTGATTAGAGAACGACAGAGATTTTCTAAAAGGGAGATTTACTGAAATGGATCCTGACTTGCTAAGGCTGCAGAATGTATTTATATAAGTGATTCACCATACGGATGTGGGAAAATGTTCAAATATTTGTGTATCAAGTTTCAGACTCCCATAAATGTTTGCTACAGAAAGTAACACCGACTATAAAATCTCACTTTGCTATAGAAAGCAACGCCGCCTATAAAATATCTCTTGGCTTCAAAATGTACATTTAATTCAGGAAACTCAAAATGACAGCATGAACCCAATACAGCAGCATTTTTTTTTTTTTTTTGCTACCTGGGTGGTAAATATGCATCATGAATTCCTGACAAAGCCCATGTTTCCATACCAATTCCTGCATCCAATGTTTTTCAGATGTTGGAATTATAGATCCTCCTAGGACTTGGCCCAAAAGCACCAGCAGGAGCAGTTTGTGATGGGCTGAGTCTGCCACAAGAAATCCTCATGGTCTTGCTGAAAATTCCCCATCCCAGCCTTCCTGGGATGCAGGGCAGAGGAATCCTGTGGTGGTTGTGGCACAGGATCAGTTGCTGGTTGGTACAACTCAGGTTAAGGAAGGTTGGAGGAACTCCTAATTAGATTTTAAAAACTTTGACTTGAATATCTATTAAAAATCGTCCTGCAGCCAAAATCTCTCTGGATAATTGGAACAATGTAGAGCTACCACTCTTCTCCCCCAGGATAAAAAAAGAGCTGCCTACCCAGAGCCCAGGTGAAACAGAGCTTGAATGAAGCCAAGACTGGCAGAGCATCACCAAAACTGCACTTAACATCCCTGGAATCATGGATTGGTTTGGGTTGGAAAGGAACCTTAAAGATCACCTTGTTCCAACCCCTTTCCATGGGCAGGGAACCTTCCACTGTCCCAGGCTGCCCCAAGCCCCACCCAGCCAGGCCCTGATGAGCAGATCTTAGTAACAGCAAAACCCTGTGTATTTAAATAAAGTTATTGTTAGATTTGCTCTTTGTTCTGCGTTTACTCTACATTATAACAGATTGTTTTTCTCAGCATCATGAATTCAAATAATAAGGAAGAAATTTAATATCTCGATATTTTGTTGCAGTTTGGAAAACAAGAATTTGAGGAGGAAATGCAGTGTGACATAGCCATTGCTGCAAACGTTGTGTGTTCATTTTGATAATTGAAAATTGCAAGACAACATAATTATCTGACATAGTTAATTAAAAAAAAAATACTGCTATTGCGGTGTAAACTTAAAAAGTGCTTAAATTTGGGAATACCTTCTTTGCTGAGAGGTCAGGGCAGGGTATTAGCAGCTGAAAACTGTGTCATTATTCCCAGAGCTGCAGTTCAGCTGGGGTAAAATATGACACACTGCCACTTACCAGGCACCAAAAAACCCATAAAAATCCCTCTGAATCATGTAATCACGGGTACCTCTGGGACAGCTTCTTTGTCCTAAAGAAGAAGTGAGGATATTTTGGAAAACACATCCACTTTATGTCTTCATCCAAGGAAACAACCACAAATCAATTGGATTAGAGCCGTGCCTGGGCGATCCAGGAGTTAAGGTTGTGCATGTCAGCATTTCTATTAGGCTGATAAGTAACCTGCTGTGAAAAACCTCAGCAGCAGCCTGCATGGGCTCTGCAAATAAGTTGTCTTATTATTTCCTCCAAATTTTAAATCATTGGTCGTTTGGAACTCATGTCAGCTTCATTTTGCTGCTGTGAGCCTGCCAACTTCAAGAACATCCTTGGTTTCAGATATTTATACCTGAAATACCAGGTGTGGATTGAATTTATCTGCACAGGCTGGGGAAATGAATGCTCAGCTGGTCCCTGTTGGTGGTGATGGAGGAGTTAAGGCTCCCAGCAATTTTGTGAAATGTAAGCTCTAAAAATTTATTAATAAAAAATAATCCAGCAAGTTTAGTCATCCTGGGTTTCTTTAATGAAAATATGTTTAAATATATAAACACATGGAGTAAATATTCAACTGAAAATGATTCACAGATGCATTTTTAAAGCTTTTGTGACAGGTTTTAATATAAAGTTTAAACAAAATTACCAGAATAAAGCTTGTGGATATTGAATCCCTGACTTTGTTATTCTTTTAAGAATATATGATCTGTTCAGCGACAGAGATAAAAAAAATATTGCAAAATAGACAAGATCTTAAATAGGCCAAATGAACCTTGAAGGGAGAAAAAGGCAAAGCTACACAAGCTACAAGGGGAAGGAGAGGACTCAATAAGTCACAGGCTGTTGTTTCATTGCAAACACTGAGTGCAAACCCATCAGACATGAGGAAAAGAAGGGAGAACATTCCACACAAAATATTTTTCCAGTCACTCCCGTGGAAATGAGGTCACTCTGGGGGTTCATTTTCTTTGATGCATCAGAGTCCCAGAGGGGCTGAGGCTGGAGGTACCTTTAGAGATCATCCAATCCCTGCTGGAGCAAGGGCTGGGCTTTGAAATCTCCAAGGATGGAAACTCCATCACTTTGTTGGGCAAGCTGACCCTGGCCTTGACCTCCTTCCAGTTTCATATTCCACCTTGTGCCTGGGGGCTCTTGGCTCGGCCAAGAGAACCAAGGTTCTCCTCACCCCTGAGAAGAACCTTTGGACCATCCCAACTCAGTGAGCCTCTTGATCCAATCCCTGAGCCACCCTCGTGGCCCTTTGCTGGAGTTGCTCTCGTGTCTCCTTGCCTTTCTCACACTGGGGAGATCAGCACTGAACCTTTGATGGGCTTTGTGAGGTTCCACTTGGTTTCTCCAGCATTCCCAGCCTCCCAGTCCTGTGTCACCCACAGACCTGCTGAGGTTGCATTTTGCCCCCTCCAAAGTCGCTAACGAGGAGGTTAAACAACATCTGCACCAAGGGAAGAACCTGCTGTACCCTCAGATATAATAAATTAGTTTTCTACATGGGATAAGTGTTCATTAAATGAAAGTGATGCACAACCTTTCTCTGTTTTCCCCCTCACTGACTCCACAGAATAGGACACAAGTGCACCTTCAGAAACAAAATTAATATATTCAAATAAGGGTTTTGCATCTTGAAAACAAGCTCTAAATATCCTTTAAAACACATTCAATCTCTTTTTAAGCTATCAGGAAGGAACATTTTATTTGTTAGCCAGCTAACCGAGCAAAAAAGAATTTACATACAAATTTTTAACAGTGCTTTTGGAAATGAAATCTGGGTTGTGCTGACCTCTGTGCCTCTGCTAAGCCCAGGGACCAGCTCTACTCTTCACCCTTAGCTCCCAGAAAAAAGCTGGTTTTGGCAAAGTGTCTTGGGGACCACTTCTCAAAACTGTGCAAAGAAGTTGAAAAATAAAATTTTAATTGTTTGGCTTGCGGTTCACCCCGCAGAATATTGATAATAATGTTTTATCTAAGATAGTTATAATTGGTTTCTTTCAGGAAGCCACATTATAATCACATTAAGACACTTCAGGGTGTCTGCCCTAACAATGGCAGGTCCTGCTGGGTCTTATTACTTAAATGTGCTCACAGTGCTCTCCCTGCTGCTGCCTCATTTATCTTTTCTGGGCAGAGATTGATCCCAACTTTGTCCAAGTTGTATTTATTTTGCTAAGCAGAGCATTGATCGATGCCATATGAGCTGAGACAACCAAACTCATTTTTCTAATGAGAGGTTTTCCAGAAAGCCTTATGAAATTTATTTATTTGGACGATACCTTAGAGTTAATTACTCCATGCAGAGAGCAAGATAATAACCAAAGGATCAAACGAGGATAATTGTTTCTCCCATTTGGTAAGGCTCTGCAGGAAAATTTGGATATTCCTGGGAGGTTAATGGGAGTCCAGGCTCATGGACTGCTCATCCCACAAAGCCAGACACGTCCAGTTGGGCTGGGCTGACACTGTTGTAAGACACATTGATTAACTGGGAAAAAATATTTGGGAATACAGCACTAAAAAACATGGATAGAGACCTGCCACTTCCTTCTGTGCCAGCCCTATGGTGAGTAGATGGGAATGTGCTGATGTGAAAAGGGATATGAAACTCTTCTCACTGAAA
Source organism: Chloebia gouldiae (assembly GCA_003676055.1). Lineage (NCBI taxonomy): Eukaryota > Metazoa > Chordata > Aves > Passeriformes > Passeridae > Chloebia > Chloebia gouldiae. The sequence goes on from QUSF01000026.1 coordinate 127,455, forward strand.
TATAGACACACTCCACTGTCAAAGTGCATGGAAAAACAACCAGCAGCCTCCAAAGTGCTCCAGCCAGATTTTGGACACCATTTAGTACTGAAATTATATTAATTTCACCAGTTTACTTAAGGTTATTTCAAGGCAGAGAATTTTAAAGTTGCTTTAATACTTGATTTTAAAGGAATTCCTCAGTCAACAAGGCCACTCTGGGTCCCATTCTTCATCCCACCATTCCTGAGTGGGAATTCTCCTGGAGCACAGCCCAAGGCCTGCAGCAGTACCCCAGGGGTACTCACCTGAATTCCCAGGTGTCCAAGAAAGGGTGAACTTATCTTTATTATCAGTGCCAGCACTAAATTTCCAGCTTCTGGCTTTTACAAAAATGGCAGGAATTCAATCTCTCCGTCATCTCCATCTCTTTGTTAAATTTCATTATAAATACTTCATGGCCTAAAAGCCCATTAGTACAGATACCTGGGGAGGTAAACAGACACAAGTGTGCAATTTATATATATATATATATATATATATATATATATATATATATATTTATAGTTGATATCTGTAGCTCATGCATCTCTAAAAATAAATTTCAGCTCGGCCACATTACCAATCTTTTCCTACTTCTCCAGGAACATTAGAAAGTAAAATCCTCACCAGCAGCAAGTGCAATTAAAGCTAATTTTGTCTCAGACTCATTCTCCAAATGACAAAGCACAAAGCCTGCATTTTGCACAGGTAAAGCACCAGCAGTTTGGAAATGACGTGTTCAGGTAATGGGTGAATTCCCTCCTGGTTTGTTCCCTCAGCATGGCCTGAATTAGCTCTGTACCTCCCTTGTACCCCAAGCCAGCAGCATATGCATCAAACACATAGCAGTGTGTAGAAACCTTTAAAAAAATATGCAGCAAGGGGTAGAAATTACTTTGTGATGTTCCACCAGAGTGGTACCACTCTTCTGGGGTTGTAATCCCATCCAAACTGCAGGGCTTCCAAAGCTGAAAAGGGGGGAAAACATCCTAATGGGGGATGAACAATATTGCAAAACATCCTGATGTGGGATCAACAGAATGGCTCTGAGGATCTTCTACAGAGAAATGAAAATGGAAACCACACATTAATGCTGTTAATGGTGCTTTATCTGAGAGTTTTCTTCATATTGCAGGATCCAAGGGCTCAAGTTCCACATTAATATTTGGTTTATGGTTCCCTCTGCCCCAGAACGAGCCATAATTTCATTATCAATTCCAGACATCCCTGTCTGAAATGTATTTTCGGTGTTTACAATGCTTTTCAAAACAGAACTAATGAACTGTGTGTTTTAAAGGATTCTGGGGGGTTTGAGGGCAGGCCTGGTATTAGAGATAGAAAGGAAATGGCAGCAATAAAGCCCAAATGATGCCTGGTGTACAAATAAAAGTTGCAAGCAGCAAGTGCTGTATCTTTGCATAATCGTGACTCATCTGAGTTCTCTCGAGCAGGGAGGGGAAACCATGAAATGCTGCTTCATGAGAGAAAGGAAGAAGTTCTCCCTGAGAAAGGAAGAACTTTTCCATGCTGGGATCATGTCTGCCACCAACCCTTCAGATATCTGAACTCATCCAGAAATTATGCCCTCAAATTCAATATGCGCATTAAAAAATAAAGAAAAATTATAGATATTCACAATGTTCTAATTTTCTTTGTCCTAGGCATTCTATTTTAGCCTGATTTCCTCCATCTCTGATTATTTTCTGTGTTTATTTTTCCTCCTTGTTTGGCTGAGCTGGCTCCTGCATCCTCAGCTCTTTGCCTGCTGCTCCTGTGCCCAGACACGTTGCCCAGGTTTGATCCCAGCTAAGAGCAGAGATCCCACTTACATTTCTACTTCTGATCATTCTCAGGTCCCTCTCCATCTCAGCTTTTCACATCTCCACAGTCTGGATATCTGTAGAGATTTTTGTGATAACTCCATGTGTCTCTCTGCTATTTCGTGCTTGGAATTATTTTTGTTTTCTCATAATGCAAGAACCTTTTCTTCTCTAAAACATCCAAATATCTTCTTTTATGTTGGATTAAGCCTTTCCCTTCTGTCAGGTTTTGAGAATTTTCTACAAATTCATTTCCCACACTTTTACACAAATTCTTACATCCTTTCTTACCCCCTGCATCCTTTTGCAGGTCTAATTATTTTTTAACTGCAGAAATATTCTGCACATCTTCCTCAAAACTTTTTTTTTTTTTTTGCATTTAACATAGACAACAATATTTGGGCAGATGAGACTTTTATGGGAGCAGAATGATGTGCAGCACCCAGATGCAGGCTGTAAATGCACATCAGCGAGGAACGTGTACATTAAAACCAAGCAAATTAGAGAAATTTACAGATATTCTGGGAAAATCCTGACCTTGAACTGTCTGTGGCTGGTGAGTGTTGTAACAAGGCTGTAAAGCTCCAGCATGTGCTGTATCACAGCATGTTCTGTTATCAGCACCTTTGGAGATGACAGGAAGAAACATTTTTTTTTTCAGGATCAGTTCAGTCAGCCTAAAGCAGACACTTAAAATAGGTTAAGGAATTGTAAGTTGCAGCACTTAGTAGTCATTAATTTCAGTGATCAGCTCAAATGCAGATGTCTGCACTGTCAGTGGGGGAAGTTTGGTGAGACAGAGCCTTAGTGGGATTTCCTTCCTAGGAGCTTTTCCTGCCTTTTCAGCTCATCCACTAATAAACATTTGTCCTTGGCTTTATGGTAGAATCCTTACCAAGACACACAAAAATTGCCATTTCTGCACCAAATCGGGTAAGAGATGGCAAGGACAGGGGGATCCCTCATAGAATTTGCAGGAAAACCCTCAGTGCACAGCCCCATTTTGATCTTCCAGGTTTTACCCCAGGTCTTACACCTGGACAGAAGGTTATGTAAAACCTTGTCCAACCACCCTGTGCTGCATCCTCAAAGCAGGTTTGTCCTTTTCCTGGTGGAGATCTGTGTCACACGTTGTTTTAGCGTGTGGCAGGCTGACTTTTAGCTTCCCTAGCAACTGTGAACACGCTCAGAATTAAGTTCTGGAGCATGGTGGGTCTATTTTGTCAACAATGGATGAGCTGTTTCCAGAGGAAATCATTCTCCAGGTCCACGTGTTCTCCCTGTTTGCTTAGCTCCATAACTTCTCCCCGGAGGGCAAAGCCTTCAAAGGTCACAGTCTGTGTGTAGATAACCTAAAATTGCTCCAAGAGCTCCCTGCTGCTTGCCTGACACCTCTGCATTCTCCTCCAGGTGAGGCCAGGCCTCATTATCCCTATCATTCTTCTAAAAAAAGGCAATTTAGCGATGCTTTCCCATCTGGAGTTCTCTTTCCTGGTTAAAATGCAAAATTGACTCTGAGACAGGATCATTTTATCAGATTAGGGAGAGTTCCAGGAGCACTTGTGGGATTTTTCTCCTCAGGAAGGATTTAACATGAGGAATGGCTCCTCCTGTGTTGCTGGGGTGAAGAAGCTGCAGTTTTTAAAATTAATTCATTTTGTTTATGCAGGGATCCAGATTGGAAGTCTAGAAGAAGACACAGAGACTCCAAAGGGACAGCCAGGAAAAGCTGTGTGGGAAGGGCCAAGTGTCAACATCCAGGCCAGGAATGCTGTTAGAGAGAGCAAGTTGTGAGTCCAGACACACAGATCCACTACAGAGCATTGATTTGCAGAATTTTAAAGCTGGTATTTCTGTATATTCCTCAATCCTCTTGCTTCAAAGGAGATTATGATTAAATGTATCTCAGTATTCCCAATCCAAGCAGGTCCCAGCCCCAAAAATAGAGGAAGAGTCTGGAGCAAGACTCTGTGAGCCTGCACCAGGCACACAGAGGAGAGAGGAGAAACAAAAGGAGAGAAATCAGGATCTGGCTCTGTCCAGGTCCTGAATAAATTTGGATCCAGACACACTCCAGGGTAATTAATTACCCTCTACAGCTCTATTTGTTGCTGTTGGCTTTAAGCACTTGCCTCTTTAAATTTTTGCCCAAAGCCTGTTTTGGCATGTTTTTTAATGCTTTCTTTTTCCTTTGGGAAGTCTTGGCATTCAGTTTGTGTAGGGAACCCTGCATTGAATAAAACACCCAGGAGACAAAAAGAAGGAGTTGGTGGCAAACCACCCTTTTGTTTTGAGAGAACTTGCCCTGAATTTAGCAGGGTTTCTGCTCCCATTCTTCAGAGGTGAGAGGGACTGGCCTTGGTCTCATGGGAGCCTGGGGACAACATTTTTCTTGCATTGCCTTTAGCTAGGAAAACCCTCCTTGGATATCACCCTGAGCTCAAAAGCCAAAATCCTCATCACCACTAATTTATAAACTAAAATAAACAAATTGAAGCAAACAGCTTAAAGAAAGACTTTCATTTTGTATGTGTGTATGTCTCCATACAGTGTTACAATTTCTATCATGATTTTTAAACAGCTTGAGTGGCTTCAGAAGGAATTTCTGGACTTGGGATATTTTACATGCTGCTTGGGTAATTTCTTCGGCCAAACTTTCAGGAATATGATTTTTATAGAGATATTTCATGTATTAAAATTCTCAAAAGGAAGAGTAAATAACTTGCTGTAAAAAAAAAAAAAACTGGGGAAAAAATAAACAACATTTATAGCTGGATGCATGGAAATACCTGAAGGAAGGGAGAAATAACAGCAAAATGAAGATGTCCAATGTGATAAATATCATTCAGAATTACCCATCTTGCTCTCCATGCACGCATCCCTTCAAGTGCATTTTGACTGTGATGTTTTATTGCAGATGTTTGCTTGTGATCAGTGCCAGTCTCCTGGTACACTCCAGTGCCTGCACATTTGTTTTTCCTGTGATGCTGCTGCATTTGGTCATTTACTGCCCCCAGTTCAGAGCCCAGTCCCTCAGAGCCCCGAGACAGAAGTCTGGCACAACTCAGAGACAGCTTGTGAGGGCTTTGTCCAAAATAGACTTGTCTGACTTACTGCAGACTAAAGGAGCTTTCAGGGGGGCTGGTTGCTGTGTTTATTAAGGAATACATTTGACAACGCTGTGATTATACAAACAGGCACTTTAGCTTAGTTGACCTGTCCTGATTTAATTATTTTGCTGTGCAGAGTCTTTGCTGTGCAGCCAGGTGTCCTCAGCAATCAGCGTATGTTGCCCTGATTTTTAAAAGTGTTAAGTTTTCTTTTATAGTTCTTTTGAAAGTTTTAAAGTTCTCATAAAACTTCCTTAGCCTTCTGATAATGTTTACATATTTGAGAGTGAGAATTCCCACAAAATTTCATGGATAAATAGAATAGTTTACATATTTTTCTGTGGGTGGAGAGAATAATTGATTGATTGATTGATCTTTGGACCAGTGTGGTTGGAGGCCTTTTCCAACCTTAATGATTTGATGGTTTTGTGGTTGATGCTTTTGCTCCAGTTTGTGGCATGCCTGGGCTGGAGGAGAGCTGGAAGTGATGGGAGGGATGGACAGGGCTGGATTTTTGGGGTGCTGCCCTCGTGGAGCTCTGCATCCTGCTGGCTGCATGAGAGACAGCCTCAGTCAGCAGGTCCCAGCTGAAAACACCCCAAATCCCCCCAAAACTGGGGCAAAACATCAGGAAACCCGTCCTGCCCCAGGATTCACACACAGCATCAGGAGAATGAAATAATGGTTTGGGTTGGAAAGGACCTTAAAACTCATCTTCTTCCACCCCTGCCATGGACAGGAACACCTTCCATAGAGCAGGAACTCAGCTTCTCCCTTGCCACCTTCAAATGTTTGTTAATTAGGGAATGTCGTTGTTGGTTGCAAGAATTTTTGGCACAACATTTCTATTTGCAAAGTACAGGTGGCCTTTAAGGGAATGAGACCCAGGAGATTCAAAGATTCCCTTATTCCTGCTCAATTTGAAGTTTATGTTGCTTTGCATGGGGTCCTGGTGGTACCCCAGCATTCTTAATCTACCAACTGCAGGTCCTTTAAAACAGAGGGACTTAAGTCTCGGCATTTAATTTAGTCCAGGTTTGCAAATTTTTGCAGGATATCCTTTTAATTCATTTTTAATTCCTTTATGCATGTTTAATTATATTACTAGAGTGCTTGTGTTGAAATTCACCTGGAGTGCTGCACAGAGATAATTAGTTAAAGTCGAAGGAGAAAGTCTATTGTGTTGAGGATTACAGGAATTCAAAATATTCTGGGTCTTTAACTTCAAGATTGCACACTAATATGGTCCTAATGCAAATCTGCAAACACAATATTAACCTGGCAAGTGTGAATGGGAAAGAACAAAAAGCCAAGCAAACACCTACTTTCCCTGGGAATCACAGAATGCTCATTATTAGGCCCGAAGCAGTAATGACACTCCATCTGAATCTTGATTAAAAAATTAATTGCTGGCTCACGATAAAAATAAAAATAAGAAGGAAAGGATAAAGCAAACAAGAAAAGAGGTTTTTACAGAGCTGGAATTAACTGAAACACAATGAATTCCCAAATCCTGCAGTGTATAACTTATTGTAACAGCCTGAGCAGTCATTTCCCACTCCAGCTCCAGAGCACGGGTCAATAAACCCTGGCAATGGCAACAATTCCAGACACATTCCTATTTCAAACATTCAGAGCTAATTTGTTCTTTATTTACACTTGAAATTAAAAACAATAATGTTACATTTATGCTGTGGACCTGCAAATGTTAATTTTACTGCTTTGTGTCCCTGAATTTTAGGGGGTCTCTTACTGAGCAGTGCAAGACAAGTTTGGTTTCTTCTGGTTCACCCAAGACAAAATTGCTGCTTGGAAAAGCTCAGTTTGTTTTTAATTCTTTGCTCCCCTGATGGCCATGCCTCTTAATTGGTATTAGCTCAGAGTTCAGAACCTCACTGCTCACCAGAGAGGAGTGAAGGACAAATCAAGCTCCAGAATGGACTTCGGAGAAAGGTTTGGAGAGTATTTTGCTCCAAGCTGATATTGGGCCCAGTTAGGAACTTTAATACCATTTTGCTTCCCTGGGAAAACAATGGATTTCACTGCAGCCCGGAAGGAAGACACGCTGCTCAGCTCCTGGTGAGTTGGATACATGATAAATTTAAGCAGATGTTTGTTAAAAACTCCCTGACTCACTGATCTCTTAAAAAAAATAAATGAAAAGGAGTTGAACTGTGTTGGCTGTGTTTTACATGAGTCCTCAAATGCTGCAGGGGAGGAAATGGGAGCAAAACAATACCTGGAATGGAAGATATGAAAATCTAAAAATCCCAAGTGCCTTGTTATTTATTTATACCCTAAGGCACTTCCAAAAAAAACCAAAAATATAGGTAAAATTAGGTGAAATAGTAGATTAAATCTAAAGAGCAGAAGAAAAGATTTTTTTGAATAGGGGATTTTGAAATTTGGAATTCTCACAACAGTTTAGGAAACTGAATTTTTCTAGACAGACATTAACACTAAGATTTAAGGATTAAGCAGAGATATTTCTTCAGAATTATAGTTCAGGTATTTTTTGGTCCCTTTATCTTCAGTGAAGCTTCAGGACAGGCCTCAGTTTTGGTGAGGTTTGTATGAGATAACTCAGCAAGAGAGGGCCTCAGAATTGAAGACAAATTTTTAATTTTCACTGGAAAAGCACTTTGCTCATACATTTGAGAGCAGCACTGCCCTGCTGTATATATTCCTTGAACCTGGATTTCTTTTCTATGGTTTTGCCATCCATCCTGATAAAACAGCTCTGGAGGAGAATTTAAGTGAAAGATAATCCCCCTCTGGTACCATGCACTGTCCAGGGACAAAGATCTAACCCAGCAGAAAGGGAAATTCCCTTCTCTGCAGAGGATGTCACTACCTGTACCCCACAAAGGGACCTGGAAACTGAATCTTCCTTTGTTCACCATGATATCAAGGAATCCTTGGGGTCTGCCCATATTCCAAATTCAGTATTTGTTTTATCTGACAGTCAAAGAAAGGCCAAAGGTCCACTTAGAGATCACTAGCACTCTATGATTAAAGCCCACCTGTTCCTAAGTTAAATACTAAAATATTCTATGGGTAGCACAAAATTTCTTTGTCTTTTGATCACATCATCCACAGGACTTTTAATCCCATATAATTTAAATCAAGTGAAGAATTTGTTCAGCCCATGGCTACAGCGTGGAGCTCACAGAAAGACAATTAAAAGGTACCTTCAAAGTTCCTCCTGTGTGGGGAACTTGATGGATCCTCATTTCCCAGGCTCTCTGCTGGACTGCTCTGATGGACTTGCACAAGGAAAAGGAAATTAAATCCTGTTTTCTTTTCCTTGATGTAGCTTGCTTCAGCTGTGCAGAAAAATGTCACTTACAAGGAGGTTACGAATTTGCAGAGCAGAGAAGAACCCCTTTGGGGGGGATGAAGGAGCACACCAGGGATGGGAGAATCTCCAATTCTTCAAGGCACCATTATTTTCTAATGGCCTTTTCCTGAAGGGAAGGGATAGATGGTGCTCCTGTGGCAGCTGAGGAATTTCAGGGACATTTTTCAGTCCGTGCATGAAAATTGTGCAAAACCCAGCAAAGCCAGGCTGTGTTTGTCACTGCTGCAGTAACAACTACCAGTAAATTTGGATTGCTGACATGGGCCTGATTCAGAACCTTTTAATGCCTTCACAAGACCTGCCCATGCAGGCAGCTGGAAAAGGGGGTTGTTTTCCCTTGACCTATGTTCTTTTTGAGCATTCTGGGTTTGGTTTTTATATATTTGTGGCAAGCTGAAATGTCAGAATTTCAGGTCTCCAGCAGACAGGTCATCAATAAATCACAACTATCTAACACGCTCGTAGCTGTGCTTGTAAAAACTTCTAACCCCAACAACTCACACTTGTTGCCTCTCTGAAGTATTTTAATCCCTTGGGAGCAAGGGAAAATCATCTCTGCAAAAGTGTGATGAGAGCTGAAGTCTCTCACCATCCTTCCTCAAAAGATCTGTGAAAATGAAGGTTCTCAGAGCATTTCTGCATGATCATCCCACTCCTTTCATTTTGCACACCATGATTTAATTTTCAGAATCGCTCCTATCACTTAGGGTGATTAGATTTTGCTTTGTTGGGTCGTTCTTCACCTTTTCCTGGGCCTGACCTGCCTGGAGAACTGTTCTGACCTCATGGAGAGCCATGTGGATCAGCTTTGGAGCATTCCTGAGCCTCTGCTCCCAGCTTCAAACAAAAGCTCAAACTTCCAGCTCAGAAGTTTGTAGCTTTGGGTGCTGGCCAAAAACAATGCTGTCAAGCTGACATAAACCACCTGCTATTGTATTTACCATTTTTTTGGCTCTCTGTATCTCCCTGGTTCGGAGGCAAGTCCTTCAGCACAGTCCTGGAATGCTAAGTCTTGGATGGAAGGGGCAATATCGTCACAAACCATCATTTTAACTGAGCTCAGGGAAAGTAAAACAGCAAAACACCTCCACAGCCACCTGTGAGATCCTGGGCCTGTTACACACAGAGGTGGCTGCACAGCCTTGGTTCCCCCAGACTTGGAAGGAAAATTGTTTTTGTGATGGCAACAAAGACACAAGAACAGATTCAGAGCTTTATCTTTTTCCCTATGGAAATTTAGATCAATGCTTCCTTAACCAGATAAAAATATTACCAATGTTTATCCATTTGGTTGAAAGCTGGATCTCAACCAAAGGATTGAGAGGGTTTTTTGTGGAATATTAACATTCTGGAGGGTTTCTCCAGAATATTAACTTTTCCATCAAAGAGAACATGGGAATTACTTTCATCACAGTATTTTGGCATGTGTTTTTTTCTCTCTTCAGGTGGGGTCAGAAAGGGAAAACCCAAACAAAAGGCAATGATGATTTGACTCAGTAGTTGAAGGTGTTCATTGCAGGGGGGTTGGATTTGAGGGATGTAAAGATCCCTTACAACCCAAACTATTCCATAAATAAAGCACGATGTGCTCTTGTAAATAGTCCCTCTTCACTACACATTCTTGAAAAAGTCCAGAACAGCTTCCATGGCCCAAAACCACAACCCAAACTCCTCAGCTTTTCATAAGCATGAGGCTGGAGTGAAATGATACTCTAGGAAGTGAAAAACTTATTTTATTCAGACAAATCACCTGGCTATCAATTTTTGCCAGAGCTGACAGAAGGGTGAGAACAGCAGACGCAAGATGATGACTCTGGAAAATCCAAATAATAATCAAAATCCATGAGAAGTAATAGTGTATTAAGTAATCTACACCACCAGACTTTGGAGCATGCCACTCTCTAATCTCCACGAAAATAAAACATCAGTATTTATCTGTCAACACTGCTTAATCCATCGTCAGCACCCTCAGAAATTGGCCCACATGAAATAAAGTCTGGCACAAGCACAGAGGCTGCTTTCCATCCCACACTCCTCGAAATGTCATGGGGTGACGTACGATTGTATTTTGCTGCAGAAACCACGGCTGTCCAAGCCCTGAGATTTAAACAGACATATTTATGTGGCATTCCTCATCTGGCCCATCAGCTAATTAATTTTCTTTTTCTTTTATTTTTATTATTTCCTATTTTAGGAGAGTGTTATAAAACTTCGGACAATATTGATGGGTTTCTCGTGGTGTTTTTATCCACTATGCTTTAAGGAACCTTTTGGCTAAACATAATGGAGGCTTTTGAACTTCCAATCCTCTCCATGTCAGGAGATGATGCACAAAGCAGAGAAATTACTTTGAGCCCAAACATTGTCTTTGAGTGTCATAAATGCAAAGCCAGACCTTTTTGGCTCCTCTGGTACTTGCCAGCATTGAGCTGGAGATTTAAGATGCCCCCACACATTTCTGACAAACCTGATTAGTAAAAAAATGATCAAATCTTTACATGTCCCGTGCAGCAGAAAAATCAAATGTGAGCCAAAAATAGCTTATCTGTCAAATCTTATTTCTCACCATTATAAGCAAACAATAAACTCCTAAAACAAACCCCACCCACCTTTTTTACCTTTTTTTTGCTTGCAGTGGGTTGTTAGGATATGCAGGTTTCCTATATTATCTTTATTATACAGTTACTAAGAGACACAATACCATGCCCTATATCCATATCACATGGCCTAGCTTCATATCACAATGCCTGACATAATATAGCAAGGCCCAGCTTCCTATAAAATGGCCCAGCATAATGTAGCATGGCTAAGCAAAATATAGCATGACCTAGTTTCATATCGCATGGCCAAACTGCATATAGCATGGCACAGCATAATATAGAATGGGCTAGTTCCATATAGCATGGCACAGCATAATATACCATGGCTGAGCATAATATAGCATGGCCCAGCTTCATATCGCATGGACCAGCATAATGTAGCATAACCCAGAATAATATCACACAGCCCAGCTTCAAATCATATGAACAAGGATAGTATAGCATGGCCTAGCTTCATATCCAATGGGCCAGCTTCATCTAGCATGGGCAGTCTTCATATTGCATGGGCCAGCTTGATATCGCATGGGCAGTCTTCATATTGCATGGGCCAGCTTGATATCACATGGGCAGGCTTCATACTGCATGGCCCACCTTCATATTGCATGGGCCAGCTTGATATCACATGGCCAAGCTTCATATTGCATGGGCCAGCTTGATACAGCAGGGCCGAGCTTCATATTGCATGGCCAAGCTTCATATTGCATGGGCCAGCTTGATATCGCATGGG
>QUSF01000026.1:139103-152656 GCA_003676055.1 Chloebia gouldiae
TTGATATAGCATGGCCAAGCTTCATATTGCATGGGCCAGCTTGATATAGCATGGGCAGGCTTCATATTGCATGGGCCAGCTTGATATAGCATGGGCCACCTTCATATAGCATGGCCAGCTTCATATTGCATGGGCCAGCTTGATATAGCATGGGCAGGCTTCATATTGCATGGGCCAGCTTGATATAGCATGGCCAAGCTTCATATTGCATGGACAGCCTTCATATTGCATGGGCCAGCTTGATATAGCATGGGCCACCTTCATATAGCATGGCCAAGCTTCATATTGCATGGGCCAGCTTGATATCGCATGGGCCACCTTCATATAGCATGGCCAAGCTTCATATTGCATGGGCCAGCTTGATATCGCATGGGCAGGCTTCATATTGCATGGGCCGGCTTCATATAGCATGGCCAAGCTTCATATTGCATGGGCCAGCTTCATATAGCATGGGCCAGCTTCATATTGCATGGGACACCTTCATATAGCATGGCCCAGCTTCATATTGCATGGGCCAGCTTGATATAGCATGGGCTGGCTTCATATTGCATGGGCCAGCTTGATGTAGCATGGCCAAGCTTCATATAGCATGGCCCAGCTTTATATCGCATGGCCCAGCTTCTGAGAACGTGAGTGACAGAAAAAGGAGGAAATGCTTCAGACTGAGAGGGGAGGATGGGATGGGGTTTTAGGAAGAAATTCCTCCCTGTGAGGGTGGGCAGGCCCTGGCACAGGTGCCCAGAGCAGCTGGGGCTGCCCCTGGATCCCTGCGGTGCCCAAGGCCAGGCTGGACAGGGCTTGGAGCAGCCTGGGACAGTGGGAGGTGTCCCTGCCGTGGCAGGAGTAGCACTGGATGGGCTTTGAGGTCCCCTCCAACCCAAATAATTTCATGATTATCCAAAATAAGCATGACTGGGGAGAAGAAGGGACAGGAGCAATTTTAAACATGAGATTTAAAGAAACTACTTAGCAAAACTCAGAGCTACCAAAATTGAAGTTCACTGTCTGCTGTTCCCACCTTAGGGCCCTTCCTTCTCCTACATCTCCGGCCCCATCTGTGCCTCCTCTTGAATCTGTGCATTTGATGAAGGACTCGTGTTTAAAGCAAACTCATGTTTAAATGGTGGTTCACCACCATTTACTCTCATTAAATCATTAAATCATCATTAAATGACGAGTCAGGGCAGTGCCATGGAGCCGGGCCCCCTGCAGAAGGTGTTAAATGGATGGGAAATGTTCTGTCAAGTGCTGCAGTCACACAAGCTCACTTTGCCTCAGCACTCATTTTTTAGGAGTGGGGCTGGAGGTGTTTCAGCAATGTTTTATGAAGACAGATGTGCACAGAAACAATTTTTAAATTACCGGTGTTCAGGAAAGCTGCTTGGAGATGGAAAGAGGGATTGTCCAGGGATGAGACGCATGTGTGTACTCAGACTAATCAGGAAGAAGGATACAACTGCTAGAAAAAGGCAGAGATAAAGGTAAACAAGCCCAAATAGTCCTTTTATTCCGGATCTTCCTTATAAACAGTCCTAGGTCCATTTTTAAAGTTATTATGAGAAACACTGGATTACTGGACAGCAAAGACACAACACAGCTGGGCTTTTTCTTGTTGCTAACCATCATTTAGTACCAAAAAAAAGCTGAATCTTTGTCTGTTCTTTGTTTTCTGAAAGCAGGTAATGGAAATGCTGGAAATTTCACCTCAGGAAGACATTTTCCATTCTCTAACCATGTTAGTTTTATCCCCAAACACTTTTCTGTACGCACAGATTATTAAATCATATCCATTGCTTATGCAAGGCACAATATATCCCCCACATTGCACTCAAGAGATCAACACCGCAGTCATTATTTGATTAACATTAAAATCAGATTATTAATGAACAATATCAGCAGTTTCTTTTTGTTAATAATGATTAATTTCACTTCTATTTTGGAAAACAGCCGACCTCCAGCAATGGATGAGAACAACATTTGGTGCTGGCGTCTCTCCTGCAAAGCTTACAAATAATTTGGTAGAGCAGCTAATTATCTGACAAAGCCAATCAGTTATTAATCTCTTAGGAGATTCCATGAGACCATCCTTTTATAGAAGTCAATCATTATTAATTTTTTTTGCTGTTTTTCACTGGACAGACTCTCTGATGTCACCACTAAAAATCTGGGCGTGCTAGATCAGGAGGTCTCCTCAGTCTGCATGATTAAATCCATTGGAGCTGCACCATTTTTATTACAATCAAACATTTATTGAGTTCTGAAGTTCTTAAAGGGAAGTGTGTGCAGAAATTTGTTCCAAAAATTATATATGTTATATGGAAATGTTTTTCATAGGAATTTAATGCTTAGTACATAATCAAGTGGGTTTCAGCCCAAATACCAGAAGTTTAGTTTGGGTTCTGTGATACACAAGGAGATTCAAAATAAGAATTATTAAACACTCATCACAGAATTGGTCCATAAAATAGTGGCAGAAACTTCACAAAAGCTGCTCCTATTCTCAAAAGAGAGTTTCCATATTAATTTTCCCTCCAAAATAGGTCACTCTTTGTTATTAAATAACTATTGCTTGCTTGATTTCTTTTTTTAGAGGAAAACTACAAGGCTGACATGAAACTTGGGAGGTATTTTTGACTGGAATGTGCTTTTAAATGAGACCTACTTCTACTTCTTCTAGTTCTTTTCTATTTCTTGCACAGGTTCCTCTTGTTGAACTTTCAAATTCAGGAGGAGATTACGCCCTCATTTATTCCCTCTTGCTCTGGGTTGCTTGCAGAACCTTATTTTCCCCATTCTTCAATCACATCCCTTTTTCAAAAGGAGGTGGGATGAAAGGGGGATATTTATGGAATCCTTTGTGATTTATTATATGTTTTTTAAAACATGTGGAATACTGGATCAGATCCATAGGTGCACACCTGCAGGAAAATTGAGGAGCAGGAGAAGGAAAACAAGCCTGGCAAGTGGACAACTGGGAGATTTTACATCTCGAGGCCAGGGGTTGCTTTTACCCAATAAAGATGTAAGAAATTATCAAAACACTGAGTAGAATACAATGAAACATAAAAACCTCATTATTTTATATGTGAATCCATCAAAAGAGGAGGATTGGATGGAGGTTGTCCAAGCTGGGGGTGCTCTCCAAGGGATCTGCAGGAGCTGCTCAACCTCCAGGCCACATGCAGACCCCAAATTTCAGCTCCTCCCATGACCGTGGGCACCATGACCCACTGCCAGCCTCCCTTGGTTCCTCTGCCCACCACCTGCACCCCACAGAGGGTGTCCCTGCTCCATCCCAGCTGTTTGGAGATGGGGAATTGATTCCCATGGGCAGCTTGTCCCTCTCCTGCAGCCCAGAGCCCGAGGACATCCCAGCAAAGGCGGCACCCGTGGGAACCTTGGTGCTGCCGAGATTTACAGCCCACATTTCTGACAAAGCGGTGGCAAAGCGTTTCCCATATCTCTTTTCAAAGTAGCAATTATGGGATCTCCTGCGCTTCAGCTGCAATAAAACACCTGATTGTAGAAGTTTTTTGGAAATGGCTACACACAGCCCTTGCCACTCGGTGGTTTTGGCCTCATAAACCCTGTTACTGTTCACTTTGCTTGGCATAACTGCAGGCCAATTAATTTTCCTTTACATGAACTTGCCTGAGCAGGAACACACAGTCCCCAAGGGAATGATGCATTTCTTGCCTTCCTCATTTGCCTCCCCAAATGAGCTGAGCGCCCTTTAGGTACCCAAAGCAGCTGTAAATCTCCCAGGCTGTTCAGGAGAGGTGGGCTGCAGGGAGGATGCCATCCAAAATTTCTCCTAAATGCGCTGGGCTTGAGCCGTGAGGGAGAATCCTTGCACAGAACTTGTGTTTGAAGAAGGGAAGCTCAGCCACACTCCCTGCCCGTGCCAGGAGGTTGGAATGAGATGATTTTTAAAGTCCCTTCCAACCCAAACCACTCTGTGACTTTTTGATATGTTCTTTACCAGAATCCTCCAGGATTTTTATTAATTCCAAGAGTTGCCAGGTGCCCTTTATAAATAGGGGACATATAAGATATGAACAAGGAGCAGTTTTCTTGTCCCTCAGCCATGTGGAGGATGATTGCAGAGCATCCATATGGTTCCTCTTCTGTGCTTGGTACAACTACACCTGGCCCAAAACATTTATTGGATGTAGTATCCCAGGAATTATATGGCCCCTGAGACAGCAGAGCTGGTGTTTCTGCCAGGGTAAGTTATGTTACAGCTAAATAATGTTACAACCCAAAGTTCATTGTGCTACAGGAAGTGTGGGAAAAGGTTTAAAGGGATCTTTGCTTTCCCAAAGGACCTATGTTTCTTCACCTTCCATCCTTGCAGTCTAAAAATGTTATCTCTATTACCTCAACAATCTTTTTTTAAGGCTTTGCAGGTTATTTTTGTGGGCTTGTAGGTTTTGGTGGCTTTTTTCCTCTTTGCTGTCTTTTATGTGTGCATGAAAAAATGCATAAAGCCAGTGAAATAAAAGATATTTCATTAATAAAAGCTTTTCAGATCTTTATTAAACACCAGTGCCATTAGTAAGGGAGAGGAGAAAATTCCTCACAGTCAGAATTCCCAAGCTGATTCTCTGAGACAGCAAAAAAGGGTAAAAAAAAAGGGTAAAAAGGTGTTGCAATAAAATAAAATGTCAAGCTGCTGCCTTCACTGCTTCATGATTGTGTTACTTACATTTGTCTGATGAAAAGAAGCACTGTGTGGAAAAGTAAAACGTCAGGATCTGAAGCAGGAGGGCTGAGGGCTGATGCCTGGCCCACAGTGGAACCATTCCCACCCCACACTTCTTACAGTTATTGCCAACCCACCCTGCTTTCCCCTCATATTTTGTTTTTTTGTGACTAACCACACACTGAAGAGCTTCACCCAAATGCTTCATTAAGGAACTTTTGATTTGTCATGAACACTCCACAGCCACCAAGAGATTTGCTGAATATTAAAAACCTTTCCTGTCCCATCTTACCATGAAAAAGTTTGACATATTTAATAGGAGTAAACAGTCACATCTATTCTACAGTCATCATCGTGGAATCTAAAATCTGATATCACACTAAAAAATATTTGTCTTAATTTCCTAATTAATTTCCTTAATTTCCTCTTTTTCACCCTCTTCTGTTACTCAAACATGATATTTGTTTCTTAAACATGGAAAGACACAAAGACATCTCTTCACTTCTGGTCCCTGCACCAAACTCTATTTTTGGGCAATTCCTGAAGTCCTGTTGAGGCTGTGCAGCAAAACATTCTCATAAACGCTTCGCAACTGCCCTGCAAAATATTTTTTCTCTTCACAGGAGTTCTTTTAGGTTACAGGGGAATTCCTAAAAATATTGTGTTCTTTAAAGGAAGAGAGATCCCAAAGGTTGGATACTCCATGAACTAAAGAAAATGGTTTTTATGAGCTGGTTAACATGGCAAAGATTACTGCAGTTAATCAAACACAGGCATGTACGACCTGTTAATCAAACACAGCCAGGAATGATCTAATATTATTCTGGGGATAACAGTTCAGAAGCAAATGAGCTCCAAGTTGTCAAAGATTTGGACTTGGACTTGGACTTGGTTTTATATGGACTTGGTTTTATATGGACTCTTGTGATGATTCTTGTCATGATAGTTGAAGTCTTAAGCAAAGAGCCATAGTAAAAATACTGTGAGGAAAATATTCTGGTGCTCCAAAAATGAGGATTACATTGAGGTTCTGCAGGATGAAGAGAAGCCTTTTTGACAAATTATTCCAAATGCTTCAAACAACCCTGCCTTGTAGGCACTGGTTAAATTATAGGAAGGAAAGAAATTGAATATTTCATTTCTCCTGGTAGCTTTCCTTACTAGAGGACTTTAGACATTTCTGACCCTTAGTACCCAACAGAGGAAGGACAAAACCGATGTCGTGTTGTGCTTTGATGGGGTTGCTGGAGTTGAGCACACACGTTGAGACACCTCATTCCTAAAAAACAGAAGCTGATTTCCCACTAACTGGGATCATTTTCTCAGGTTCAGTGGAGAAACTCCTTGTTCACATCCTTGAGACAAAGGAAGGCCCACAGTGTTTGCAATAAATTTTGCTTTTTGCCTGAAGATAAAGCAGCCAGGATTACATTTGCAGCAGGAACAGCCACGGCCTCTATCCTATTGATTTTCCATGCTGCTGCAGATCAGGAATATTGTCTGCTCCTGCCCAGCTGGAGGTCTTGGGTGAATTTCCAAGATTTAAATATTTATTGCTCTTTCAGTAATTTCTCAAAGTTTCCTCAAGTTTTTTTTTCAACTTGTTTGATCTCCACCTATGGGGAGGAAAACTTTTAAAGCTGCCAAAAGCCAAAGTATTTTTAGAGAGGGCATCATGTATTGATTATTGCCAAATCTCCATGGACTAAGACACTATGTTATTGTCAGCATCTTTATTGCTGCCACTGCTTTTTCTTTTTTCCCCTTTAATGGTTACAAGTGAGTCCAATATATTTTAGGTCAAACTCTTCTACCAGCTAGAAGCCACCAAAAACTTTCCATAAAAACCATATCCAGCTTCAAGAGGTAGAAAAATGAATATTTTTCCTGTGTTTCTGTTTCTATCAGCCATTGCAGAGAAGAAGAGATGCTATTTCTGTTTGTTTTGACAAGCAAAGAGAATAATCTCGCTCTTCTCTTGATCTCGCTATCCCTTCACAGATTACAGTTATCTCACTGGTAATGTAAAAATCATATAGAAATTGAAATGCGTGAAGGGGAGACAGGAACAGATCCCTCAGGATGCAGGGGAACAGGAGTTTGTCAGGGGAGTTGGGCCCAGAAAACACAGGGATAATTTGTGAATGACAAAGAATCCACCCTTCTGGAAAATGTTACAGAAAGTTCAATTCTATGCACATCTGAGAGGCAAAGCCCTCCTTGTTGTGCTCTCCTCTCTCTGCAGCTTGGTCAATATTTACCCTCCCAAAACCAGCACTGGACAGAGCACAAGGCCAAAAGAAACATCAGGTCTTGGGGCCAGACCATTCATGGTGCTGTGGGAAGGCACTGAGGGAGCTGGGAAGGGTTTGGAGCCCCAGGAGGGGCTGAGGGAGCTGGGAAGGGTTTGGAGCCCCAGGAGGGGCTGAGGGGGCTGGGAAGGGTTTGGAGCCCCAGGAGGGGCTGAGGGAGCTGGGAAGGGGCTCAGCCTGGAGAAAAGGGGGATCAGGGGGGACCTTGTGGCTCTGCACAGCTCCTGCCAGGAGGGGACAGCTGGGGGGATTTGGGATCTCATCCCAGGGAACAGGGACAGGAGGAGAGGGAGCAGCCTCAGGCTGGGGAGGCTCAGGGTGGAATCAGCAGGAATTTCCCCATGGAAAGGGTGCTCAGGCCTTGGCACTGCCCAGGGAAGTTTGGAGTCCCCATCCCTGGAGGTGTCCAAGGAAGGGCTGGAGGTGGCACTCAGAGCTCTGGGCTGGGGACAAGGTGGGGATGGGCTACGGGATGGACTCCATGATCTTGGAGGGCTTTTCCACCCTTCATGATTCTGTTATTCTGTGACCTTCATGGCTGGCAAAATTTTATTTCTGCATTTATCTTCATGAAGCAGCTTTTTATCTCTCCTGCTTTAGATTATTCAAAAGGAGAAAATCATATCAGAGATGTTCTCCTTTTTTCATGTCATAATTTGCTATAGACCCTGACATTAAGCAGACCTTTTTTTTAGATCCTGATAGCACATTTCTGTTCCCAAACAGAGCCAGACAACCAAGGCCACTGCTGATGAGAGGCTTATCTGTGGTGTTTCTGTCAGAGAAAGTGCAGTGTAACACAGGTCAAGTAAGCCAGGGTTTGTGTGAGGAAAAGGAAAAATTAATTGCAAAGCCCAGCTTACAACATCTCCAATAATGAACTCTTTCAGCTCACTGTTCTCTCCGATGTTGAAATTCAGGAGGCTGGGGCTGAACCTGCTGTGTTCCAGCTGTGTGCCCAGCATTCCTGCCTTCAAGAGTAAATGGGATTTTTATTCCTTGCACTCCTCCCTCTGGGTCAGAGCAGGGGGATGCCAGTGGGGATGGTGTGACAGATCAAACAGGAGCCTCGGCACACCCAGATTTCCTGCTGCAGTTTGGACGTGCCATTCCTGTGTCTCGGTGTCCCTTGTCAAACGTCCTGGGACAGAGGGAGAGCACTGAGGGAGTCGCTGGGAGAGGAGCAGGAATGCTGCAGCTGCTTCCCAGGGGCACATGGAGGGAGCAGGAACCACTCCAGAAATGAGGTGTGAGGAGAAGTGAGCTCCACTTGAAAGGGCTCAGAGAAAACTCAAACTGCTCGAGTTACTGCATCGGCAGTGACGGAGAGGAGAGGGCTCCTCTGCTCCATGCCAAGGCAAATCCTTGGAAATGGGGTCGGAATTACACAGGTACACACATTACCAGCACTGGAAAATATTTGTTCTCCTCCTCTCTGGTGCTTCCTATTGCTTAAGTAAGGGGAAGCATGGAATGAGAGCTGGATCTGTAGAAACTCCAAGGATTTTAAAGCCCTTTGCTGATCTGCTCTGGTAACACCTCCCCAACACCTCTGCAACATCTAAACCCAACACTCTCATTGTGCTCATCCCTGCAAGTAACCCAGATTATTTTAACCAACTTCTGGGCAAAATCTAAACTGTTCCATGAGTTTTCCACACCCAGAGAGCAGTGACAGAGCCAACACCATGGATCACACTGAGAGTGCCCTCACTAAACTCAGCCTAATGCACAGAACAGGCCAGCAGGAGTATTCTGAATTTGCTCAACAGAGTTCTCCTTTCTGCATTTGTTTCACACAAACTTCGTACAGATAACATTATTTTCTTTCTTTTTCTTTTTCTTTTTTTCTTTTTCTTTTTCTTTTTTTTTCCCCTTCGTTTGTTATTCCCAACAGCTTTGTTTTAGTGCTGTTTTGCCATTTCTCACAAGTTTCTCTGTGCTGTAATTATGTCAGTCTGCTTTCCAAATATACTTTTTTCTTGGTACTGAAATAGAAAGGTTGGGGCTGCACGAGGAAAGGGGGAATAATTTTCACAGAATTATTTCGGCGACTTCAGGGACTGCACGCGATGTTTTTACAGCTTTCCATAGATTTTCCTTCTCCCTCCACTTGCACATGTTTGGAAATCAGTCAGGCAACACGACATCCTGAATATCCCAGCCCAGGAAAAGCAACTGCTGTGCCTGCAGGAGTGGATATTTTACATGAGACAAGTGGTTATTGTCAACGAGACTGGGAATAACTTGCCTGAACATTTCCAAGCTGGCTCCAGCTCTGTATATGCAACACGAGCAGTGATGGAGTAGTTACAATATTTCTCCAGCAGCACAGCTCCCTGCAGACGTCAGCAGGTTTTATCAGGCTCACAGGGAATGTTCCCACTGTTTATTGCACTGGGGAAGTTCTGCCTCCAACAGCTCAAGCCTTTCAAAAGCCCTGATTCTTGAATTTTATATTTTAATGCTTTTTGACTGGTGGGTCTGAAGGGGTTTTTTTGGCAGATTTTTATCAGAAGCAAACAAAGAGGCAAAATATTTCCCAGAGACTGCTCAAACACCCATAATTTTATATCATTTTGGGGCTGAAATGTGCAAACAATGTGATTAGGCAACATAAGAAATGCCATATAAGATAAAACCCCCAAGAACTAAATTCCTAATATTCTGAGCAGACTCTGGGGCTGGTGATATTTAAAGCTATGAACTCCAGCTCTCTTAAGATAAGCAAGAGAAATCCACTGCAGCTGTCTGCACCAAGGTGGAGATGCAGGGATATCTCCTTTAAAATCTCTGTTCATCAGTATGGGAGGCCAGCTCTCCTGCCTCAGCTCGGAACTCTCCCTCCAGCAAGGTTAGAGAGTGCCATTACCATTTCATAATAAGGCACAGGATGAGCACAGCATTCCTGATATATGCAGGACTCTTTGGAACGAGGAGGTGCCTCCAATTAAATAAAGGCAAATTGCACGGCGCTGTTAAAATCCTGACTCGGAACTTTGTGCAGCAAAGGGCTCCAGATCAAGCCCAGCCTTTCCCAGCAAAGCACTTATTTCTGGGGGTAGCTCTCAGCTGATTTTAAGAGGGCTTTGCTGCTTAGATGTTTGTTGAAACTAAAACCAGGAGAAGAGTTTAGCAAAGGCCACCCAGTTCTCCTGGCAGAGGCATCAGCGCTCACATTCGCAGAGAAGAGATTCTGCTCCCTGCCAGCACAGCACCTCTGCCTTGCCCTGAGCCCTCAGCTCACTTGCTGGCCAAGGGACAGGTCTGTCACCGTGCCAGCCCGGGGAGGAGATGTTCCTGCCAGAGAAGTTCTGTGGTACGTGACCCAGGCATGGCATTTCTGCCATTCCCTTCCATTTCCCGCTCACCCCCGTCCCAGGATAACTCTGTCATCACTCCTCGGAGCACAGTGGGGACAGAAACCAGATCTCTGACTCCATTTCCTTCCAGGCACCTGCTTGAAGCAGGATTAGGAGGATAACAAGCCCAACTTTCCCCTGCCAGGTCTGCAAGAGGAATTTGCAGGCCAAATATTCTGTCCCACACAGGATCCAGGATTGCAGTGATCTTGCTGATGGCAATTTACACACACAGATGAAATAAAATAATGAATAAATGAATAAACAAAAACCCATATTTTGAAGTCATAGCCCAGCAGGTGATCTCCACAGGCTCCCCAGCTGGCCCATGAGGCTTGGCAGTGTCACACATCCCTGTTTGTGAGATGGGAGCAGTTTGGATTGTCCCACCATGGGGTTTGCTGCCATCCACCACTCCTGACACGAATCCTGAGGAGGAAGATGGAACTGCTGAGGTCTCTCTGGTCCGTGAGACCCTTCTGCAGCATTATAATATATTATTGATATCGTAGAATGATTTGAGGAGGAAGGGGCTTTAAAGCTCATCCCATTCCACCCCTGCCATGGGCACCCTCCACTAGACCAGGTTGCTTCAAGCTCCTTCCAGCCTGGCCTTGGACACTTCCAGGGATGGGGCATGAAGAATTTGGTGTATCCCCTAAAAGCAGAAGACTCACCCTTTCTAATAAGAAATTGTTCCAAAATAAATGAAAATAATTAGTAATAAAAGGCAGATCTCAAG
The DNA here is from genome assembly GCA_003676055.1 of Chloebia gouldiae. Lineage (NCBI taxonomy): Eukaryota > Metazoa > Chordata > Aves > Passeriformes > Passeridae > Chloebia > Chloebia gouldiae. Next base: position 150,225 of record QUSF01000026.1, read on the forward strand.
AGTGTTAAATCTAGATTATCCACCCCAGATGAGGCTTGGAGGCAGCTGATGGCAAAAGATTTTGGTCTCTGAGTTCTCAGCTGGAATACCTGGCTGAGCTGGTGGCTGTGTTATAACACTGCTTACAGACACTGTGTGGAATTGCAGGCATAATAAATCCAGGGAAAGAGCTCCTGAAATCGAGAGGGAGATTCGCACTTCATTGAATTCCGTGTCAGCTTCCATTAAACTCAAAGGGACAGGAGAGTCTTCACGGGGTTACTGAGCATCTGTAAACACTTCCAAGCATGCCCCAAGTTACAGGTTTATTTTTCAGTTCAAAAAAAAATTGGCCAGGCGAAGAAACATTTATTTCTCATTGCAGAAATAGGAGAGCAAAGAAGAACGAGCCAAGAGGCTTCATAAGTGAGCAAAGACATCCAAAAAATTGATCTAAATATTACCATATTTGGGGTGCTATGCATTTTAGGAACCTCATTGGATGAGGGGAACCTTGTCTAATATGACTTATTTTATTATTTTTTACTGCTCTTGGCAGTGCATTTTCATTCCAGGGTGACCTCAGAGGCACTTGGTATCCTCACATTTCATGTCTGATGTGCTTCACGTTGAGGCTCTGGATTAATGGACACATCCACAGAGCCTCAGGATGGGTCAGGTTGGAAGGAACTTCCACAGATCACTTTGTCCAACCCTTCTGCTCAAGCAGGACCACCCAGAGCCAGTTGCCAAGGTCAGCTTGGATGGGACTTTAGGAAACTGGGTCTACTGAGGGACACCCTGCCCGGGGCAGTGGGGTTGGAAGATGATCTTTAAGGTGCCTTCCAACCCAAATTATTCCATAATTCTATGCCTGTGTCCAGACACCTTTTGACTAATTACAAGAATGGAGACTCCAGAACCAGCCTGGGCAGGTTTGGCCAACCTCACAGTGACTGTGTGTTTGGTCACCCTCACAGTAAATTTGTGTTTCCTGATGTTCCTGGGTTTCAGGGTTTGCCCACCAACTCCTGTCCTGGAGCATCACTGGAACGAGGCTGGCTCTGTCACCTTTGCACCCTCCCTTCAGTGATTTACAAACTGATCACACCTCAGCCTTCCCCCCTCCAGGCTGAGCAGCCCCAGCTCTGTTTGGAGATTGCTTCCTCCTCATCAAAAGGCAAACTGGCAGCTCCTCTCCAGGCAGGGGCAGCAGGATCACTGGGGTTTGTGTTAATTAATCACAACTGAAATGAGGGGGAAAAAAACCTGCTTGTAATGAGGTTAAAGAGCTCTTGTTCAAATAAAGCTTCTTGCTTAAATATCACAGGGAGAAAAGAGGAGAGGAAAGATAGGTAAATATTTCAGTGCTGAGCCAGGTTTAAAGGCTGTGCCTCTCCCAGCAGAAATAGAGGCCACTGGTGCAAAAGTGAAGTTCTAAATCTTCCTGGGGAATGTTATGGTCAACAAAGCACTGCAATTCCTGAGCATGTGTGCCTTACTCATACATTCAACTTCAGCTATAAATAAATACTTAATTGTTCTGGACTCTGTGTGTGCCTGAGTCCAAGCACAGCCCATGGATCCACTGCTGGAAGGGCTGGGGCTGGCTCAGCTGGTAAATTAGAGTTCACTTTAAAGCCCACAAACCCCAACTGCAAGGCTGGCAGCCTTCAGTCACCTTTAGATGAGGTTTTTTTAGTGCAAAATATTGAAACAATTGGGAGCAAAAGAATCTTAGAAAATTAAATCAGAAGATGACTGAAAATAAAACCATAAAGTTTTCTTAAATCTTGGGTTTCATTGCTATTGGGAGATCAAAGGACAAACACAAGAGCTGGGGAAAGGAAAAGCTCTTCTAGGCTGAATCTTTAAGAGTTATAAACTGCTTGGAGTGGTAGGAAAGGCAGAATGAAACAAGAATGAAGAAATTATTGCAGCTGAATTCAGTGTATGGGAACACCCTGGCTGGCAACCTCTATGGAAAATCACCTTGTCTTTCTTTCATCATAAAGCAAAATGATAGAGAAGAATTGATTTTTTAAAATTCCATAACGCTGAGTAACAGTCCAGGCAACACAGAAAGAAAAAGCAAGAGACAGAAAGGAAAGGGTAAAAAACACATGAGTAACTGAAGCCTACATGATGCAATTTGCCACAGGGATTCAAAAGAAAAATAGAGAGATTACTTAGTGGTTAATGAGAGATATTAACAAATGGCAAGATAAAATTACCTAAGTGTTTTTCTTATGTGAATTTGGATTGAAACTGGAGACTACAAAGTGCCACAGTCAGCTGAACTCTGGATTCTGATGTCGAAAAAAATTGTATGTATGTATGCAAAATGTAATTCCTATTGTGTAGGTTGCTGGATTTTAATAATCTAAATATTCATCAGGATAACTATTACACACACACACACAAAAGAAAGGCTGTTTGATTCAATAGAATGG
>QUSF01000026.1:152666-202404 GCA_003676055.1 Chloebia gouldiae
CTCAAACAGAAACGCCCTCGGAGCGGCTCACGTATTTATTGCCAACCACAACTCATTTCTTTGTGTTTTATTTTACAAATTCTCCATTACTTGCTTCAGCTGCGCTGAAATGGCCTCCTGTATTTCAAAGTATTTCAGGCTGATCCTGTGCTTGGCTTTTCTGTGTGGAGAAATCTTCAGACAATTGAACAATCAGATTACTGAGGAGCTGTTAAGTGCCTCGTGATGCAAGGAAGTGTGAGCTATTTAAGAACTAATGTGAAAAATGGCAAATTATATGCTACCAGCTACATCTGAAAGGGAAAAAAGGAGGAATAAGTCAATATGATTAGACAGGACTATATTCAGTAAGCACAATTTTGGTTTGAAATTGTGCAAGAAGAATTTTATTCCTTAGCAGATTTTCCTCTGGATTATTGAAGATACCTCTGCTCTGCAAGACACATTTTGCTTTTCCAATCCTCATATTTACAAAAATAATCTGATTGAAAAGAACTGGATGCACAGGAATGAGAATTTCTTGTTTTCTATGATGTAGATATTAAAATAGATTCTCTATATTAAAAGCTGCAAAGATTATTTATACAAGAAGTGCCCAATCAATCATTTTCCAAGCAGAAAAGCTGTCAAAAAGAAAAATCTTACATTAATGATTGTTCTTTGGCAGCTCTGCACAGGTTTCTCTGGAATGAGAAGTGGTTGAGTTCATTTGAGTGGACACAGCACAAAGCCATTACTTTAGGCAGGTGGTAACTTTGGCCAAAGGACTAAGTGAGCATTTGCAGAGAAAAACCAAATAAAATTAACTGCAATGCCTGTGTTTTGCTGCATTTTATTGATGAGGATTTACCAAGTGCTCAGTTCTGAACTAAATCTGTGGTTAAAAATGCAAATATTAGCAGAAGAATTCCCACATCACCCACTGAGGCACTGGAGGTTTAAATGAGTGTCCTTCTTTTGCACAAACACAGGAGAAACCCAACAGTGTCAGAGACTTCCTGGTAGAATAAGAAACTGTTTGGAATTCTTACAGCATATCCTGGTCACAATAAATTCATTAAATCCAGATTTCAAACATTGCAGTTCTGTTCCAACTGCCAAACTTTTGCTCCTCAGTCCCAAAAATGCCCCTCCTTCCATAGCAGCATCAGTTCCAGATTTTACATGTAAAAAACTCGTGTTTATCTTCCTAAAATTCTTCCACTCTAGAACTTATTTAGGTCTGAATATGGCTTACAAGGGAGTAGGAATCTGGCAATGCAGAATATTCAGTAATTTGTGGGTCATGTGCTCATAAAATGAGAAAAGCTTTATATCAGGAAATAATTTTTATAATATTTACAAAAAACATAGCAGAAACTGTGTTTTTAATAGAATCTCCACCATGGAAATACAATCTACGTTTAATATTGAGAAAAAAATCCAAGTGTTTATGATATTAAAGATGGAGTCAAAAGAATTTACCAGCCTGCCCATTTCTATTGAAATTTAAGTCAATGACAAACTTCATGTTTTCATGAAGCCCAAAGGATTGCAAGGAAAATGCAAAAATACTTTTAATTACAGCATTTTGTACTATTATCTATATATTTACAGAAGTAACTATACCCTAGAGAAAGATGGCAAGGGTTTGTATGAAGGGAGGTGAAGAAGGTCACAAAAATTGCACATTCTGTGGAAAATGGGGAACGTGGGCACTGTAATTAATGGATCAAATTGCCAGGGAATTGTAGAGAGGATCAGAGGGTAAAAAGATAATTAGCAGATCAAAGGGTAAGAAGGCAAGTGTTGAAATAAAGTGGTGGTAATAGAAACAGCTCAAGAGGAATTATTGACCAATAATTGTATTGCTTTGGGCAATGTCTGCTTTGATAGAGCTGTTATTAAGGAGGTTTTTAATGCACTAATCTGTTTTTATAAAAGTGGAATTGTGAGTGTCAAATGCCACGAATTCACTGCAGAGCTCTGACTCTAACCTGGTTTTTAGGCATTTGTAACCAATGCCAGTGGGAAAGAAAGGAATTCTGGCTGCAGGGGTTGGACATGTGTCAAGAAATCTTCCTTTAAATGGAGAAATAACAGAGTGGGATTTTCAGGGATTTTGGCATTTTTCTTGAATCGACAGAAATTTCAGGGTTTATTCTGAAATAAAGCAGTGGGGGAAGTGTTGGGCTGAAGCCTCCACTGCTCTGAGCTTTGTTCCCTTCCCTGCAGGCTGAGCTTTGTCTGAGACCCCTCTTTGCACTCTGGACTAACAAGTCCCAGGCTTGGGAGCTCCTGCAGAGATTTGTCAAGATCCCTCTCTAGAAAGGAATTTTTGGATGTACTGGCCTTAATATTTGGAATAATACCTACTCTGAGTGTGGAGAAGGATGGGAAATGCCACAGTGGATCAGATTTATGGGACAATGACAAAAATCTGTGGAGCCTTGGTGAACAGAGGATCCTCAGGTGGGCTGCAGACACTGCCAGTTTTTCCAAGGATTGGCAGAGGAGAATTTTGGTTTCTGCTTCCATTTTTCAGAGCCCATTTATTCACAAATAACAGCAGCATGGGATATGTAAAGGAAATTGCATTTGTTTTTAGCACCTGGTGGATTTTCCTCTGCAAAAAGGAGAAGATAAACACAATTTGTTCACACCTTTACTCTCCCATTTACCTCATCATTAAGAAAAATGTGTGGAAAAAATGTTCTGAGGCGTGTTTTTTTTTTTTTTTTTGTTAAATAGTAAATATCTCCCAGATTATTAAGTGATAGGGAAGATTGAAAGTGTCACTCAAAGGACCTCTTGTGCTTCCACTGAAGGCAATGACAAAATTTTAATTAGCTGAAAGTCACCCAATGATCAAGAAGTGGGAGTGCAGTGTCATTCCCAGAGATAGAAGTTGTATGGAATGGAGGCAGTAGTGAGTATTTGTGGATGAAATTGTGATTTTGGTTTATAACAATCATTTTTGCAACCAGAATTCTGCAGTGAGAGCTCCAGGGTCAAGATCTTCTTAAGAGCAGAGATGGGGAAAATTCTAACTGTCGTCATCACTGCAGTGCTGAAAATGAGACATGAAATGGATGAAGGTCTAGATAAAAATCTGCTGAAAAATAAAATATGAGCTGTTTAATTTTTTCTGCAGTTATAACTCTTAATTAAAAAAAATAAAATAATTTAAATAGATTTGCTTTAGGTAATGAGAAATGAGGCATGGTTAGGGTTATTTAATGACTGATGTAACTTCTGCTAACAGTACCTATAAAATTTATATCTCTGTAATTAGTGAGTGAGAAAAGTTTAATATTTCAGAAGTATCCCTTTGGATGTGTAATTTCAGCTGGTTCTCACAGTCCTGCATAAGGTCCTTTGAATTACTTTCTAAACAATTCTGGATAAATGATCAGTCACATCTTTTTCTGGGTTAAAACCTTAATTTTCCACATGTGAGATGATAAAATCAGACCCGTATTAAAATGCAGTTGAAATGTAACTATTTTGTAAGAAAAGGTGCTGCACAGGCTGTGCTGGAGAGAGGCTGATGAGGTGATTAAACATCTTGCAAGGAGGAATTTCATTGGGAAGATTGAGAGCTGTGGTGAGAACTCCTCTCTGCCTACACACTTTTACCACTTCTCACTCTAACTGAGGACTTATAAATATTTTATAAATTAAAATAATTAACCCCCGCACTCCCAGACTTACACCTTCCACACGTGGTTCTATGAATAGTGGATAAAACATTAACTCCTGCAACCAGGGCATATATTAAAATGGAACAGAGTTGGAAATATCAGCAGGTGGTGTTCTTTTCCAGGCAAATATATGGATTTGGAAGGAATAATGGATAATTTGCAATACAGCAATGATTTAGTGCAATAATAATTTCCTGGCTAGCTCCAGATCCCTGAAAAGAATGCCAGGGTTTTTAAAGAGTGATACATGCAATGACCAAATTCAGTAAATCCCAAAAGAACCACTGCCCACAGCCTCTGGAAATGTCCTCAAGCTGTCAGGGAGGGAGCTTTTATCACTGTTCACATCCTGTGCAGGAATTAAACATTATTTTTTCCGCTGCTTCTCCCCAAACCATCACGTGGCTGAAGCCTCCCCAGCCCTGCACTTGGAGCATGCCTGGAAACCTTCGTTAATCTCACCTGCAATCCAATTAAAAGCCTCTCAAAGCCTTGCACCTGCACTAATTGTAGATTCACATCACTGCTTTGCAGTCATTAAGTCCACGAGTTAAAGTTTGGATGAGTGCAGCTAATCTGGTTTATCAACAAAGTGCTGCAAGGTTCCCGTGCTAAACCAGGATAATCAGCAGGGGTCAGGCAGGAATTATCTTGTCTCGCCAAGCATTTCAAAATGGCTAATTATGTTTGTTCATAAAAGTTGGACCTAAAACAACTGAAATCCGAGGGAAAAGCTGTGGAACTTTTAACTGCGAGCAACTCATTTGGCTGAGGTGTTGATTTATATCAGAAAGTTCTGTGAGTGTTTATTCTTCTGCAAAAACCAAGATACTGGGGTTGTGTTTTCAAAGTGCAGCAAATGAAACTGCATCTCCATGCTGCTGAACCTGTATTTCCATGGATCTCCGTGTGCATGGATGAAAGGAACACACAATGTGGTCCTCCCACCTCTCAGAGTCTAGCTCTTAAATATTGCCAAATTCCTGTTGTAGATCCCAAAGCTGCAGTATCCAAACAGTCTAAAATTCTATATTTTCCCAGAGATTTTTTAGAAGTTTCGTCGTGCTCATCCAGCAGCAATGGAAAACCCACCTAGAGCTGTAGATGAGGACAAATAAAAACAGACCATGGAGAACGAGAGAAATAAGTAATTCAGCCAGGAATTTCTTTTTTTTTTTTTTTTTTTCTCTCCTAAAGGATTCTTGTTCCCAATTCACCCAGGGTAAATCAGCACACCTGTGGCATGTGGAACAGATGGAGCAGGCATGGCAAACACCTCCAGCTGCACAGATCTGTTACACAGGTGCTGGGCTCAGGCTCTGCCTGGCCAAGGGCACTGAGGCTTTGGCAAATGCCCAGAATTCCGGGGGCTGGAAGAGAAAAGGCAGGGAGAAAGGAGTCAGCTGGCAGCAGCATCTTCCAGAGCAGCCCCCAGGCCTGAGCCAAACCTGCCCGGCTCATTCCTCACCCCCTGCTCGGAATAACTGTCAAATTCCTAAACTTATTTGGCAGTTCACGGGAAGGAATTTTTGGCTGGAGTTACTGGAGCAGAGGCACTGGGATACTCAGAGCCTCAGTGGATGGTGCTAAACCCTTCCATGGCTGAGCATTCTGGGGCAGATGCTCTTGTGTGAGGTCTTCCTTTAATTCTTTTCTCTTTATTTGCTCGGGTTCTTTTCACTCCTTATTTTTTATAACTCCCATTTTCTGCCCCACTTGCTCCACCTACTTGGTTGGGGCTTTTTCCCATTTCTCTTCCTTCAGTTCCTTCCCTTCCTTTCCTTCCTTCCTTGTTTCCTTGTTTTCCTCCTTGTTTCCTTCCTTGTTTCCTTCCTTCCTTGTTTCTAGTTTTTTGTTTTTCTTTTGTTAATTCCCTCCTTGGTGGCTTTTTTTGTGGGGAGGGTGGATGTTTTGTAAATAATATAATAAAAGTATGATAATTATATTATATTATTATTATATAATTAAATACTATATATAATATATAATCACATAACAATATCATATAATATATATTATATGATATATATAATATAATATATAATATATTATATGATATATATTATATAATATATAATATATATTATATTATTATAACAATTCTAATAAAGAAAGAAAATAATAATTATTATTATTATTTTCAATAATTTTTCTGTTTAAAAAAATAAAAATGCTTCAATTCCTATTGTTTAAAAGGCACCTTTCCAGCTCTGAGCTGCTGGGGACGAGCTGTCTCCTCCTGAAGATTTAACTGGGTACATAAATCCATGTGTTTATAGAGCAGAAATCTCTGCTGTATAAACAGACAGAGCCTCTACTGACCACAGAAATCCAAACCCCAGCCTCCCACTCCAACAGAAATTTGCCTTTTTTAGTGTGAGAACATCAGATTGATGGCCAGGGTTTGGGATGGCAAGGCCTGAACTTCCATTCCAAAAATCCAGGCTATGAGGGGTAAAAAGCTGTGAGGGGGTACAGGTTACCAGGGTAATATCTGCACTGGAGGAAGCCTGGACATTTTGGGGAAGGTCTAAGCTGTTTTAGGGATAATTTTGGACCCTGTTTAAAGCCAGAAATCTTCAGCGTTGGTTGGTCCAGCTTTGCAGACCAGGCCTGGATGAGGTACCCTGATCATCCCAACTCCTTCTGTTTGATACTCCAGCAGAAGGACAGACTGGAGTTCACACAAGTAATGCTTAACTTTACTGAACGCTGATCTAACAAAATTTCTTCAGACAAAACATTTAAAATGTGGGGAAAAAAAAAAAAAGGTGGGTTTGGTTGCTGGGAAATGTCTGACTTCGGTCCTCCAATGCCAATATCTAAAATAAGTGTGAAGTATCTGTCATTAAACCTGGGAGATTGTAAACCCAATGACAACTGGTTTAATGCCAACGTTTTTGTTGGCACTGCAGTTCAACTTGTTCTGATCTTTCATCAACTCTGTGACTAAATTCAGAAATCTTGCTTTGGTTATCAAGCATGGTAAGAAAGAATCAACGCATTTTCTCAGGTTTCACAGAGCAACCCGTGTTTCTCGGCTCTCAGGAGTGAAAATAAAACATCAATTAACAACACTCCATCTTCAGGAAGGTCTGGGTGAGATATCCCTCTAATATATAATCATAATTATCAGCAACCACAGTCTTTTTTCACTCTTCATTACCTTAACCATCCACGTACTTCAGGCTTTCCTTGGTTTTTTTTGCAGATATGAGCCATGAATGACTACATGATGTACTGATTTTATTTGAGTTATAAATGGGGATATTATTTCCCAGCAGATGAATAAATACAAAGCTAGCAAGTCACGCCAAGAAAATCAGTGAAACCTTCAAAAAGTGATTCAACCTTCGTTTTACACAAACAAAACCCACCTTTGCAACCAAATATTTTATAAACTCCTTCAGCACCTTTCCAAAGGTTATTTTACATTTTATTTGGCTCAGATATTTTTCCCCCATTGATTAGGCTGATCAGACAGATGGATAAGGAAATATTGCTGCAAAGAGGATGGCTAAAGAAATAAATGCTGCTTTGATGGTGCTGACAAGGCTCACTGTGGCACAGCAGCACCCAAAATATCTGTGAAGAACAGCACAGAAATAAAATGGGGAGTGCCAGAACTGCTCAGGGGTGGACAAAAAGTTTGCCCTTCTTTCTTTATTTTCAGTATCCCATTGTTAGTCTAAAGAATATTTGATTAATACTATGTTAATCTACATAATGGTTAATTACCTGTGGTATAAACATCATGTAGTGCTACACGAAGAGGGATTTTGGAGCCCAGATCATTTCAAGTTTTCATGTTCAAAATTGATCAGATTTTTTTTTCCCATGCAGGTTTGACTGCAGCCTTTGAAAATCCTGTGCTAAAAAGTGGTTTTCCATAAAGTAGTCAGTGAAATAATTGTGTTCTCTTAGAAAAAACAGGAAAGATGATAGGCCATCCTCTCTTGCAGAATTTGGCCTTCCTGTATAAATTAATCCTTACAGTGGAGGGAGCCTGTGTGGTCAAACTGATTGCCAGGAAGAGAACACTCTCAGTTCATTATCTGGAGTTCTTCAGCTCAATCCGAGGAGGCATTTTGCAATCACTAGCACAGAAAATAGATGCACTGAGATGCTATTGCATTTACAGAAAGCTTCAGGATAATTTATTTATGAGATGGCTTGTTGCTCTTACATACTACTTACATTCATCAAATTCTTGGCATTTATTCTTCCCAGTTGGGCCAGTGAAAAGCAACCAATTACGGTGGTGTTCAGGCAGAAAAATTCCAGCCCCATCCAGAAGCAGGGAAGAAGGAAGAATTATCCATGGGTTTCTTTAGAGGTTTTTAATAGGTTCAGCTCGAGCAGGTGGAAAGGAGTGGGGGAGATGCCAGCTTATAGGGGAGGGACCTCACCTGGCTGTGGCAAAGAGTCCTTTGGGTCCTTCCCAAAACATCTCTCTGCAAGGATCCTCTCCCCAAGCCTTCCATCCTGGAGATTTCTGGCCAGGCCCCACTCTCCTGGCAGTTTTTGGGGCTGGGAATCTCCTGACACTGAGGCTCTTCTGCAGGTGTAAAAACCTGCCCCTCGTGTCCCAATAAATGTGGGGTGTCCCTCAACCAGGAGGCAACCGAGTGGATAAAAAAAAACATAATTGGAGCTTGCCTCCAAAAGAGGGACTTTTCCCAGGGTGCCTGAGCTGGAAAGGTGTGAATTAATTATTTGTGAGTCCATAATTCTTTACTCCTTGAAAAATGAGGATTGTGGGAAAGGCGTTGGGTTTTCCATCTTATTTCACTGTAGCTCTTGGTTTAGGCTTTCAGTACACAGCTCAAATCCTCTCCTGCCGTGGCTTTGTCCCCATATTTGGCCAGAAAGAAGCTCTGATTCACACTTTTATGGCAGTCTTACAAATTTTTGGTCTAACAAGCAAGTATTGCCTGGTGTGTCCAGCAAAGTTACTGCGCCTTTATGTTTATGTCGATGAAATTATGTCTGAAACAAGGCTTGAGTGTGGTGGCGTTGCAGTTAAAGATTAAATCTGATTGTGTTCTGCATGGCAATGCTGTAAAACTGCTATTTCTGTTTAAAAAAATCCATTTTCCTCTAACAGGTTACATTGTTTCTTTGAAGGGTGAGTTTAAGCAGCGAGTATTTATAAGAATATGTACCTCATTAATCTCCAGCCTTTAATCTCTACAGTCCTACTTAACCCAGGGGAGCTTCAAAGGCTGTGGGTGCCTTATATTTTTTTATTGAGAGAGGAGGTAAAACATAAATGAAAGATCTGAAATCAGAGTTGTATCTGTAACATTTCCTTTTAATCTGCATAATATATTTACTGCCTGACAGGTTGGGAAGCTACCTGGATATTTGCCTGAGGAACAGTTCTAGGGACAAACTGGAAAGAGTAAACATATTAATTAGAGACTGCACAGCTCCTTCTTTCTGGTGTAATCATTAAATTGATTTTTCCAGTCTGACATGTAATTGTTCCAGCGATGGAATCCTGCTTTCCACTCTCGTTCTGCTTCATCAATATTTCCTGTAAAACATGAAATGGGTTACATTAATCTAAATTTGAATCTCTTTGTATGCTAATTGAAAAATAATTTTGATTATCAATGTCATCTGCTCCAAATACATTATGGGATGGTCTTTTGCTTCTTTTCTTAAACCTGGAATGATGGAAAATTCAGTGATTAGCATTTTGTCTTTACATCAGAAAGGAAGGAGTGCAAAGATATCATTCTGTTAGGGTAATAAATATATTTTGGATTTTTAAAAATTCATTTTGGAAAATTCTTTTGTCCATCAAAATCATACTTTTAAAGTCACTTCTTTTTTTCTTTTTTTTTTTTAAATCCTCGAAATATTCATTTGGTTAAATATACCCTGCATTGAAACCCACACACCCTGAAGACTAAATAATGCAAAATGAGAGAGGCTTGTAAAGATAAAGTGAAATCACAGCTTTGTTTAAAGGAACAACAGGATTTCCATTGTTTTAATGGATTTCAATGGATGTCCAGGATCTCGACCTCATATGGAATAAATCCCCAAGTTTGAAGAATAAAGGACAGTAGGATGCTGTCAAATGCGCACTATGTCAGCATGAGACCACATTCTCTTTTCTTTTTCTTCCCCACCTTTAAAGCATTTTCCAAGTAATCCTGAGTCCCAAGGAAATATTTATTGCCAAAATTGTTATAAGCATGGGAGCAGAGGGTGAGGATGAGAAGAGTCATAAAAATACAGCATTTCTCAGGGTTCCCAGAGTATTTTATGCAAAGGGATCCCCTCCTGCAGCCCCAAAAGATGATTAACACCACAAGAAAGGCTGTGGCCTTGCAGGAACATCCCAGACACCACCAAAACGTGGATAAAACCTGCAGGCTGTATCAGTCACTGATGCTCATCATTTTGTTTCAGCTGTAGACTTGAGGATAAAGTTCAGAAACCATTGATGATCTGTGAATGCTTTGTTCATTCTGGACCAGCTCTGGTGGTGTCTCACAGTGGCGTGGCTCCCTTCCAGAAACTCTTGGTGATGGCGTTCCTGAGGTAACAACTCCGCCGGTTCTTTATGCTCCTTTGGCTTTTATGTTCTTCTGCTGTTCTTCTTCCCTCCATAAATACACACCTTCCCCCTTTTTTATGACCTGCCAGCGCTGCAAGTGTAGCTGGTGATGTGAAAATGAAATACTTCTGTGTTTTACACATTGCTAGAGAGAATATTCGGGAGAGAGAGTTCACTGATTCCGAGACTTAGCTTGGAGAAGCATCCAGTAATTTGGGCACTTATCTGCAGTTTAGCTCAACATTTCCAAACCTTTCTGGTCTGGAAATCCAGATGGCAATTTAATGAGACTTTGAAATGAGATTTACTTCTTGGTTCCAGTGAGACCAGAAATAAAACCAAGATAGTTTTTTTTTTTTCTCTGAGAAGTCCTGTACTTTTAAATGCAGTCAAAAAAGAAAAGTGTGAAGAACAAATATGGGAAAAAATGTCAATAAATTAATCACATCCTTCTCCCTCAGCTCAAAGTTGTAAATAATCTTGGTTACAACAGAGATCAAATGAAAGTTCAGATACTTTAAAATTTTCTTTCTGCAGACCAAAACTGCTATTAACTCAGAGATGATTTGGAAGTGCTGGTAACAATAAAATCTCATTTTCATTGCTAACTATGCAGACAGAACTCAGAAACACGGGGACAAAACATGCACAACATTCTGCTTTCCTGACTCTAAGAACTCTCCTTTTCACATATTTAATTTAAATGTGTAGTCAGGGTCTCAGGCAAAGCCAAATTCTTCACATTAAGTCAAATGGATTGGTAATTTAGTGCATGAAGCAGTAGCAGTATTATTTGGAGAAAACTGCCTGAACTGTGTTTCTCATTTTATTCTTGATTTTGGGTGTCTAGTTTTATTTATTCAGGCAAAACATCCACTTATGAATAAAAGGAAACTCAAAAACCTCTCTTCTTTAATTATTCAGGTGTAGAGGTGTTTCAAGTCTGCCCAAAGACACCGAATTCTCTCTACCATAGACACATCTTGAATTAAAAGTTCTGGAGTATAAATTATGGGGCTTTTCTGTCCTTTTTAAAGATTATGGTGAACAAGTGAGCTAGCTAGAGGAAGAAGACATCAACAAATTCAGAGGAGCCACCATTATGGATCTAAAAGACAAAAGGGGGATGGAAATCACTGAAATAAGAACTTGGATTCCCATTTGTTTGCTTTTCTTCCCCCCAGTGATAAGAACCAAATTGAAGTCACAAGTCAATGCATCCCATTATTGCCAACATCATCAATCTCTGGGAGGCAACCACCCATGACTTAGTTGAGCTGACAGCTGGGAGGCAGAAAAGAAAAAGATCTGAGAGTCCAAGCTGACCAACAATTACAGCTCAAAGCACTGGGTGCCTGCAGAGACAGCTAACAGTAAAAACAGGGAATTTTCTGTAAGCCACTGGGACAATCCCACACTTTACCTTAATTCCCATTAGCCCCGTGGAAAGCCCAGTGAGGCTGACAAGGAGAAAAGGGGAGATTCTCTAGGCAATGAATCAGTGCTCTGAAAGGTTCCAGTTTAAGAGGTCAAAATTTTAAAAAGGTTTTTTTTGATTCTTCACCAATGCCGGCACAATCAGCTGGAATTTCCTCTCATTCCATCTCTGCTTTACTTTAATAGTGTTGCAGCAAAGCTAAATTTATCACCATCAATTTCTCCTTTGAACTGCTGGATGTGCCAATAAAGTGCTAATCTTAATGTTAAGACACAAAAATACCTTTAGGATTGGGATAAAGGCCGTATAGCTGTTAATGAATAAGGGTTGACAAGTTAGAATTAATTTTTCTGTCCTCAACCCCTCATGATTGCAAGTTTCATCACTGCAGGTTTTTGCAAACCTTCAAGTTTTTGATTTTAATAATATGATAAATGCCACAGGTTTATGCTGTAGATTCTCACAGTGAGTTTCTTCACAAATGTCCAGAAAGGAGAAAACAAATAATATCTATATTGAATATTCTTTAGTCACACTCTCTGGATATCAAAGCTTTGTTAGACACAGCAGCATATTAATTTTCACATGTGTTTTTAAGGACTACAAAATCCTTTCTTTTATTGTTTTAGTTCTTCCAGAAGTCAGCAGAGCTCTCTGGGAGATGAATTATTCTAAGGGCTGTTATCTTTCCAATGAAGTTTAGGTACAGAAACTTCTTATTCATAAGTGCAATGAGTAAAGTCTTTGTTGGGATGTGTGGTAGTATTGTGAGGTTACCTATGATTAACTCACATTTCTTCATGTATCCAGCTCTGTGGAAATTTAATTTAATTCTGATGGTGAATCTTCTATTTAATCAATTTTTTAATATTCTTACCACCCTGAGTATTTATCTCTGTAGAATCCAGATACTGGTTGGAGGATCACAGCAAATACAGTAATTTTTGTTGCTCATTTGTCAAGAAGTTGAACATTTCTCTGCCTCCACATAAAAAAATCTTTTTAGGGTGGTTTAAAAAAAGTAATGTATTTATATGACCAAACTTGATTTCTTCATAGATGAGACATGATCCAGTAATATCAAATAAAATAGAAAAAATATGTATTAGGCAGACTAAAATAGTAATGGAAAAGTAAATGGAAAGTTTGGCTGCCTGCAGAGTTCTACAATCAAGAGGAAACGGGCTCATATAAATAGGAAAGGCTTTAGATGCATTAAAGGTTGTGTTGAGGAGGTAAAGCCTAACACAGATCCTTTTATAATTAACATATGATTGCTCTAAAAGCTACTTAAAAGTCACTTACTGTTTACTGTCCCTGCAGTGTGAGTCTCTCAGCAGCAGCCAGCAGAAACCCTTGTGGTTTCAGGATGAAATGGGAAATGCTGAGCGGCTGGGCAGGGCGCAGGGCTTTGGAAACGGGGCTAAAATCCCTGTGGGAATTGTGTCTGCTCGGAACTGAGAGCCCAGCTCTGCTTGTGCACTGTTTGTTATCAAGCTGGACACAAAACTCCAGGTTCTGACTTGTGTCTTTAGTGATGGATTTATGAATTGAAACCCGAGGAGAAAACCTTGAGAAACCTTCCAAAACCACACAAATTACTCTACAGGTATCAAGGTCATATTTTATATATGGCTGTTACTCTTGTATTAACTGTGAGAACCTTATTTTTTCCTTATTATTTTCCTACCCCACAACCATAATAGTTTTTTAAAAAACTGATATGATTGCTTGAGGAAAAAGTGAATTTTCTAACAGTAAAGATATATATTTCTCATATATTTAACTGCCTCAGGGAACTTGTCTTACCCAGCCTGTGATGGGAACAGGCTGGTTCAGGTCCAGGACACATTTGGAACTGGCCTTTAAAGGCCTTGAAATCCCCCAGTGGGTGGCAAGGCTTGGGCTAGGAGGGGGTCAGGAATTAGGCAAGCACATCCATGGCAAATCCTGATCACTTGATGCTGACAAATCATAATTTCTGCAAAATAAGTTGTTTTGATTATCCTCTTTGGGTTCTACCGGATAGAATTCTACTTTGCCTATCTGAGCCCTACTTGAACCTTTAACAATGAGAACATAAAAATTCCTTACTTGTTCCCTGTCATCTTCTATCACCTCATGTTAAAGAAACCTTCTTTTCCTAAGAATATTTCAATGAAACGAGTAATAGAAAGAACAGACCCTCAGAACAAGAGGAAATCTCTGCATTAATGCTGTGCACTGTCCTTTGGGCATAAAATGCAAAATAATATTTCAGTGAAGAGAATTATTGCAATATAAGCTATTATATCACATTTGTACACAGGATTTCAAGGGGTTTTCTGTCAGAATTGGATAATATTGTACGGGGAACATAATGGAAGCACTCTGTTTTTATTACTGCAATGTTTCAAGGACTGACAGATGATACAGACAAGGCAGTGCCACTTGACAACATTCTTGCCTCAGTTCTATATTTGGATCCAGACGCGACGATTCTTCTCTTTTTGCTAAGAATACGCTCGTGAATCTCTTTTAATTAAATTATGTAAATTTATGTTGCGAATTACCAAATGTGGCACAGTGATGGATGCACGTCTGCTGGCAGGTCCTGAGCATTGCTCCATCATCCCTCACCCCACAGGACCAGGCAGAGCTCTCCTCTCCCCCAGGATGAGGTGAGCTTTGGGATCTGCTCCCTCCCGCTCCACACGGGCTGAGTTAAGCTCAGCCCATTTGTAGGATCCCCATTTTTCCCTAGGGTTCCCCAGCCAGGTTAAAGGAATATGTAAAAGAGTTCAGTTCTCCTGGCTCAGCACAAAATTGTCGGAATCTTTGAAACCTCCCTGAAATCCACCCGTAATTGGGAAAGCTGTGATTTTAAAATCACACACTAGGCTTCATAAATTATTCATTTTACCTACTGATTTCGTGTCTCTTGATTTAATTGAAAAACATCTGTTGAATTGAGAGGGGATAAAAGTTGATCCATAATACAGTCACAGACTCAAATGAGGAGGGAATAAATTATTTCAGAAGGAATCATCTGTGCACCATGACAGTTTACATATTTTTAAGGCTTATGCAGTTTTTTTTTTAAGACGAGCATTCAAACTGAGTCTTAGAGAAAGATTTAAATTACTAATTAACATCTTTAAAGTGTATCTCATTTTTGAAATGAGACTTTCCCTCAGTCAAGCTGCAGAATGTGATTCCAGAGCTGCAAAATCACTTTATAAAATCAATTCCTTTTGAAACCCAGAGCACAGAGGCTTCATCTATTGCTGGGCTTTGGTAAAACAGGTCTTCAAAAAATTTGGGTCTTCTCTGTTTAACTGATCCTGAAGTTTCAAACAATTATACTTTTCTTGGCAGTGAAATCTCATAATTTCATTGTCTACATGGCCAGGCAGAAATCAGTTCTGTTTTCTATAGGCAAATCCTGCAGCCTCTGGGTTCTCAGCAGTGACACTCCAGAAATAAAACACATGGCTCTCACGTGAGCTGGAAACCAGAATCCCCTCTTGGCAGTGCAGGGCACTTCACATCCTTGGGGGATCAGTTGCATAAAATAGAATCCCATAAATAATAGATAATATAATCCAAACATATCATCCTGTAACGTCCCACAGTTTATGCAGAACATCCAAAGCTTCCAGAGCTCCCAGAGAGCAAAGTCTCCTTTAGCACTGATTTTTCTGCTCACTCCAGGAACCCTGGTGGCACCAAAACTCTTTCAAAGGGTGCCCAAGAACAGAGGTTTCAGTGCTCAGTGTCTCACATTGTGGCTGCATCTGAATTTTGGGACAGAAAAACTCCATATCACAAAGTCCTGGCCCTTGGTGTGTCAAAATAGGGTGGTGAGCCCAAAGCCCAGGGCACATTCTGAGGTCCACCCTCAGCACAGCGTGGACAGCTCTATCCAACACCTATTCAGTTTTACCCAACTGAACATCTCAGTTACGAACAGGAGTAGAAAGAGCTGAACTCAATTATCACATTAACATCCAGCAAATGATCCTTGCATGAAAATTTTATATAAAAGCATCTAGAAAAGAATTGTTACCTGTCATTTCCATGACTTTGGGGAAAAAGTGTTTCCAGAATCGACACTGCTGAGCTCGTAGTTTTGTCAGTACCTCGGAAGTGTTGGTGTTCAGTGTCAAATATTTTTGGTCAGTGCTAGTGAAGACTGGCCATCTTGTTCCATTAGTCAGGGTCCCATTTGGAGCTCTAAATGAGAAAAGAAATACTTCATTTCGAATGAAAAACCACCTCAGCACACAATAAAGCATGATTTGGGTTTATTTAAGTTGTTCAGCTTAAGTGTGTTAGTTTGGAATGACTGATGTGTCCTTTTGGAAATAACAGGGGAAAAAAGCCAGATAAATTTAATTTACTCTCATTTAAAGGAAAAAAAAATCCCCAGAGGTGTTCTGGGTTCATCAAAGGGAAAAACTTAATAAATTATCATGTTCAAACAGCTTTTTGAATCTGGGGATTCTCACATTAGCTGTGAATTATTAGGGATGATTCTAGAACTAACCAGCCTGCTAGTCTGAGGGGTTGAGTGGTTTGTGTTTTAGTTTGAAAGCCTTTGATCCCTTTAGATGGACAAACAGAATGGAATAAATGACTGGGATAAACATGCAAGTAAAGGTAAAAATAATGTCTAAACTGGGATGAGATCTGTACTGGGAGAGAGAACAATTATTCCTCATTAAGAAGGAGCTGTCATCCTGGAGGCATGCTGAGTCCTGCTTGTGGAATGGGCCAAAAGGGAACAATCTGAAATCTTGTGGAAACTGGGAAGAGGTACAGAGGGCTTGACCCCTTATAAAAGCAGCTCTGCATGTGAAAGGAGCACAGCTGTTGGTATTAAAAGAGTTGTGATAAATATTTATAATACAACAGAATTCAAGAGGCTCTAAGGACAGGCATCCAGATTTCACCTCCAGAAATGACAGTATCTGTGAGGGGAAAAATGGTTTAAATGTGTAGGAGAACAATAAAATGGGCAGCATTACATTAGGGAACAAACAAAACAAAACATGAATTTTAGAATAAGTAGATTTGTATTTCAAACAGTCACAGATCTACATTAGCTCTGAAGAGGTTAAGAATAGAAATTAAACATTTTATTTCAGTGCAAGCACAAGGAGCCATTTTCTTTGCTAGAAGCTGATATCAAGAAATGTGGGATTTAGGGCAGAGCAACAGTAATTGATTCTTGGTGGGATAAATTAACTCTGAGCTCAGTTTATTTGGTTCTCTCCACTTTACTTTTCACCAGGACTCTTCCTGGAAGGCAGAAGGCAAAGAGGAGTCCAGGGAGTGGAGCACATTTGGATTCTGCTTCCAAGAGAGGGAACAAGGCAAAAGGTGTGGGTGGGAGCACTCAGAGCACAAGATGCTGAAGCCATATTGATATTTCTCAATTGATTTGGAATTAATCAGATTTTCAGCCCATGTTTTGGTGTTCTGGGGTCTTTGGTGCTGGCTGCTTCAAGAACCAGAGTTGGAATAAAAGTTTCAGGCTGTCATTTCCTGACCTGCTCCCTTCTTCACTGATTTTTCCAGACTAATTCAGCTCTGATTAACCCATGGCACCTTTTTTAAGTGCACATTTATTTGTGGCTCCTGAGAATGACGACTTAAGCAGAGCTGACTTGCACTTCAGTTCAAGATCAGGATGCTAATGGTGCTGTCAGTATTCATTTAACTGCTTTTACGCTATGAAATAAATCATGACATCCCACATTATAATTTACAGGTGTGTGGGAGGATTACACAATGCCTCGATGGCTACAGATGTATTTTACTAAAAAATGATTGAAAGAACTGTCAGGTGAACACAGCACTTTGAAGCCCGTGAACCTGCTGATTAGGACAATCTCTGCATTTCTAGGAAGTTTACTGTTCAAAGAAATGCCCAGTAATTTCCTTCTTGGCTTTAATATTGAAAATTTCCCAAGTTAAAAAGCAGCTCCCAGTCAGAGCAAAAGGGAGATCACAGGAGTATAATTTGGAACAAGTTATGATTATAACCTTGTTGTTCCCTCACAATTACTGTTCATTCCTTCTTACTAATAACTGCATGATGAGAATTACAGTGCCCAGAATAGGCTGTAAAATTCCCTGTTCTTTGCACCAAATTCAAAGTCTAACAATATTCATACAGAACAGTGGAAGCGTGGTGGGAATATCTTCAGAGAGCAGACAGGAATCCAATACCCTGCAAAACACGTCACTGCCCATTTAGGTTTGGATGGACAATCTTTGGTGATCGATTACACAAACTTGTTTGTACTGGAAAAAAAAAAAGTTCAATTTGCATGGAATGCTTCATTCTATCATCTTTTATCAGTTCCTTAAACCTCTGCTCTTTCATCTTCTGGTATTGCTTAATCACCTCTGCTTCAGTAATTCCAGTTTTGCCACTTCAGTGCTGGCACTGGGGCCTGATGGTGTGTCCTGAAAATGCTTTGGGCTGTGCAGCTTCAGGCCAGGCCTCTATTTTGTGGTTTTATTTTGTCAAATCACCTTTCTTGGACAAGATTTATTCAGAGAAGGTCTTGATTTTGTTTGGAGAAAATCATCAAATAGTATGGCTTGGAAAGGAATTTGGAAAATCCAACCTCCTGAAATGAGCAGGGACATCTTCATCTAGACAAGGAATATGAGCTTCACTGAAGATCTTAGAAAGAATCTTTTTCCTTTTCTACCCTTTTTACCATTTGCAGGAGCAAGTCTTAAGGCAATGAAGAAATACAATTCTTTGAATTGCTCTCAGAAAAGAAACTGGAGACAGAAAAACACAACAAAACAAACCAAAACACAAACTCAAACCACCTGTGTTTAAACTCTAGTGTAAACAGAATTTGTCTCATTCCTGCAGCTATGTTTTGCATATGCCCTGAAATTATAGGCTGGATTCTCTCTACTCTGATAGTGGCACAGCCACTCATTTATAGTAAATTATTTTGTTAAGATATGTTTTTAAGTGGAAGTTTCTTAGGTGTACTTGTTGTTACTTAGATCTGATTCTTTTCCTTTTGGGTTTTTCCATCCACAATTGCCAATAACTTTTAGTTTTCAAGATTAATTTATAGCAAGTGTACTAAATTTGATACAGGCAGGAAGAGGGTTTTGGAAGAGCTTATTCACCAATCGTTTCTCTGTATTTAATATTCCTCTTCAGCAACTTTAGAAAGTTAATTTAATTCCAATGGAAAATGCAACATGAACAGAGCTCTGTTAATCATAATAAACATACATACATTACCATTCTCATTAATATGATCAATATAGCCTGAGAAACAATACCAGCTCACTGCATTTTTATTAATATTCACACAGCATTACCTTTACAAATGGTTTATCATAAAGACACACAAAAAAATGTAATTCATCATCTGAGTGGTTTTGGTAAACATTCAGGATATTAAGTACCTGGAAAATATTTCCCCTTATTTTTGGAAGCAAGTTCTGAATAGCAGAGGGAAAACTCATGGAGTGAATTCCATCATTACCACAGAGGTCATCCTTTTGTAGTGTTAAGTTGTATTTTGAAGAAGTCCAGAATGAGAAATATTCTCTGCTAACCCTCCTGGAAACATGTTTAGGGTGCTTTAGAATTTAATTTTGTAAAACAAGTGTCCTACAGTGTAGCTTAGACTGTCCCAAGCTCTCACCATGCTCCTGTTTGTGACTTACGTTGTGGGTTTCTGCACAGGACAAGAAAAACAGTCCAACATCTCAGTGCCCACTAAGATGAATGAAAATTAATGATAATTCTGCTGTACCCTCTGCTTCCCCTGTGCAGGAGGAATTAAAATCCAAGGCAGACCTGTTCCTCCCAGTGTGAGTGGACTGGCTTCACCCTGGTTGGAACTGCTGATACTCATTTCCAGTTTGGCCCTTTTCTTTCAAAAGCAGGTTTAAAGGTAGGAGAGGGAATGTGAATCCCTTTTGGAATGTGAATCTCTTTTATTGGCTTTTGTGATTCCTGGTGGGCAGCACTGGCGATCAGCTGGTTTCCATGCCATGGTATTTTATGAAGTGTTACCATGGCACAAGAAAATCCAGGAGGGGGAATGGCCTTGGAAGGAATGCAACAGCAAAAATAACCCCAACTGTTGCAGGTTTCCTGCAGCTGCAGTACAAAACCTCTGAGAATTATGGGAACAGGCAGTTCAGCATCAAACAAGAAGGACAACCTAAAGGTTTCACCCCAAGGGTGGCTCTGGGAGTAAGGGCTGCTTCTGCACATCTGATGGTTGGATGATTTTCAAGGTCTAAACCAAATAGATGAAGCTTTTTTTTTTTTTTCCCCTCACATTTTGGAAGAAAACATTTTGTTGCTTTTCCTCTTTCCCACTTGGGCAGGAGGACACTCCTAATTAGCAGGAATGTTGATGAGGATCTCCAGGCCCTCCTGTGCTGCCCCAGCCCCGCTCCAGAGGGGCAGGAGGTGTTTGTGGATTAGCCAGGCCAGCATATCCAGATGTCTCACATGACTCCTGAAGGCCAGGATGGGTGATGTTTACATCTATGCTCATTTTCCCATTGCAGCACACTGGCTGCCAGGTAAATCTCAATTTGGGGTGCTGGTGTGGTCCCCAAGGAGATGATGGGGCAGTGACAGCAGAAGGTTTTGTATAGGTTTGCTTGGATGGCACCATGGATGTGAGAAAATAGTGAGGGGTTTCTGAAAATGTAAGTCATTAAACATTTCTCATATCATTGATTTAAATTACCATGTAATTGAAATTTTAAGAAAAGTCATATAATTGTTCTTAATAAGGTGCAAAAATCCTGATTTTGTGGCATTTGAGCCTCACTGAATTCCCACAGTAGGAAAGAAAGGGCTCCTCTGATGAGCACTGCGAGTCTGAGGGCTGTGCAGACTCGAATCCTTCAAACTCCCTTTTTAATCAGCAGTTCTGGGAAGTTCATTATGCCCTGCTGTGCTCAGTTCTCACTCCTAAATCACACACACGAGTCCATAATCCAGTGACTGCAGTGTCCCTGAGCCAGAGGAAAACTGCTTTGCAAGTCCTAGCCTGGGTAAATATTATTCCTTCTGCTGATCCCTGAAGAAAGCAGCAGGATCCAGCTGGCAGAGTCCTTAACTGAGAGAAACTGGAGAAGAACCTTTGCAGCCAGGCTTTCTTACACCTTCACAGGCTAAATAAAGCTCAGGATATTCCTCCCAGATTCCAGCCTGGACACAGCAGCTGCCTGTTTAAATGCCTTTAACTATAAATTATCGTGGGATGTGCTATTATATATCAGTTTCAGGAAATGAAGCAATAAGCTGTTATTACTTTTTTTTTTCCAGTTTTTTTTTTTTCAGTTATTTTTTTATTTGTGCTATTTGTTATATTGTCTTGTGTTCTGCTCCAAAGAGCTTTGTGGAGCACCCATTGAATTGAAACAATTCCTGCTCGTGCATGTCATAAATTCCTGCTGAACACAAGGCAGGCCTCAAGGTACTGGTCATAAATAATGGAGCTTGTGAGACATTTCAATGCAGGATGATCTGCCTCAGCTCTTTGCTGAGCATTTAGGAGCTGGGTGCTTCCAACCCCTGGCTCCTGGACAGGAACCTGCTCTGGTGGCAGGAGAAATAACGAGTTTGAGCCAGAGCTAAGGAGCCCTTCAACCCCTGCCTGCATTTCTGGCCCCCTGGGCCGTGCTGCACGTGGGTTCTCCTTCACTCTGAAATGTTCCAGCCACGCCTGGGGCTGCTTCAGGAACCCCAAACTCCACACAGAGCATGGATGAGATGGGATTTTATCAATGAGGTCTGAGGCTGACACACTGTTCTGTGTAAGAGTCACAGTGAGGATTTCACACCTTCTCCAGTACTCAGGTTCTGTGTGAATATTCACATTTCATATTTACATGGCTTTTGGACAGACATGAGAGAGGCAACACTGCAGCTTAGTCCTTCTTTAAGCTGAAGGAACCATTTTACCTTTTTTTCCCCAATGATCCTGTAAAGTGTTCTGCAAGATCCTTCTGCCCTTTTGTGTGGTATCAATTTCAGCTTTCAAGGGCCACTTTTCAAAGCTGTTATTTCTTAACAGTCTTGGCTGCAGGAAGGCATCAAATGGAACTATAGCTTTTAGTCTTAACTCGTTGAAGAGGGATATTTGGAAATGGAGGAAGGTCCTGAACCCCACTGAGACCTTGAAGGAGGAACACCTTCCCTATCAAATAAGTAAAAAAATGAGTAGACAGGAAGGCACATGGCACTTTCCCTTTTGGTCATCCTCTGAGACTGTTTTATCTCCTCTGCAACCCCTCTTCTTCCTCACGACCTGGAAGAGCACAAACTTACACAATATTTTAACCAGAATTACTCCCTGGAGCAAACCAGGGCTTCATAAGAAACAAAAAAAGAGGGCGTGAAAGGAGAGAATAATGTTTTTATAGCCATAAAACTATTAATACTGTGTTTTAAATTCCCAGTGTCTTTGGCAAAATTTGTCAGCCCAGCTGGTTCTGAGAAAGAGTAAATACTGTGCTCATGGATATTATTGCTGGTTCCATTCCTTCCTTTCTCTGCCATTAATAAAGTTCATCCCAGGCACTCAGAAATTATTGGATAAATGTGTTCAATGCTTTTCTTATCTCTAGAGACTAAATTTGCAATTGAGACTGTGTACTTGATACTATGCCAGGATATGATATTTGGGATTTGTTTTCAATGGAAATTGCCCTAATCATGATTTATTTTCAGGATGGATGCTCCACAGAGCCCCGCACCAACCAAAACCCTCTGGATTCGTCGTGTCCTGATGAAATTCATCACAGTGGTATTTTTCTTTATATTTTCTACTACTGTTTTATTTCTGTGAGTGGGAGGAAGTGCATGAGTCACAAACTTTCACGACCGTGTAATCTAGGCCAAATTGAGCAGTCCTAAAAATGAAAGTATTGGGTAGTTTTCAGGAGGGAGAATTTGTGTTACTGCTTCATCAGAAACTGAACCACTGCAGCTTCATGCTGGGAAATGTAAACAAGAAAGCAGAGTGTTCTCAACCCTCTCCCCAAATATAATAATAATAATAATTATTATTTATTAATTATTAATTATTAATTATTTATTATTATTATTATTATTATTATTATTATTATTATTATTATTATTATTATTATTATTATTATTATTATTATTATTATTATTAATTTCCTTATTGTATAAATTCATTATGGGTTTGACATTTACAAGTGGAGGTTACATATGACTTCCTTTGATAAGGAAATTTGAATTATGTCCCATTCTTGTAACTTCTTTTGATTTTTGAACTGCAGCAAGAGGGAGATCTCCAAATACCAACACATGGACTGGGAGCCATGGAAGGGTTGCTCTTAGGAGGAAGCAATATGAACAGAGAGGAGGAACCTCTCTTTCAAAACTGAGAGGGTTTTGTGGAAATTATTGTATGTAGACTACTTTATTGCTAGGAAAAACAGCTGTTAAATGTCTGAGCATTTCCAGTGGTACAGAAAATCCACTTGGGGGTTGCACCATGAATAAGATCCATGAGAGGCATAGATTTAAAACCTCATTAAAAATGAAAAAAAAAATTAGAATTAAAAAAAAATCAGTTTTTAAACAGCTGTTCCTGTAGGAAGAGGTGTACATTTAAGGCAGTGCTCTTTTAGGTTTGTATTTTATGAAATTAAGAAATTCTCTTATGTGCCTGCAAGGAAAGGTAGAGGACACAGAAGTGTCTGGGGAAGCAGAGAACGTCAGCTTTCAATTTTATATTCTTATAGAATTGTGTAACACCACCAACTGCGAGCACAAAATGCCCAATTTCTACCAACACAGCTTCAGATTCTTGGGGACAGAATCTCCCAAATCCTAACACTGAATTTCTAACTACATTTCCCCACCACTGCCTTCCCCTGCAGCTGATTGAAAACAGAATTAAACACCACATTGAGCTCCCTTCAAAAATGTGGTGTTAGGTAACCTCTGCTGCTCCTCATTTCCTCTCCTCTCGCCTTTGCCACTTCCCTGGAACAGCCAATCTCTGGTGCTGGGGAGTAAATTAAAATGTGCACTGAGAGGTTTCCATTCCTCCCGTGGAACTTCTCAGAATCCCTTCAGATTCGTGCTCCAGAACCGCCTGGAAAAATGGGGTTTGCAGACCTTTCAAGCTTCCATTTCTGCCCTCTGATGATGAAACAAGGACTAAGCTACAGGAAAGCAGCACAGAAGAAGAGTGGCCCTTAAAAAGAGGATTAACTGTGGGTGAACATTAATTAGACTTTCTCAGTGCCTTTTGGAGCCTGTAAAATGCATTCTCTCTGCAGTGCCTGATTTCATATGTGAACCTGCCTCAGATACAACTCATTATATAAATCCACGTGTGCCCTTCCTTCATTTCTCTGTTCTCAGATTTGTTCTCCCTCTGCAAGTCTCTCAGACATTTTCCACTTTCATATTTCAATCTCTTTTTTGTTTTTTTTTTTCTCCTTTGTGCATTTCTCTGTCACCTGATGTTACAGCATTTCCCTCTCTTGCTTTTCTGTTTTCCTTCCTTCCCACCAAACACTAAATTATTTCCATCCAGGCTTCTCACTCCCACTCCAAAATTTGAGGTGGCAATCACACCGTGGTTTTATTTATCTCTTGAAACATTTATTTCTCTTCATGCCTCTCCTTTCCCAAGAATGTGCCTGTGTAGACTCTGCCAGGCCCTTGGGACAGCAGGGAGCCCTGTCCAGCTCTTCAGCCTATCTCACGAGGAAAGGCAGAGCTACATCCAAGATTTGGATCCATAGAATCTCTGAATTAGGTTGGAAAAGACCTCCAGGATCTTTAAGTCCAACTTCTGACCCACCACTGCCAAGGCCACCCCTGGTGCCACATCCATATGGATTTTAAATGCCTCAAGGGACAGGGGTGGCACCATAGGCCTGGGCAGATTTTACCAAGGCAGGACATCCCTTTCCATGAGAAATTCTTCCTAATATCCAACTAAACCTCCCTCAGCACAGCCTGAGGCCGTTCCCTCTCCTCCTGTTCCTCCTGAGCCCGACCCCCCCATCTGTCCCCTCCTGTCAGGAGCTGTGCAGAGCCAGAAATTCCCCCAGAGCCTCTTTTTCTGAGCCCCTTCCCAGCTCCCTCAGCCTCTCCTGGTGCTCCAGCCCCTTCCCCAGCTCCATTTCTTCCTCCAGCCCCTCAGGTCTCCCTCTCCTCCATGGCTCAGGAGTTCTCCTTGCTCAGCCCCAGGCCCGTGAATCACCACTGATGGTTTTGATCCCACAGCTTTGACAATTGAATTCGAGCTTCCCCTGCCCCACAGAGCCTTGCCAATGTTCTCTCCCAGGCAATCCTCTGCATTTCTGCTCTAGGTTTTAGTTTTGTTCTCACTCAAAGGCTCCTACAATATTTGGACGTTTCTTTAATAGATGTTCCCATCTCCTGTTTGAAAATAATGGTTTGACTCATCTCTTGGAGGGAGCAAAATCTGCGTGGACACAATTGAGTTTGCTGCACATATGGAAAGGAAGGAGACATCTTCTTGTAATTTGCAATGTTTGTAATATAATTAAACCAATCTCAACAATTTGTATCCCAGGCTTATTTTCAAAAGACATCTGCATCAAATACTCCTGTTTTCAGTTTAGAAATTCAGTGACAGCTTGTCAGCTTGCAAGGCAGAGAGGGAGAGATGCTTGCCAAGGTGAGTCTCTGGTTACTGATATTTTCCATGATCCACTGTTTCCTATTAGTTTGCTAAAAAGGTGTTTCCATTACTGTTGCTGAATATAACAATGGCTGTAAATTCTGGAAAAGATGATGAGTCACTTTTAAGAACTCAAAACTGGAAAAATAGGAGTAACTTTTCTTCAAAATGAAACTTTTTTTTATTTCAAGACTATAATTTCTGCAGTTTCTTTGCATGGCTCAGAAATTTGTGACATGAAAGACAGTGAATGAGAGAATAAATGTGTCCTTTTGGGTCAAAAATGAAAGCTTTAATTTTCCCTATCATCGGGAAGAAAGACTTTCCACGTACATTTTTGTATTTTTGGGAACCTCTCTCCCACTCTGTTCATACTCCTTTTTTTTTAATCCAGAAATCTTTTTTCCTGGATTCTTGACCTGATCAGGAAAAATCACTTGTTAAGATGAAAAAATAATTTTTCTGGAAGGGTGTGAGATCCCAGGAGCAGCAGCCTCAGGGAAAGGCTCCTCTTGGTCCCCCTGAGCTCTGCCTCTGGAGTGTTTGAAGACCCTGTGAGGATCAAAGTGGCTCCAACCCAAAAAATTTCCTCTATCCCTGTGAACACGAGTGAACGTCTGGCAGAAATACAGCCCACAGTAAATTTCTTCCCTTGAAATGGCTCAGAGGGACATAAAACTTCCAACTTCCTGAAGTATAAGGAAATTAAAAGTGGTTGGAGTTTTTTAGTTTTATTTTTTCCCAGTATATTCAGTCCTTCCCATACCCAGAGTATATAGGTCCCCTGTTCAAGTGCTGCCTGGACTCTATATGAGGCTGTTGGTTTTGTTCTCACTGCTCTGAAACTACTCTCTATAAACAGGTTGTGATAAGTTGGTAACAAAAGCACTGAAATTTATTATGTGTCTACCAGAGGAACATCAGGGAAAGGCAATAATAACCAGACAAAATGCTTCACAGCTTTAGTGGGACAATCAAAGCCTCACAAATTCCCCTAAAACATAGGAGAGAATTTTTCAAAGGCTTCACTTTATAGAAAAAGCTGCAAAGATTTGTTTCAGCAGTTGTAAAACTGGCAGGGAGACAAGTTTTGCCCGTTTCCTTTTATCAGAAACATTTTTCACAAAGCCTTAAAAAATATTATCTTTGTGTGCTCCGTTATATTCTTGCTTGAGTTTTCAGCTCCTCTGATTTGTCTGGCTCTTGTCACTTTGCATCTCCCATCACTAAAGAACACAGTTACCAAATCTAATGGATAAAGGAGTAGAAAAGGCACCCAAAGATTTGGGATCCCATCTTGTTTTTCTAGGGATAAATAAAATTTCCCCTTCCCAGAGCTGGCAGAGCATCCTGAGGCTTGGGATTTGTAGGACCTGTTAGTGTCACCTGCCTGCTTTCAAAAGCTTCCTGAAGGATAACAAAAGTGAGGCAGGAAAAGGAATTTTAAAAATGCTCAAAAAGAGAGATTTCTAAGTGTGGCTTAAAGTCAAGTATGCTGGGAAAAATTTAGAAGAAGGCCACTGAAAATGAACAATATTGTTAAAATAAATGTTATTTCCACACAAACACAGTCATACCAGAGCTGATCCAGCACTTTTTATGACACCACACTACAGTTTCCTGCTGAATCCAATCTGCCCATCTCTCTTTCTCTAACTGTGGTGATATCTGGTATTTTATGAGATGATTTTGAGGTTATGAATTGATATTCAACTGCCAATACTCTAAAATGCAAGAATAAACTAAGGAAATCCCAGGCCAAGGTGAAGGGAGGAATTCAACCTTGAAGTGTAAATCAAGAACTTCGATTTTGGAATCTGTTCTTTCTTATAACCCAAATATTTCATTAGGCTTGATTTATTCAGACAGCGGGAGTAGTAAGTCTCTTTCTTCCCTTGCTGGTAGAACAAGGATTTTTCAGGGTATGATGAAAATGTTGTTCTTTCAAGGCTCAAATGTATGAAAAATAAAAGTATTTTGTGGAATGTCTTAATAGCTCAAAAAGGAATTGCTGGGATACTTGGATAAACCCACTTGATACCCAAATTCAGCCATGAAAAAGACTTTTTGAGCAGGATCTTCACAGACTATGTCAATATATGGCAAATTCTTAAAAATGACCCTATTCCCTGGGATCCAGAAGAGAAATTGGAGTCTAACAACAGCACCAGCTCCAAGGCTCACAGGAGAAATGTGTGTTCCTGCCTCCTACTGAATCCTCTACATCTCCATTCCCTGTGTATACTCAAAAATAGAAATGCCTGTAATTTTCCAGGAAAAAAAAATGGTCACTAATCACTGATGTTTATTTTTAGCCAGGATGTGAAATAGGAAGTGCCCAGAGATTTGGAAACTTGCATCCACTCCTGCTGGGGATGGTGGTGGGCTGGGAAAGCCCTGGGCTGGCTGACAGTGTCCTTTTAGTTACTGATAAAGGCAGAAATCAAGGATTTCACACTCTTGGGATGCTTTGAAGGAGTCACTCTCTGCCCCTAACATCTTTTCTTTTGTCCTTACATGACATCAAGGATTTCTCACAAGGTTTCTTTGCTTTCATCCCTCCAGTTCTCTCTTCCCTCCCTCTGTGGGGGAAGAGGGCAGCAGTTTTGTGGGGTTTAGCTGCTGGCTAGGGTTGAACCAAGTGCATATTTTTAATTTTCCTATCAGTGTTTTTATTCCTTGCATGATAATAAAACCCAGAGATCACTAAGGTCAAGGTTTGGGCTTGAAGGCCCCTCATGAGAGGCAGCTCTGGCACCTCTCAGTCCCTCCCAGCCAGAAAACACCAGGAAAAACAAGATTTCTTCCAGTTTTGTTGACTCTACTTCATCTCCTCTCCTCTGCAGGCTGCTCTCCCCTCCCTTGTGCTTTTGTACTTCAGCACATTAGAATATTAGGTCAAACACCCTCACTAAAAAATGTGCTGTACAATATTTCTCATTTTTGCTTGATTTTTCTCTTCATCTGCTGGAGACATCAATGGTAATTTTACCCTCAGAGGTTTGCCCTTTGATCATGCCAGAGTTTCCTACAAACATTATGTCAAAACGGGGCTTCCCCAGCTCCTTATAAATGTTTGCTGTGCTCAAATGTGCTGGGAAAAAAAAAAAAAAAGATTGCTTATTAATTTTGGAAATATTAAGAATTTTTATTACTTCCCCACTGCTTGAACACCCTGAATAATGGGATGCAGAGCCTTAGGTGTCTCTGCTCTGGATAATGAGTAAAGGGTCACACAGAGAGTTAATCCTGATCTGATCTTTCACTAACACAGAAATTGCTGGGTTGTGTTGTTTTTCCCAATAGTGATGGTTTGGCTCCTCATGGTGGGAGCAGAGGGAGGGATTATTTGCTGTTTGCTGTGGAAACCACTTGAAATTCAATCTGTGGGGTAATCTAATTATAGTGTGAATGATGATCAGAGTAGGTGACAGCACCGTCTTCCACAAACTTAAACCTGAATGCACCTTATGCTGTCTAATTTTAGGAGCTGCAGTGACAGGAACAGTGTTTTGCAGAGCAGGTTATTGAGATTTATATATAAACATATATACATTAAAGGTATATACATGAAAATTAAATATATACATGAAAATGAATAGATACATAATCCAATAGTTCAACAAAATGTAAGTATCGCTCTGTAAAATCAAATATAGACCTGAATTTCTCTTTTTCCACTAAGAAATAGTTGTGCTCAATGGCAGGATGTGCTGCCTCTGGTGGAAGATCCTGCTGCAGGCTCCTTTAGGGCAGGATGGGGAGCTGCAGGGTGGAACAAGGAACTTCCACTCAGTTTGCTCTCCACCAACACCAGCCCCAAAGGAACGGTGTCACAGCACATCTTCATGGTGCAGGAAGTGCTCCCAAGCCTTTCCCAACGTCTGACTTCATCTTGGGAATCTACCAGATGCATTTTTGGCATGGATAAATCAACCTCCCTGCTCAATTCCAGACTGAACCCCACTGAAAGCTTTGCTCTACATCACAGCCCTCCCCACCAAACTCACCTCCGTGAGTTCAGCCTCTGAGCAGAGAGGGAGGCAGGAAGAGCTCGTGGATTAAATTTTAGATTAAATTTTACAATAATTAAAGCTGTATCAAAGCATTATGCAGTGATGAGTACAGCTATTAGTACAGCTATTTTCTGAGTTTTAATGTGCTCTTCTGGTAAGAGAAATATTTATTACAAGCTCCAGCATATAAAGGGGATGGGAGTTGTTAAGGTAATTAATTCCCCTACAAATCAAGGAAATCAATCAATCAATCAATCACACTCATTGATAAGTAAATATGTTAAAGAAGGGGTGCACATAAAAATAAGCAGTGATTTCACCACGGAGGATGAGGTGCAGGAACAACACAGGGTTAGGGGTGGCAGCCTCCAATTTTGGGGTGTCCTGGAGATGGAGAGAGCCCAGGCAGGGAGGGAATGTGGATTTGGGATGGATGGTGGAGCCTTTGACACATTGCAGTCCCAAGATAGCATCCCAAAGCACAAAACAAAACTTGCCTTGCATGGATAAATATGGGATGTCAGGTTGAACTGAGAGGGAGAGGTGACAGCTGGAATTACAACTCTGTGGAGATGACAGTGTTTAATTCTGGCAGGGAAAGTTCCAACAAGGTGTGGATGAATCACAGGTTTAAAGGTGAAGAGTTATTATTTGAGAAAAAGCACGTTAATGCAAGTCTTAAGGTTATGATCTGTTTGTTTAACAAACAGTTAAAAAAAGATTAAGGATTATTTTAATAGATCCTTAATAATCAACAAGTGGAACAAAAATTGTAAAATGAATCTTACAAATTGTCACACAAAATGTAAAACCTGGAAAATGCAGGCAAATTCAGTCTGGAAACACTAACATTTATATTGTAACATTTTGAGCAGAATTAAGATTTAAAACAACCTAACAATGTTTGTTATGGATTTTTAATCAGTGGAAACATTTTTAATCAGTGATACCATTTCAGTTCTACCTGTGTTTTGTGTTATGTACAAGGTTGGGTGGACTAAATGAGCACAGTGGTCCCATCTGGTTTCTAATCTATTAAAAAATTAATTAGATCCTGTTCCAATGTTGATTTCAGCCTGTGCAAATCTATATATCCTTGACAAATCAAACAAAGGCTCCACCTGAGAAACAGAATTAATGCAGGATTTTAACAATAAAGTTAAAGAAATGTTTTTAGAGTGTGAATTGACTGGTTGTGTGTTCTCCAAGGACCAGATTTGTGTATGTGTAATTTTCTCAGGAGAGAGCACAAACCAAACTTCTGGAAAAAGATACCTCCCCTTCCCACCAGGTTTGGGACTAATCCTTTATGATTGTTGTGGCAGGGGCTGTTTTTGTTACTGCTCTGAAATGTTTTCATTTCAAACTAAGCATTTCATTGAGAGCCCCCAGCCCTGCTGAGAGGAGCAAGGGCTGCCTCACTCCTCCTGACTCCAGCTGGAGAGGGGTTGGATTTAATCCTTTCCGACACCCAAATGAAACATTTCTGTTTGCTCCTTGTGCAGGCTGGGCCATATTTCACTTCAAGATGAGTGGACGGGAACTGGAGAGTGATTTGTCATGGGCTTGCACTCACAGCACACAGGGAGGAGAGGCTTTCTGAAATCCCAGTCTTTTCATCATGTGAACGTGACACACCTCCCTGTTGTACACCTGAATGTTCTGAGCAAATTACATCCTCAAGGAACTTGGGCTTTTTTTCCTCCTACTTCCACTGCTGGAAGTCTTTTCTAGTATTTGAAATATTTTGTTTCTAACCCTTGAAACCATTACCTGCCTTTGGAACAACCACTGCCCTGGCAAAGAAATGTTTTGTACTTGCTTTTATGTGTGGATAAACATTGTTCCCTTAAGCTTGTCCGATACAGGGAGCAACACATCAACAGTTTCTTTTATTGAAATGGTGCTTTTGTCAGAACTCAAATAAGAATTCTGGATAACTGAACAATTAATCTGTTTCCATCATTCCAGCCAGGCTCCAAAGCAGTCAAGCTTTTTCCCCTGGAAAAACAACATCCAACCAACCAAACTTCCCGAATAAACTCACCCAGTTTTGGCAAAAGTTGCCCAGTGTCTCATGATAGAGCGGCTCAGGAGCTCCTCAGCTTTGGTGTAATTCACTCTCCTCTCCAGGGGCAGCCCGAACACAAACTCGATCTCGTAGCCGTGCAGGACCCCCATCCACTCGGGCCAGGGCAGCTTGGAGGAGCGATGCTCAAAGAAATAAAAGAACACGTGGTGGCCCAGCTGGGCGAAGCTGGTGCCGAACTCCAGGGCGGGACAGATGATGTTGTAGTCCCCGATAACGTCATCGATGGCATCCCGGTAGTGCTCCTGCTTTCCCAGGTTTTCCCAGTCCGTGTAGTGGAAGACGATCGACTCTATCGCAAGTTTGCTCGCTCTTGGGAAGGCCAGAGTTAAAGCTGCTTCAAACTGGGTTTTATTGATCAAGCCAGCGCTATCCTTGTCGAGGCCAGGGACTCCATATGCCAGAAATGATAACCCTTCATCTTTATTGACACCCACCAAGACCTGGGTCTCTTTGAAAAGACCTTTCTCCATCAGGACTTCTGGCATGTCCGCCAGAAAATCGCCGTCCACGCTCGGACAGAAATATATTTGTAAAAGAGAACCATACGGAACGGCAAAAATTTCATTTTCCACTATTTCCTTTGGGTCCTTGCTTTGGAGGCAGAAAACGAGCTCTGACTCGTTGCTGGTGGGACACTGGAGCTGTTTGGCCAAAGCCACTGCTCTGTTCCTGGCCTCAGAAGATGTAATTGCAGCCCAGGGGGCATTTGCAGACCCACTCTGCAGGATGGCCCTGGTGAATAAAGGGTGGCTTTCAGGAGAAAGGAGGTGATAGGTGACAGAGGCCGAGCCAGCGCTCTCTCCAAACAGAGTCACGCTTTTGGGATTGCCTCCAAAGGCTGCTATGTTCTCCTGGACCCACTGAAGTGCCAACCTTTGATCAAATAAACCTGCATTTCCAGGAGCTTTCTGGTTTCCTGGCAAGGACAGAAACCCCAGTGCACCAGTCCTATAGTTCATGGAAACCACGACCACTCTTTCCACCCTGGCCAGAAACTTCCCATCATAGACAGGCAGGGAACTGGACCCAGACTCGAAGCCACCACCATAAATCCACACCATGACCGTGGCATTCTTGGGCTTGGGAGAAGGAATCCACACATTCAGGTATAAACAGTCCTCACTTAGGTTGGTTTTTGGGTTCCACATCTCTGAGCCAGCAAAGCCTGGGTAAGTTGTGTCTATGGGCTGGTAACAGGAGTTTGCGTGTTTGGTGGCATCCCAAACCTCTGCCCACTTCTCCCGAGGTTCTGGTTTTTGGAATCTCAGCCTCCCGACGGGGGGCTGCCCGTAAGGGATTCCCAGGAAGGCTGTGACTGTCCCCCCCAGCACCTGCAGGCTGGTCCCTCTGACTTTGCCCTTCTTGGTTGCAATGATGTTCTCTTCAGGCACCACCTTCCTGGTGAACACAGACAGCAGAAGAAAGCCCATCAGAAATCCAGTGATGAGATTTAAACCATTTGTCCAAATCATGATGCCTAGAATACAGGATGAAAAATAAATTCAGAATTAGTGCTGCAATATATTAGTACCAAAATAGTCTGTTAAATAGTTCTTGTGGGTTATTTGTGTTGCAAAGAATGTGTTCAGCATTTAGTACTTGGTCAGTACTTCGGAAAAATTCTCTTACTAAAAACTATAGAACTTAGGAAGACAAACCAGGAGAGATGAAATCATACAAGCAGGCTCTGACCACTGCAGGTGATTTACCCACCAACCAAAACCTAAATGAATAATTTCTTCTAAGACCTTGTTTTTCTAGAGCATTTTAGCCAAGGTTACAACCAGCACAGTAATATGAAGCAGTCATACTTCTGCTATTTAAAATTAATATTAAAATGCTAAAACATCAAGGATTTTTGAATATACGAGGATAGTGCCTAATAATTTGGGTATAGTCTGCTCTTTCCTTCCTGAGAACTTTTCCAGGTGATAATCAGTATTACCTTAAAGCTAAGTATATAAATATTGATCATGTATCACATTTAAACACTCTAATAATCTTATTTACCCCAACCTTTTCAAATAAAACATCAGCACCATCCTTGAAACTGAAAATTCACAAAAAACCTATTTGCATAAATCTGTTTCTGTGGTTTACATATCTGAAAATGCTCAACAAAGATCCCTTACATATTTTTTTTTGCCTGTTTCCCTGTCACACATCCCTTGCTTTGTCCTGTCCCTTTAAACAGGCTATTCTTTGTTAATGAGGAGCACTCGTGTCCTTAAAAGGAATGAGGATAATTTCTCTGGAAAATACAGCTGTGGCCTAATTTGAGCTCCTCCTGCTTGTTTGCCTGTTCTTGGAAAGAAAATGAAGCAGAGGGGAGGGAAGATTTTGTGCAAAGGGGCTCCTGACTTTGAGACAGCATCAAAGGAGCAGGGAGGAATCTTCAGGGACAATATTTTTAGCATTCATCTAAACAGATGGAAAATAGATCAATTTTAGAAGAGATAAACATTTATGGTTGTTTTGTTAAAATAAAATAGATGAGGTGGCAAATGGGGGAGACAGACGTCAGAGTTGGTCTTACACTCCACCAAGAATTCAGCCTGAGTAACAGAAACCTGCATTTTTGATTAAATATTAGAGATGTGATTTGTCAGCTCATGGGGTCCAGCAGGTCCCAAGGAGTTTGGGTCAGGACAACTCGCCCTGGCATGGGCAGGAGGCTCAGTCACACATTCCCTGGCTTTTGGCTCCCCTCTCTCTGTGCCAGGCATAGAATCAGGGAATAGCCTGAGTTTGAAAGGCCACAAAAGGATCAACATCCAGTGCAGCTCCTTTCCCAACAATCCCACCCTGGGCATCCCTGGGAATGTTGTCCAAACCCTCCTGGATCTCAGGCAGCCTTGGGTCTGTGCCCTTCCCTGGGGAGCCTGGGCAGTGCCCAGCACCCTCTGGGGAAGAACCTTGTCTGATATCCACCCCAAACCTCCACAGAGACCAAAACAAGAGCCTGTATTTACCCCAGTTTGCTAAAACATTCAAGCCTAAATCCCACTGTCTTTGAGAGAACTGGGCATAGCTTACCCAGTTTGCTGAGTATTTCCAGCCTTCTCAACCAACACAGACTTGGGATTATTTTTTTTAACACAGAAGGTTTTCATTTTAAAACTCTCTCAAGAAAATTTAAGAGAGGCTATGGAAGGAGAGGTGAGAAGAATGATTGGTTTGCTCTGTAAATCTGTGCTTAAAAATCATTAGTGCTGAGCATCCCAGGGCTCCCCTCAGCCCCTCTGCAAATCCAAACCCAAAATCCTGAAAAGCCACCAGATCTGGGAGAAGGATAATGATGGAAAAGGGATCCAGTTGGGTTTTGGAGCACACAGTAACACTATGAGATGGGAGAAGTTATTTCTATAAGTCTGTTGTTGTGACACTGTTACTTCACTGAATTTAATCATGGCCAAACCACAACAAGCTGGAAATAATAAGGTATTTAAAATATTGTCATTATGAAGAGAAAATGATGCTAAGAAAAGCAAGAGACTTTTCCTCAAGATTAATCCACCTAAATGCTAATTAAAATTAATTCTCCTCCTGCACGTTCCTGTTAATTAAAAAGAGATGGGATAAACAATGTAGCATTGCAAAATAGTGAGGCAGTAGGTTTAGATCATAATAGCAGCGAGAAAAAAAAAAAAAACACCAAAAAATTCAGTTCTGCTCCTTTTAAAGTAGCTCTGGCATTTCAAAGAACAAGCTGGATCAAGCTTGAAAAACACAGAAGTTTTGTGCTACTGAATGAGAGGACTCATCTACTCTCAGGTCACTCTGCTAATATTAACAAAAGTAGCAAGCGACAGAGGATTATTACTACACCTTGAATGCCTGGCAAATATTACATTTCATGAGGATTTTAATACTGCTTTAAGCCAAACTCAGCAATGTAAAGCAAACAGAGCAAAACAAACATTACTTGATTATTACAACGAGAGTAAAAGGGTCAGAAGATTGCTTTAGCTCATCCACACCAACCCAGCAGAGTTACATCATGCAGGGTATTTGCACATTCTAAAAACCTGCTGCTGTAGTAGTTTCCCCCAGCAAAAGTTAAACAGACTCTACTTTTGCATTCTTATTCAGCGAGGGAACATTATTTATTTCAAAGCCTCTTCCCTCTCCCTTGCAAATCTTTACCCAGCCAAAAAATCTATACACCGGACTACATAATCGCTATTTAAATAGGAAAGATGGTTGAATTAATAAGTGATTTCTAGCTCAGCTTAATTTACTTAGCCCAGGATCCCTTGAATAATGCCAAGGTCTGCTACACACGCTGTTCCATTTGCAGAGCAGAGGCAGCTTCCCCCGGAGAGCAACAAATGGGCAGAGCAGAGCGTTCCCAGAGATCCCAATCCCCGCGCAAATCAAGCTGAACCGCAAATTATCCTGGCAGGCAGAGACGTGCAAAGAGAGAATCACTTACCCTGCTCCTATTACAAGAAACTACAAAGTTTTTAAGAGTGGGGATCTTGGGATCCCTGGGGGAAATGCAGCGGTGCAGCTGCTGCTTTAAGCCCGTAAATTGGCCAGTGCTGACATTATAATCAACTCTTTCTGACATGGAGCTCGCGAGAGTTGGCAGCAGCCACTGGATCTGCCTCCCATCCCACATCTGCTCCCAGAGCAGCCCTGGAAATGCTCCAGAGACAACCCCAGGCTGGGCAAAACCAGGCACAGGGCTGGGGGAACACAGCAGGGATTTGTTCGAGCGTGGGGCATCTGTTTGATAAGAATAAATAGAATTGTAAATAATTCAAGCCTCTCTTTCATCTTGCTTAGAGCACTCTCTCACCTGTAATTTTTTTTTTTTCTGTACTCAAACCTCAGATTTTCATTGTAAATAAGTATTTATTATTGGTTTTAACAGCTGTGGCAGATAAAACAGGAATGTGCCCTGCCTGGACATGTCAAGCACCAGCTGCATCACTTGGCTCCTGCCCATCCAGGCTGTGGCACAAATCTGTATCGTCCCCTTCTGATTTTAGGGTCAAAAATGTGACCCATGTGGTGTCACATGCTGCTTGCTCTCTTTTCTTATGCCTCAAACAGGAAATCACCCATGGTGCTGAGCACACCTGATACCCTCCTTTTTCCCGAGGCTCCTGAGCGTTGTTCCCACCAGAATTCCACGGGCAGGCACAAAGCCAGGCTGAGCCACGGCTGGGGGATGTGGGGGATGTGCATTAAAATGCAAAAATTATACAGGGTACAGATGAAAACAGAAGGGTGGAAAAAAGAAAGAATTCCATACGCCACCCTTACCAACTTTCTTGTCAAACCCCCTTTCCTGAGCCACCCCATGGAACCAGAAATCCACCCCTTGGAGCTGGGACTGCTGTCCCTCAGCAGCGTCTGCTCTCTAGCTCTGCTCTGGAAGGAAAAAAAAAAAGCAATTTTTCCACAATTTAAGCCTTTTTTCCTGCTGTCCACATTTGCTTCCCCCTTTGGAGCCAAACACAATTACCTTCCTTGTTTAATAATCAAACTACAGCTCTGTTTCAATTACACAGAAGCAATATTTGGCACTGCATAGAACAGGCATAAAGCAGAAATAAAAAGTTAAGGATGAAGTTTATAGACCTTAATATGGAGATTACAAGTGGGGTTTTGAAAGCCAGACTGGGAATTAGTGTTTTAACAGAGGAAAGTTCAAGAAGCAGGAATATTTTATTTCTCCTGGTAATTTTACCACGCCCTTTATAATCAGACCTTCCACAGGTATTTTGCATGGATATGGAGTGGAGAGAATATGTCCCACTCTAAATCTCAGCCACCATGGAAGGGGTTGGAACTGGATGATTTTTAGGATCTCTTCAACCCAAGCTTTTTTATGAGTCCATAATTCTATGAAAAATCCCTAAAGTTTCAGCACAGTGAAACTTTCCAATACAGTGAGATTGCAGAATTCCTAACCAAAATTGTTAATTCAGCAGTTTAATAGAAATATTTAATAATAAAATAGTAATATAATATTGTAATAATAATAAAATTAATAATAAAATAGAGTAATAATAATTAAATATTTAATAATTTTTTTAACAATATAATTTTTTAAGTAATAAAATTCATTCAGAATTATTTCTGGTGACAACTCTTGCTGATCAAAACCTTTCAAGTGCAGGAAACACTAAATGGTGCTACTCAAACAGGGGGAGTTGCCAATGTTTCAGCATTTGCTGCCTTTCTCTGCTGCCCCCTCAGCCCAAGTGGGGACGTGGCCAGGTGACACACACTTCCTTCATTTCTGTTACATCAGAGGGATGAATCATAAACCCTAAATCTCGTTAGAGGCCACTTTAAAGCAAATTTCAGACTCTTATGACCATGCTTGTGCTCTCAACCTCTTTGCCTTGAGAAGCAGAGAAGCAGCAGGAGACTCAAAGATTAAAAATGCTGCTCCTGGCTTCATCTGTTCCCCAACACTGTCTGTTTTTTCCTTCATTTGCTCTCAGGGCTGTGCCTTCCCCTCCCTGCTCCTCTTCAGAGCGCCCAGGGCACCCGCAGCAGCTTCCTGCTCCGAGGCACTGCGTTACTAAATGCAAAATGTGGAGATTTCTGACAAGGTGACCCTGGGATAAGTGAATCCACTGTCTCTGGCTGTTTCCAAGGCACCAGGAAACTCCAAGTTCGGCCTTGGGGCTGCCTGGATGTCTTCAGGTAACGGTCAGACATCTCCACTATTGTCCTTCAGCCTCCTGTTAGGCTATTGTGCTGTACTTTTAAAGAAAACCAAGCCAAATTCTATATTTTTTCCCCTTTAATTAAAAAAAATTAACATATAAATTAAAGTTTCACAACTGTGTGCTGTGAGAGGAAACACTTCTTTTTAGTTATTTCTTTTTAGTTATTACTTAGCTTGCTAAAAATACCTGGGCGATAATTAGAGATTAAATACATTTAATGCCCTCAGTAATTGTGTGGAGAGTCATCATTTTCTCAGAGATCCTATAGGAGAGTGGAAGAAAAGGAGGTGCAAACCAGTGGGAGAAATTATATATATATATATATATATATATATAATGTATAATATATATAATATATTATATATCTAATATATCATCTAATATATATAATATATAACATATATTATATATATAATATTTCTCCCACCTACATACATATATTTATTTATATGTATTTATACATATATGTATCTTTCTCTATATATATATATAAAAATATAAAAAAAATTATGCAAATACATAAATGTCTATACATATATAAATAAATTTAATATCTATTTTATATATAAATATATATACATATACATATATGTATAAATACATACATCCCATATACATACATATATATATTTATACTCATGGGTTTTGCCTTTTTTTTTAATATCTCTCTATCTAATGAGGTTAAATAAGGTAATGCCATTTTTTTTTATTTATTGCAAGGTTCTTAAAAATCACCACAAAATATGAAAGTGTCTTTTTGTTATGTCATGTGTACATGTGAAATCATTGTCACACTGACACGGGGACTTTGATCAAAGAAATGTCCAAATGTCTGAAGAAATGAAAGTAAAGTTCAGCTCTGGGGAAAAATGATATTTGTTAGTCTAAGAAGCTTAGAGAAGAATAGGTATAATATATAAATATATATGGAAATACACAAAAATATTTACTGTAAAAATGTAGTATTTTTTATGATTTAGTTCACAATTAACTGCCCCTCAGGATGCTACCTAAGTATTATTAATATTCTAAGTCGCCCACATTCCATATTACCACAGAATCATGGAATCACAGAATGGGTTGGGTTGAAAGGGACCAAAAAAAAGGGACCAAAAAAGGGATTAAAGCCCATCCAGTGCCACCCCTGCCATGGCAGGGACACCTCCCACTGTCCCAGGTGCTCCAATCCCCATCCAACCTGGCCTTGGGCACTGCCAGGGATCCAGGGGCATCCCCAGCTTCCCTGTGCCAGGGCTCAGCACCCTGACATGGAACAATTCCTTCCCAATATCCCACCTAAACCTCCTCTCTCTCAGTGAAGCCATCCCCTCTTGTCCTATCACTCTTGTAAATTCTCTCTTCAGGACTTAGCAGAGATGAGAAATCTTTGAGAGAGGAAATTATTTGGAGAAATACATATCTCAGACGTTTCTGGTGGAAAACATGAGGCTCTCTCCCAAGGTGTTCTCTGACCTTGCACATGAAGATCCCGTTCACCAGATTTGGTCCTGCCCTTCTAAGCCATCCACAGCTCAAAAACAGCACCAGGATAACTGGGCTGAAAATCTTTGCAGGTTTCACCTCAAAGTAAAGGATGTCACACACCAAGAGTGGGCATGTCTGAGGAAATATTTACACGCTCACGGTATGTAAAAGTAGGAAACATCCTTATTTTTTTTAATGTCTGAGAGGGAAATCAATAAGACAATTATATCCAAATGATATATTTCTGTGAAGATGTGGGGAGGCTGCTTTATACCTCGGCCTTGGTAAACTCCCCTGGGAGGGCTCAGCTCTCCCTCTGATCCCTGCCTGGATTTCCACACCGAGCATCTGCGTGACCTTGGCTCAAACCTCTGAGCAAACCACCCCGTGGTGAGAAAAAGCTGTGAGGGAAACAAGTAAACTCGAGCTCTACAGGCTCCAAAAGGTCATGCTGCAGACAGGGGGAAGATTACTGAGAAGGGGACAGTTAGCAGCTCAAGGACTCGCAGGGAAACACATCAAAGCTGCGAGCTGTGAAATTTTCAGGTTAAAAAAAAAGCCCACAGAAGGTGGGAGCTCAGCAGCAGCAGTAAGGAATTACTGATGCTCAGCTCTGGGGCTTGCAGGGACATTATTCTGCTGTGAATATTAGGAAATAAATCATTGCCTTGTCCTTTGAGCTCATCCTGCTTGCAGAGAATCTTTTCATGCCCAAACACAGTGACCCCGAAGGGTTACACCTCTCAACCATTCTGTGTTTCTTTTTCCAAATCTCACCTTGTATAACCATGGCCACGTGTATATCCATGGATTCAAACCTGGGACACTAAATAAACCTGGACAGGGATGAGGTGTTGCTACAGATGATTGTAGCTGATGGTCAAACCCATCTGAAAATCTGCTATTATTCTGCTTATTCCAAAAAACCTCACCCCAGAGGGGTTCCGGGGCCAGCAGAAGTGCCCAACAATAGATCTGAAGGGTAATTTGATTATCAGGAAAGGTGTTTCAGATACACACCATAAAAATAGATACCGATTTATTAAATATACAGAAGACACTAACAGTCATGTAAGCCATTAAACATGATTATATTTTCCCCTTATTGATTCAATTATGATCTGCTGTACCTTTCTCCTTATTACTCTAATTATAGATCAGTATAATTTCCTCTTTATTAGCACAATTATGGTCTGTACTTGTATAAATATCTTGGAGAAATCAGAGCCACTGAGAAAATACAGCCAGTGAAAAGATAAAGACATTATTATTATTATTAGTAGTAATAGTATTAGTATGAGTATTAGTGGTGTTGTTGTTGTTGTTGTTGTTTTGAGTGTTAGCATATTCTTAGTTCCTTGTGGTATTACATAATTCCGTATTTTGCTTTTTAGTGATCAGGTTCAATGAGGAAAATAAAAAATGATTAATGTGTGCTCAACATGACTTGCACGCCATTATTGCAGCCTGGTGTTTAGCTTGTAAGAAAAAAACTAATTAAATTATAAGTTAGGTTTTTCTGTATGACTTTCTTCCCTGTTTCCT
This sequence comes from Chloebia gouldiae, assembly GCA_003676055.1. Lineage (NCBI taxonomy): Eukaryota > Metazoa > Chordata > Aves > Passeriformes > Passeridae > Chloebia > Chloebia gouldiae. The sequence goes on from QUSF01000026.1 coordinate 193,892, forward strand.
GTTTCTTTCCTATAGATAGTAAAGCTCTAATTGTTTAAAACATATTTGAATTCCCATGGTCACCTAATAACAGCAGCTTGAAATTCACCATTTTATGCCTTCCCATACCAAAACTCTGCAAATAATTAAGAGATTTGGTGGATAAATGAGCTCATTTGAATCTCTTAAGTAGAATTTGTATCTGGGAAATGGGAATTCTTCCCAGTCCTCCCAATTCTCACTTTTTTAGACTTTGTCTAACATGATCCTCTGCCTTTGAGTTTCTGCACCCACAAGAGAGATGACATCTCTGATGGAAATGCCATAAGGATGTTCAAAGGTTCAGCCTAAGCCACTGCAGTTTTCAGATTCCAATTTCATCCAGCACGGTGAAAATAGGAATGAAAAAATTGCTCCTGACACCAGGACCTGCTGGGACCTGCGGGTGGGAAGTTACAGAGGGAACAAATCCAGCGTGTCCCAGTCTGCGATCCCATAAAAGGGTCACGGCTCCTGAATATGTCACAACCGTGGATTTTAGTGGGAATAATTGGGTGTTTGTCATGAGATAAAGCCTCAGGTCCACTGGTGCCCTGCTGTAGGTCTGAAGTTTATGGAGAGGAGATTTGAGAGGTCACTGCAGGCGGGCTGCAAAACTGCTGCTTCCCAAAACTGCTCCAGCAGGAGGAAAACAGCAGGCATGGAAGGATTTAAAAGATGTGTGGATGTGGCACTTGGAGATGGTTTAGTGGTGAGCTTGGCAATGCTGGGCTTGTGGTTGGACTTGATGTTCCAGGGCTTTTCCAACCTAAGTGATTCTGTGTTGTGTTGGTCAACATCAGCACACACTTTATTTTTCCTCATAATTACAAAAAAATATTCCAGAGCCATTTTCCCTTTGTTTTCTATAATTTCCTAGCAGATTTGATATTTTTGGCTTTTTTGTTTCATGAAAGAAGTATCACTTTGGGTGTAACAGATGAGCTTGGAAGAGGTTGTGCTTATCTTGTTACTGCTGGGGCACCACATGCCGACCTCTTCCAAAGGGTCATGCCCAGGTCCCATTGGGAAGCAGGCCTGGGAAAGCTTTTCCCCAGCACAGAAACAAACTTCTCAGGTTGGGTGGCTTTTCAGCAGAAGGCCACTTTGTCCTGTGGATGTGCAAATGTTGTGTAAGCAGGAAAACCTCATTATAAACATCTGTGCGAATTGCTTGGGAAGGTGCCGCGATGGGCGAGGAGAGGATAATCCATCACAGGGCCATCTGCTTGGAAAAACAGCCCTGGCAGAACAGGTGGCTTCCTGCTAAAAGACAGGAGACTCCCCCAGGTGTTGCTCTGTGTTTATACATTAAGTACATAACACTAAGTGAAAGGTAAGATGATGTGCAAAATACGATGCTCAGTATGGATTTTGAGGACACAGATCAAAAAATATTGATTCCAAAGCTTGACCATGTAGAACTATTAGGAAATATTTTATTATAGAGGAGTTAGAATTATCTTTAATAACAGTACATTCTGCTCACGATCATCCTGTCCTATGCAGATCCCTGATGGTTCAGGCATCCCATAAACTTCTCTTTCCTTCCTCCCTCCCAGTTTTGTTTGCACAATGGAAACTGTACTAGCCTAAATCACCAACTTTTCCGACCTCTTTCCCTCTATCACATCACAGCATTTCAACTCCAAAAATGATCCTGCAGCGTACTTTCCCTTAGCAGGAGTTGCAAGAGGTTGACACAGGAAAGGAAAACTTCAGTGCAGTGCTGGAGAACCTGGCAGAGCTTGTGGATCTTGGCTGGGGAGAGGAGTTTTAGTGGCTGCAGGAATGTTCTGATTCTCTGCTCATTCTCTTCCTTTTGCCTGGAGGCAGGTTCAGTACAAAATGCATGAAGAGAGTCCAGGTCCTGGAAGACTTTCTGTTTAAGTTGTCAGACCAAGGAGCCTGGGAAATTGAAATATGTGCCTAAGATCATAAGAAAAGACTGGATTGCATTCAGACACCCAGAACTTAGAGACACAACCATCCTTTTTGGTTTGTTTTAAGCACCCCACTCTTATAGCTGCAGTTTTCTAATCTTCTCTCAATATATCACCAAAAATGAGGACCTTTTGATGGTAATCTTGGCTAAAAGTATCATTTCCATCCATTCGTCACAGTAAACAGAAATCAGCCCTTGGGATTCAGAGGCTGCATTTTCTAGAAGTCACTACAGGCAATAACCAAAAGATGCTATTTAGAATATTCCTGGGCTCCTTTGCTGGCAGCCACCCCTGGGGAAGGAAAACCACTTGGGATCAGCCCGCCCAGGAGCTGCCAGTGCTTCTTGTTGGAGCCACCAGCACAGCTGTGAATCTTGTGTGCACAATAATCAACCCCAATGAGAGCTGCAGTGAGGGTTCTGTCTGGAAATGGATTTGGAAAGCACAGATGGAACCTCATGGCACAAACCCCCGTGCCTTCAGTTTTGCCAAAGCAACAACTTGCTCACGCTGGAGAAAGCCCACAGGTGGGCGGGTGGGTGCTGCTGGGTTTCACATGGATTGCCTTCCCTCAGCTTCCATAAAACAAAATCACAGCATCATTAAAGCTGGCAAAAACTCTCAGTCTATTTCCCAGAGCCCCTGGAGGAATAAAGCACGATGGCGAGGACTCGCTCAGTGAAAGCGTTCAAGTGATTTTAATTTTCATGTTCACACAAAAGAAAATAAAAAATAAAAAGGGCAAATACCATCATCAGCTGCTGAAAACATCGGAGGTTTTGAATGTCACACAAAGAATTGGAAGTGCCTGTGGGGTTGTTTCTCTGATTGAGCCCATTTGTACCTGTATCACAAATGAGCTGCCCTCCCCACTGAAAGGCCATTTACCAGTGGTTAGGATTTAACCATTGAAAAGGGAAAAGCAATTTACTCACTTTCCTATGCTGCCTCTCCTCTCCTCCTCCTCCTCCTTTTATTCCACAACCCCCTCCCCAAATTTTAGTCTCAATTAATGTTGCCAAAATATCTGCAGTGATGTCCTTTCATGTAGAGTATAAATTAATTCCTCTAGCAAAGGTTAACAGCAGCCATAAACCAGCAAAATAAAATAACACCAAGAAACGCAATCAATAAAAATCTGTACAAAAATTAAATATTGGTGCATGAGATAGGAAAGAGCCTGAATCAGAGTGTTTTATAGAGAAAGCTGAAAGCTATTCCAGAAGATGGGCAAGGAGTAAAATTTATCAAATTTTGCGGGGATAATTAAACCAGAAGAGAGAGGAAACAAGATATCTGACCAAAGAGAATGTAAGTGAATGGATCCAGCTCTTTCCATGTTTCCCAAATCATTGTCCCTCTGGGCTTAGGTGATCCCAGAGGGTCACCATGCAAATGATTTTCAGCTAAAATGCTGAGACAGGTGTCACCATGATGGACGCCTGGGCAGGAGGAATTCAGTTTGTGCTGAGCATCTGGTGCACGAGAAACGGGGATTCAATCTTTGGGATCAGCACAGAGATCCTCCAGAGTGGGAGAAAAAAAAATACAAATTTAAAAATATATAAATAAATAAATAAAAAGAAAGCAGAAGGCCTGCAGCGCTAACACCACCAGAACATTTTGCTTGGAAAGCTGTGCTGGGTCATTCCATGGCTGGATTCATGCAAGGATGATCAGCTAGGAGCAGCCTCAGTGGAAAAAACCTTTCCAGTTATGACAAGGGGAATATGGTGGGAGCAGAAAGGTGGGATCCACCCAGGGAAAACCACAAAGCAACTTTTGTCAGCCCACACAGGGTATGCCCACAGGAATGTCAGGCAGCAGGAGCTGACAGAGCTGTGTGGAAATGTTTACGGGAAGCACTGAGGAACTGAGAGGTGTTTGCCTGGGACAGAGCCAGCCAGAAATGGGGTCTGGAGTTTTTGGCAGGAGCTGGAATCGCAGCAGCAGTGTAAACAAGAGGTGGGATGAGGGCAGGCCTTGAGGAGGAGTCTGTCCAAAGGCACAGGAAGGGCTCTGGCACCATCAGGATGAAATAAACCCATCCTAACCCAGTTATTAGCATTGTGTCCCTCTGACACGATGCCTGGAGTGTTTCTCCACGGGGCAGCTGCTGGATTGCATCATGTCAGAGCACAGCATGGAGCTATTAATGGCTTTTAATGTGATCCCCTGGATCCTGACAATACCTGCCATTAGGCAGGCCTTAATCACAGAGTCACAGATATTGATATGCTTAAATCATTAAGCAAGGACTCAAAATGCTCTTCATTCACAGGAAAATGATGAAACTTCAAACCAGAGCATCCACAGATCCAGTGTATGCTGGAAGAAATCCGAATTTTTATTCTCCACGTGTCCACCTATTTTTGGGTTAATGTCTGAGAATTACAACCAGCTTTTCAAAAATATAACCAAAAAATATTGCCGTTCATTTCCTTGGCAGACTGCTTGCATCACTTTAATTTAGGAAGCAAACCGTGTTACAGCAACCACAGACATGTAAATGAGGCAAAAACTGGTGCTCGTTTTGTTGCTTTCCAAATTTAAGCTGACCTAAATAATTTAATACAAAATTTACAGCAGTGAGAACACAATTTGGTGGACAAATATGGGAACACAGTGAATTTGTACGACAGAATTTGTACTCCTCTGGGTAAAGGATGATTCACCATTTGTGTGCACTGAAAGCAGCTTTCACTTTGGGGGCAGACACAGTGCAGACCCTCTCTATTATCCTTCAATTTAGCCTGGAAAAAGGAGAATTTTCCTTTATCCCAGCAGGAAAACTGGGATTGTTTTCCAAGTGGGTGTTTGACACTCATTTGTCAACATTTTTCTCTCTACCAGTACCTGAAAGAGGATCACACACAGTTGGGTCTTGTTTTTCAGGTGACAAGTGACAGGACCAGAGGGAACAGCCTCCAGTGGCCCAGAGGAGGTTTGACTGGATAACAGGAAAGATTTCCTCACTGAAAGGGTAAAACGCAATGGAACAATCCCTGAAAATGCTCAAAAAATGGGTGGGTGTGGCATTTGGGAGCAAAAAAATTAATATGAACAATTTATGAATAATTAAAGAAATATAGGCATTTTAATTTTTCAGTTATTGTGGTAACAGTGCAAATAATATACTTTTCTTCCTTTTTGTTATTAGTTAGAAATTTGTCATTGATTTGAATAGGTGACTTGAGTTTTTAAAGTGATGACAGCTGGCAGATTCACAGTTGAAAAACTTTGCAACTGCAATTTGCTTATGACATTACTAAATTAATGTGTATTTGTACGCCTTAACAGATCTAGAATGTTAGACCAAGTAAATTCTTTGAGTTTTCTAGGTTGATCTAGTAGCATTGCAAGGAGTAATGAAAGCAGTATTATGAATAAACTTATTAACATACATTCTAGGATATTTTTAATACACAGTAGCCCGTACTTGAGACAGAAACATAATACTTTATTAGTAAGTGTAATAGAATCAGCTATTAGAGACTTGTTCATTTTGACTTTAGTAAACATCAACAACAATAATGAATATTGTACTATGAATTCCAGGGCATATTTAGTAAACAGCTGAGTATATTTGTAACCCTTGTGTGACACCCTTTCTATAGTTTTAGCACCTGTTATTGGTTTATTAGTCTGTGGGCCATGAGAGCCTTTGAATAGCTGAAGCAGGAGAGGGCAGGGTGGCTGTGAAGCTTTGCTGAGGTTTCAGGGTCAGAACTTGGCGTTGCTTTGGTTGGCACTGCTTTGGCTGGAGCTGTTCGATTTTTTTTGTTTGCCTTTTCACTGCCCATACCCAGGAAGCCTCTGGCTTCCCACAGAACTTGGTGAGAGGGTGGCCTGCTCCTAGAGGCAGCTGTGCTACGTGTCCAACACCATTTTTTTGGACAGCATTAGTTACTATAACACTCCTGCGTGCTCTTTACCACCTGCAGGGGCTTTCGCCACGCTCTGGCAAACATACCCTTGATGTCTGGAGATGTTGCAAGGCTCGGGGGGGCTGTGGCGGTGCCAGGACAGGCCATGGCAGTTGCAGTGGTTCTGCTTCCGAGTTTGACGCCTGCAGCTCTTGATGATGCAACTCCTACACCCACCAATGGAGTTTGGCTTGGAGTGGGGCCACACCCACTGGAGGTTGGCTTGGGGCATGGCCACACCCGCTTGAGGCGTGGCTGTGTTATCAGAGGTTGGTTTGGGACAGTGCCACACCCACTGGAGCCATGGCTGTGTTATCAGAGGTTGGTTTGGGGCACGGCCATGCCCATTGGAGTCATGGCTGTGTTATCAGAGGTTGGTTTGGGGACGTCCATGCCCATTGGAGTCATGGCTGCATTCTCAGAGGTTGGTTTGGGGCATGGCCACAGCCACTGGAGTCATGGCTGTGTTCTCAGTTGTTGGTTTGGGGCACGGCCATGCCCTCAGGTAGGCTGGATTGGGGGTGTAGGTACATCCTCTGACGGAGGCATGGCCAAGCTCCACAGACCTGGGGGTGTATCTTTGGGGTCAGGCCACTCGGCTTCAGGAGGAGGCGGTTTTGGCATTTCTATGGTGATGGGAGGTGTGGGTGGCCCTGGCAGCAGCGGGTGGAGCAGCCAGTCTCGGGAGGAACACGGAGCTGAGTCATGGGCCTGAAATGGTTGGAGCTGAAATGGTGGAGTGGCCTGAGCTCCTGTAGCAGCTCTGCAGTGCGGGCACGGGCGCTCCAGTGCCACACAACAACTGTGGGTGCCAGCATGGGCGCTCCAGTGCCACACAACATCCTGGCATGGGCGCATCCATGCTGCCGGCCGTGGCTCCGCCTGCCCTCAGGACTCCGTTGTTTCCGTCTGTTTCGTTGTACTCCGAGGCTCTGCTGTGCAGGGGTTGTGGAAAACAGCTCCTAGGGAACGATGCCAGCGTGGGGCGTGCATTTAGGGCAGCTTGGCCACATGAAATGGCATGGCTGCACACGGTGGCCTTTTCGCCCGGCCACAAGTTCTGTGTGCTTGGAAAGGTGCCCATCCACCCCCAATAACTCCTCCAGTCCGTTGTCCTCGCCATATGCCTCGATATTTAACAGTCTTATTCAATCTAAGATAAGTTTCCATGGCTTTATAACTTTATTGCATTTTTGTCACCTCTGGAGGTTGCTTGAATTATAAATTGGCCAGTTCATGCCCAGACATTAAAGTCAAGGGCAGCTGCTTTAGTTGTGTCCAATCCATGGTTTTTCGTCTATGTTATTAACGCTAATGATGCTTTTTCATCGTAGTCTACGTCCCATTCCTCAAGAAGTTTCCATACCTTTAGAACTGGGTGGTCTTGCACAGAGACAAAATCTAGATGTACAAAGTACATCTTCTGTGGGGTTTTTCTTCTATTTTCAGCTTCTCAAGATTTTTTATTTCGCACAGCTCTTTGGCTGTCATTTTTGCAGCCTTGATGCAAGGTAGGCTATCCTCTCCTCTGGTTTTTTTTTCCAGCTTTTTGCTGTGGGGACAGGCTCTGCAGGCACTGCCCTGTGTCTCCCTCTGCTCTGCCCACAGGACAATTCTTGGATTGTTCTTCATCACATCGGGGTCACCACGTGTTATACAGCAGTAGACACCCAACAGGCCTCCGCTGGTCAGCAGCAAACAGAGTGTTTTATTGTTCAGAGCTTCCTTTTATAGGCAATTCAAACCTCCTGGGTCTAGACAGCTCATTGGTCTGATCTTTACACCCCCAGGCCCTGGACCAGTGAAATGCTTGCACCTTAGGAAGGATGTTTTGGGGTGAAGTCCCTGTCAGCCAGCCCAGAGGTCGGTTTATGGAACTGGGCTGGGTTTCTTATTTGTAACCAGATTAATGCTCATTACAAGCCAGCTTCTACTGTGACATAATGTGGCAACACAAATGATTGGGCTCAAGCATCTTAAAGGGCTTTCCAACCTTCCGTGACAGGAAGATGTCCCTGGTAGTACATTAAATTATTCCTGACAATCCTTTGTGCTAATGTGAAAATATGGAATAACTTTGTGAAAGAGCAGGGGAAGGAGAGAGAGAGAATTAACCCTGTCAGGGCTACCTCAGGCATCACCCATCACCTACAGCAGGAGGAGATGTCAGCTCAACCCAGCTGATCTGAGCTTCTCCGTCCAGGCATCAACACTGGCTGCTGCCTGTGAGCAAAGCACAAATCAGTGTCTGAACTGATGGGAAATAATTACAGAGTGATCAAAGCACGTCAGGCAGGGAGACCTGACATCCCTGTGCTTGCCAAGGGTTTTTAGACGTCTGAAAAATACTCTGGTTTCTCCAGTCTGAAGCAGGATGTGTGGGAAGCTGGGACAGCTTCCATCTCAGGGGTTTGGTTTCTGTCCGTGGTTATGGTCAGCTGAGGCACAGCTCAGCATCCTTCTCCTGGCTGCTGCAGAGGGATTCAGGAACTGCATTATCTCCCTGTGTTTCAGTGGGATACAGGGAATGGTTGTGAACATGGGAACAGCAGTAGGAACTCAAGAAAAGAAGAAAAATTTTCTTTTTCTTTCTTTCTTTCTTTCTTTCTTTCTTTCTTTCTTT